>CAVLJG010000005.1:86861188-87461188 GCA_963669975.1 Acanthoscelides obtectus | reverse complement strand
TTCTCCTAAATTACGGTGACGCCGGCAGAAATGAAGGGGTCGAAAGAACCTGTCTATTTGAATTAGAAAAGCTGCACAAAGGCCTTAAGACCTAACCCTAAACAATGACCGACAACATTATTTAACTTTACAGCCATAGTGGTCGGTCTATGGAGGCATCTTTCTGGCGCCGTCTATAAGACAGCAAAAATAAAAGTGAAGACCCGTTGACTGACATCATAGTTCCTATGTACTGTCACTATATTTTTTCGGGTTCCCAAAATTAGGCATGCCTCCTGATTTAATTTATCGAATTTTTTATCTCCCCTCGTAAACATGTTCCTGGTTGCAGGTCACGTATTTATACATTGGGAACAAGAGATATCTATTTTTCATTATTTCTAGAAAACAAGTCGCATTGATCATTATATCATTATATCACAGAATTGCATAGAAAACATATTATGTGTTTAATGATATTTGTGTAGTGCACCAAGAATCTTTCTAGGTAGTCCAAGAAGTGAATTTGAGAAGTTTTTAAAAAATTATACAATCATATACAAGTAAGTTTCTACCTAAAGTGAAATACATTTACTTTAGTGAGTCTGTGTTAGGAAGAGATCTGCAATTTCTAGCAATACATCGTATACGTAAAGCTGATTTGACTATTTGATTTAAGTATCTAAGTAAAAGAATATAGCAATTTCCAAAAGAAAATGGTTCTGACTTACCGATATAGTTGAGTGTTTATCCGAAAGAGCAGAGTGTGCGGCAGAAATTACGAACACGTTGCGATATAAAATGGGATATCGTCATTGTTTTGAAGAAAACTCTTATGTTTTCAGAACCAGTTTTTACAGAATGACATAATAAAAACTCTTTTAAATTTATAAAATTGGTTTCGCTTCCATTCATACCGCTTTTTAGTAAATCTCTACAAAATTACTACGGTTTCTCACTATCAAACTCTTGTACATCAGATCACGAAGCTCATATGTGAATACAGATATCCAGAAAGCTCCAATGTGTGTGTTACGTAGGAGGTTTCATCATAACAATGACGATATGCTGAGGTTCCAGGTCTATTTGTAATGAAGCTGCTAAAAGGCCTTAAGCCCCCTATTACGGGCAAAGTTGTGGAGCACTGTTGCTTTATAGACGCATCGTTTCATCCTTGCCGTTAACGCACATAAACTGTCAAACTGTTTGACACGACGACTATAAAGCACTCCTCCTTTATAGTAGACAGCGAATGCTTGATAAAATAATATTTTGTGTATGAGCTATGTACGAATATTCAGGAAAAAGGTAATGCATTTGACTATTTACTCTTATAGCATCGTTAAGCTGTCACTTTAATATTTTAGAGTAGCTTCATGGAACTATGCGATCGTGATAGCTCCTGCAACGAATATAGCTAATACAGTAATAGTACGTATACTTAGCTCTGAAAATATTTGTCTGTTCAGTAAGCTCACAATATATTTCACAAATGGTCTTAGAACTAGCTCACCCTAATGTATGTCCATCTTATGTTGGATTCTGAGGCCTAACTACACCACAGACCAATTAACCTTTAGGTTGATAGACAACAAAAACAGTTAAAGCATTGTGCAAGTTCCAAAACATCACGTATCGGCGATGCGTTGCAAGAACTAATATAGTATTTGGCATATCCTCTGTCATAAAACGCACTGTGCCATAACGAGGCATAGAGTGGTTAAAGTTTGTGATGTAGAGCTTTCATTTTATACAAGGAATACAAGACCATGTCCATATTTATTACTTTTGCATTTACACGTTAATACCCTACTGAGTGGAGCTTTGATATACTCGTATATAGATGTGCTATTACTGTTTGTGAATCATATTTATGAGGATACTTAGTTATCTAAACTTTAAAAAGCGTACCGAGAGGAGAGAGCAGATGTTTCTAAAATTGCTAACGGACTCCATAATTAGCTCAAAAAAGTCTGAGTCCTCTCGGATACTACTGGCAGGTACTTAATTTTGGCCCGAAACCTAGTGAATTTTTCATTAGCTCCACCGTTCCGTCTACATTTGAGCAGTGCAGAACTTTGCTGCGGTTAGCATAAAACGGACGAGAAACATACTTCTGCCAGTGGTGGGACCAAGGAATTAATTTTGGAACATTGTCGTGCACCGAGTCGGCAGTCTACACTTCCTGCATTATATATCAAAAATTTATAGTATAATTGTACAGAAGCACCGAGAACAAAAATATTCATATTTTTGATACATGCATCGTTAAATGCTAATCTGAGATCTCGTGCAGTAACATACAGGTATATGCTGACATCTACAAGACTATACATGTAACTTTAAGCATTCAATTAAGACTCGCCTTTACACTGGACCAAGCTTCCTCTTTGATACAAATGTAAACTATCAAAAATCAAAAATCTTAAGCTAGAAGGTGGAACCAGACTGTGTGACAGTGGCATACATATAGAGGGTGTCTCAAGTAGAACTGCAGCGATCAATTGCTCAAACCGTTGACATTTCAGACAATTGTGAAAACCTGAAATATTTCCAAAATGACAGCACTTCCGGTCGTACCGGAAGTGTATACCAACTGGCTTGTTTTGAATGAATGATTGAATTATGAAATTGGAGGTATGGCCACCGTGAAAAGCCGGTACATAGGCCACTTAGACAGACCCCCATGCACCTATACATTCCCTAGACCTCAAGGCTCGCTCTTCTAGCAAAGTTGAGTATTCTCTTGAGCCCCAGCTCCTTAACGTTCTGGGGGTCCAAGGTGATGGACCCCAGTATAGTCTGCCTGTAGTAGCTCAGAGCCTCATAGATCGTGTGCCGAAGTCTCTTCCTCTACCCCACAGCCCTTATACATGGGATCATGGACCCCTATCACGTGCAGGTGATGCCTCAACGTGTTATGACTAGATAACAGTCCCACCAGCACCCTTAGGTTGACTGTATCCAAGGATAAGCAAAAACGCCCATCCTTAGCGCTGAGTTCTACCCGTGTCTGACGGAGATGTCTGGAGATGCTTCTCCATTTCTGAGAGTGTTGTCTGCAGCCCACTTCTCCATTTTCCTCCTAACTCTTTGCGCGGGCACCCCTGGCCCAGGACCAACGAGCTTGATAGCTGATCCTGCTTTCGCAAGAGCGTCCGCCTTATCATTGCCGTTTATCCCAGCATGCCCCGGTATCCACACTAAAGATACCGGATGCCTCACTGCTAGACAATCCAGAGCCTCCCTGCCTTGGCTCAAAGTAATCATACAGGCACTTAGTCCCTTCATTGCAGCGTGGCTGTCGGACAAGATTGTTATTCTTCTCCTAGGTTCTCCAACGTAGTGGTGCATCCACCAAGTGGCAGAGATAGCCTTGTCCATATACCAAACCCTCCCACTCCCTCCGAAGACCTTTTCGGCTGAGTCCCTATCAGCCCTCGTTGGATACTCTATATTAAACTTGCGGTTAAAGCGATGCTTAGGAATGATCAGATCATCCCTGCTCAGAAGGACAGGATCCCCCTTTACAGTTCGACTAAGATGGCTGTGTGACCCTTGACCAGTAACCCCATTCAAAAAGGTCCAGCTGCTCTGACTCTACAGCCGATGTACGACTATTCTCGCTTCTCCCGGGATCACAAGTTCCAACGGTAAGAGATCCAGCAGAGCCTCAATTGCAATCAACGGCCTTATCCGCACTGCGCTTGTAATACGAACACAAGCCAAACGCTGAATTTTGTTTTTGAGATTGGCCTTAGTTGTCCTGGGTCCAATGCAAGGCCATCAAACCAGGGAACCATACAAGAGAGATGGACGTACTATCGTCATGAAGAGCCAGTGTACCACTTTGGGTTTAAGTCCCCACCTCACGCCGACAACACGCAAGCCCACATTAAATTGCGAGCCTTGTAAACCTTATATTCAACGGTGTTTACAGTTCAGGATAATTCCCCGATATTTCACTGATTGGGATAGAACTAGTCTAGTCCCAAAGAAGGTCGGCAAGATAAATCCGACAAGCCCTCTTGTCCTAATGAATAGGATCAACTCGGTCTTTCCAGTGTTGACAGAAAGATCGACCTCCCTACACCATAATGCGTTCTGTCCCTGCACAATCTCAGAGACCGTTCTACAAAGACGACCCCTAACTACTATGCTTAAGTCGTCACCATACCACTGGCTTGTTTTAATTAGTAGCTCTAACCTGTTTTGAGATATATCAAGAGATTTTGAATTTTCTTTATGCTTTAATCTTTTTCTAACTATTTTGCTATCTTATTGATAATGCAAGGTGGTCAAAAAAAAACCGGATGAAAAACAAATTGTATAAGAATACTAAGGCGTGTTGTTTCGTTTTTGTTCGCGTACGTCGTCGTTTTTATTTACAATGTTTTGGAATCAAGAGTTCGCCAACATGTTGTTAGTTCATGGTGAAGCTCGTCAGAATTAAAATCTTGCAGCTCAAATTTATCGCGACAGATTTCACCAACGGGTACACCCAGCCAGAAGCACATTGTGCAAGTGTACCAAAGACTTCGAGATACAGGAAGTGTTCAGCCCACTAATATTCGCACTCGTGAAAGACACGTTACTGTATATCAGCACTCGGGAATTAGGCCGCCGCGTAGGACTAACGTATACCACAGTCTATAGAATCCTACTTTTGGAACGGACCTTAGTCAACATGCCATTACAACGAAGACAGAATTTGTGGTTTCTTCGTGACGGGGCACCACCACACATTTTTAGATGCATCATTCAGTATTTGAATGAACATTATCCAAATCGCTGGATCGGTCGAAATGCTCCTGATCCTCGAAAATGGCCAGCAAGATCTCCTGACGTCAAGCCGAGGGATTTCTGGTATTGGGGGCAACTTAAAGGGATGGTTTATGGGGCTGGTCCAATAACAACTGAAGCACAACTACGCGAAAAAGAATTTAATGCGGCTGAAATAATAAATGGACAACTTCGAGAACCTAGAGTAAGAAGAAACTGGGTTCGTCGTAATGAAGCTTGTGTGGAAAGTGGAGGACGACATTTTGAACACCTTCTTTAAATACAAAAAAGATGCAGTGTGGGTTTTAAAAAGAAAAACGATGTACGTATCAAAATTGTCTTCCCTATTTATAAGTGGATTATTTTAATACGATCAGTGAACTTTCGCACATCAGCTGAAGCGCTGAGACGGTTAGTGGTAAGTCCGTTTTTTTAATTGTTTGCATTTTACGAGTACATTATCAAATAATGAAATAATACCTAAAAGCCAAAAATAACAAACTCTATCTTTATTTACACTGTGTTCCGTCGTAATTTGAGTCTGGCATTGCGGCATTGTCAGATTTTATTTTACTTTAAAGTTGCTTTTCACTAAAAAAACGCTGTTTTGACCCCCTTGTTATATGAAACTTTTTGCTTATCTTCACCCCCTCTATCACCCATTTAAATAATGACGTTTACACCCTGTGTGTCATAGTTATCCGCGCTGATAAAGGGAACATGTACCTGGACAGTTGTGAGGTAATTGTGATTTATTTCAGCCCACTCTTTGTTCCTTCCAAAACTAAGACCACCTATCAGGACTACATACCTAATAACAATATTGAAAATATAAAAGTGTTGGAGAGAAACCAACTATTTTGTTGGATACTGAAAAAGTCCAACTGAAACTTTAACTTAAGATCCTTGTCTACTTCAATTTGAATCCAGAACTGCTTGCGTAATATCTTTAGTTACAGGTTTTAAATACCAGTTTTGCTTAGTAGGCTCCAAAAAAAACAATATCAAATTAATTAAATCACTTCTAAAACTTTTTGTTTTCTGCCATTGCTGACAGACAGATTTTGGTATTATAAACCTTCCAATATCACGAATTAAGTAATACTGTTTATCTGCACCGTTAGTAAATACTTACTATAGTTTATTGCCTTATTTAATTTATCTCACTTTATATACAATAGCTGAGAGATTCGCTACGCAACATAAATAGTACCTCTCCTAGAGAAAATCGTGTGCCGATGTATTTGATTGCCCCTTTGGCAGATAATAGTAGGAATGAGCCAAAAATAAGTAAACATACAGCCTCCTTCTATCGTATTCAGATTCGTTGGTTGTATCTTAGATGACAAAGAAACGTCAATAAGATGCATTGTGTAGAGCACTCACTCTGAGGGTCTACCGATGGAATAACTTTAGACGTTCTTCGGTTTACGAAGGTTTATAACAGAGAATGTAGGTTACAATACTTTTTCAATAGTGTCTGTCTCTCGTGGCAACATCATAATAATAATATGCCTCCCTGGTTGGTAACAAAACACTTGATTTCCGCACGGTCAGTAGCGTAGGGAACCGCCTGGCCAGTAGCAACCGGGTGATGAGTCGAAGTCCCACTCGCTAGATGGCGCGAGAAGTACTGCTTTGATCTTCTGGTGGTTGAGCTTAACACATTGAATGAACAAAATATTTCACCCGCTCAAGAAATGGTATGTTATTGTATTTAATTTCTTTGTGTGATTTTACTTTGAAAACAGGCCCGTTGGTACTCGGGGCAAGAATAAAGTTGAAGCTTCAAACATCAAGAAAGCGGCAATAGTCTGGATTTTTTACCAGCAGGGTAGCGGAACACAAAGCTAAGGGTGGATAGAAATTCACGCATTCCGTACATTCTAATCAAAAAGAAAAATTTTGCCTGCGATACAGTTACTGTGAAAGACGGTCAAGTGCACAAAAAGCATAGACTGGGAGTGAGTGACTCGTTCTTTTTTGTGGCAATATAAATAAATAAACCTTCTTTTGAGGGGCTAAGAGTGTAATCCAAGATCCTTTGAAAGAGGTATCAGCCCCCTTGGAAAACAAAAGCTCAGTCGACTAACCTAGGAATTAGCTGAAAGAAGTTCGTGCAGGTGATTACGATAGGAGGATATTGGAAAACAAAAGTTCTAAGTGTCTATGACACCAAACGACATACGATCTGCGAAAAACAGCTTGACACAGAAACCCAAATTTTGGTTATGTTTTGTACTGTAGATGGGAAATGAGAGGATATCACGTGCAAGGCTTGTATAAGGAATTAAAGTTTCTAGAAATACTGTTTTCCGTTTGATCCAGTGCCGATTAAAAACCTATATGAATATACTTTTATTAACATTTTAGGTCAACTCACTTGACACCTTTATCCTTTGTTCCAACTTAACAGTGCGGCAACCTGTGGCAAAGAACCTGTATAACCTACGAGTCATACCATCATTTTCCATCAGACAGCTCCGATACTGAATAAAATAAAGCAAAAAAGAAAAAAGAATCACCACCGCCACCGCTACTACATGCAACGCCACTCAAGAAAGTGCGGAGCTCTTCCATTCTCTATGACCCAGGTGTGCTGTCGTTTGAAATTCAATAAAGTCGCAACCAAACCGGTAAGCAGATTCGATATTCGCGATCAACTATCCGTTGTGATTTACAGTGGATGACCGAAAAAATGCAGACATTTGTATCGGTAGTGTTTATTTTATTCCAGGTTTTCCGTTTAAGCATCACAAAACGAAATATCTATAACTGGAGTTAGGGAATTTGTTAATTCATGCTTACTTTGTTTGACTTTGCTTTGAAGTAACCGCATCCGTTCCCCTCGAAAATGCTTTTCATTACTCAGCTTTAAATATTTTATTTGTATAATGCTCGCAAACAGAAAATTAAAGCAAGAACCTTTTCAAGCAGGATATTAAAAAAGTAATGCACGATGTCTTTTAATGTCAAGTGTAAAATATGGAATAATATAGAGTTTTGAGAGCCTTGATATTTTTCATTAGAAACGGTTTTTATTTTTTTACTCAAAAATGGCGCATCAAACGAAAACAATTCCAGAGAGATCATTTGTTTTAAATTGAACGGAGAATTGAAAAATTATTTTTATTTGGCAAAAAACTGTTGGCGTACTATTTTTTTCTTAAAAAATATCGAAGTCAATACCCGTAGGCACGCGACTGTTAAAGCTAAAATTCATTTTTGCATTGAAAAATATGCAACTTCATTAACTTTCACTACGTACTGAATAGCAGTGAAATATTAAATAATTTCCATTTTTTTGCTAAAACGTCAATACCCCGGTTTTTGTAAGGAAACATTTTTGGATCATAGTTTATAAAGCAAACTAACATTAATTTTTCATATAGATTCACACCCTTTAATATTCGTATATCATTAAGGAACACCCTGTATATTGATATTAATTATCATTAAATCGAAAACAGCCACGTCGCCGTCGTAAACACTGCCTAATTAAAACATACGTGGTGCGACCTAGGGGCGAGAGTCCTATTTTGAGGTAAAATACACGTATTGGTCTCGGTTTCTTTGCCTTCCCTAAAATGGGTTCTATTGTCAATCAAGCTCATAACTCCGGTGTTCCACCACCATATTATCAAGTGAAAGGTGTTATCCAATACAAGATACATGTTATCTGACTGTGTAGAAACATCAACCTGATATAATGATCACTTGCAGGCCAGTCGATAACAAAGCGAACAGATCGGCCTTAATGACCAATACCAGGTTAGTAGATAGTTTTTGGGCCAGGAAATCAATTAAGGCCAACCGGATGTAGAAGGCGTCTTTGGAATAATAACAAACACCGCCGCCGTTGTGTGAACCTTTTTGCCATTCCTGTGGGGAAATCCATCTACAAAAAGCTGAATGGAGCACGGCGAAAGCTGTTCCAGAAAAATTTGATTTAGGTTTACGATGTTTGTGAAATTGAGAATTATACAAAAAGAGAATTCTTGTGTATCGCGAACGGCTATGATAACTCACCTATGATTGCCAGTGAGAATGGACTTTTATGTAGATAGGGATAGGGCATAGTTTGTCACATAGAATTATTGCATTGCGATTCTTTTGATTTCAAAGTGAAGTCACCTAATAACACAGACTCATTTATATCAAAACTGTCAAAATATGCCTTAGAGGACAGAGTTATCTTTTAATTAGTAATTATTTGTTGTATCAGATAATATCTTGACCATTTGAGACCGATAAAATAAGTCGTTTAGAAAAAAACATTCCTTAAATAACAGGACGAAGGGTCATTTATTACTAGAATCGGCCACTGCCACAGAGAAAACAGCCGTCTGTTGGATCTGTATCTCAGTTCGCAGTTGATAGCCTTCACTGTGGCGGCCAGATGCCGTCGATTCTGGCAAAATAGCAAATACAGTCTACTTGTCGTTGAACAAACTATTAATATAGCTTTCATTCATCCGACCACACTGTACTGAGATGCAGATACAACAGACTGCTTGCTGTTTTCTCTCTCGCAGTGATCGATTCTAGTAAGTGATGGCACTTTTTACTATCTTAGTTCGTTGGAAATTCTAGTTATATCATAGGCACACAGTAGAAACTTGTCTTAACTGGCAAAAATGCGTTATAACCAAAACGTGGCTTAACTATAACATATAGCATTCTAGATATGCCGTGGACAGAGGCGTACTGCTACTGCTGTTGTCAACATTTTTAAAGATACTCATCAATAAAAAAATGTGGAAAAATATCAATAAGAGGTTGTTCATTAATCACGTAATTTTTTAGCAACTTTTTTATCCTTCCTCTCTGGTGATCGTGGTGAGGTTATAGGCTACTACTGCCCGCTCCGAGACAGAATCTCGTGTACTATACTAAGTGACATATAAATCCGAACACCCAGTTTAAATGGTTTTATTTTAATAAAATTTTGTATAAGTACTTAATGAAGCATAATAAGTAAATTTCAAAATGATTGCACTGTTTTAAAGCCCTTTGACCTTTAATCATGTGTGGATGCACCCTGATGTGGTACGCATTCTCCAACGCGCCTAGGCATGCTTCTGATCAGGTGGTCAATGTCCTCCTGTGGTATCTCATTCCAGGCAACCACCAACTCCTCTCGAAGTGCTTCTAGAGTCTGAGGAGGACGTTGCAAATTGAGCAATCTCCTACCCATCATATCCCACACGTGGTCAATTTGGGATAAGTCGGGAGATCTTGGTGGCCATGGTAACAATGTGACATCATTATGTTGAAAGAAGTCTATTGTGACTCTTGCAACATGTGGTCGGGCATTATCTTGTTGGAAAGTTGGATCTGCCAGGGTGTCAAGATAGGGTAAAAGATGGGGTCCTAGAACTTCGTGGATATAACGCTGCGCGTTCATGTTACCTCTGATGAAGATTAAAGGTGACCTGGAACCGTAAGCTATAGCACCCCAAACCATAACTCCAACAGTGTGATGAACATGTCTTTCAACAAAAAACGGTGGATTCCTCCTTTCACCACGTCGCCTTCTAACCCTGGCACGACCATCGTGCATGCCTAAACAAAATCGAGACTCGTCACTAAAGACAATACTGTTCCATTCCTGATCCCAGAGTGACCGTTGTCTGCACCACTCAAGGCGATTACGTCGGTGTTCTTGAGTTAAAGGGAAGACCCAGTGTGGCCGGTATGAAATCAAGCCAAAACTTCTCATTCGTCGGTAAACACTTCGCATGCCAATAGGTCTTCCGTGTTCTGCTAACCATTCATTTGCAATGGACCTGGTAGTGGAGAAACGGTCCCTTAAGTCCAATAATCTTAGGCGGCGATCTTCACGGTCTGTTGTTGTACGGCGGCGTCCAGTGCCCCGTGCTCTTTGCGTACGGCCTTCTCGAAGCCATGCCTGACAACACCTAACCACAGTGTCTACACTTCTTTGCACTCTAACTGCTATTGCCCGAAAAGAAAGTCCAGCTTCCCGAAGTCCCACTATACGGTCCCTATCAAACTCACTAAGTTGACGAAATCGTACAGGTCTCCGTACTCTAGGCATCGTAACCGATCATAAAGGATGTAAAGAACCAAAATCCGCCAACGTTGATTCTTTACTGCGGCTGAAATATTCATTTTTAGGGCGTTAGTGAATTAAAAAAAAAGCAGTATAAAAACCGGAATGTCCAACTGATAAGGCTGAAAATTTTTTCACTTGTTATTTACAGTAAGATAAATACATTCACCAACTTTTATTAAAATAAAACCATTTAAACTGGGTGTTCGGATTTATATGTCACTTAGTATATTTTGATAAAGAGTATTTAAAAAAAATAATAAATACTTCAATGGGCCTTATATCCAGGATACAGGATAGTTACTCAGCCTTCGTTTGTTTTCCTACCTAAGACCATGCATATACCACGCAGATGAGTTACCAAACAGCACGTAACAGCTGTCCATGGTTGGTCGTCCGTGGTCGGGGTAACGAAAGCTGTATCACTGGTTTGTTCAAAAATACTCCTGTTCCAATAGACAGTTTTTTAGACAGCAACGCTGTAGATACGGAATGAATAGCACTGTACCTACTAATGTATGTTTAATGACCCATAAAACACCACCAAAACAAAACTATTTTTTACAGAAATGACACACTTTGATGAACGTCAAACTAGAATAAACTTTTTCTGTAAAATTGAGTCATATGATGCTCTATTAAGTTCGTGAAATTGAACAGTATGTGATTAAAAAATTATTTAAGGAATTCCAAAAGAAAATCAGACTTCAATAAGTAATCTTCAGGGTACCGTGCCTCCGTGCTGGGGTCCCTAAGGACATTTCGAGAGAACCTCAAAATATAACTCCTTGAAGTTGTGTACAACGTACCTGACCACAAATTACGTGATGATTCCTTGGATAATTCTAGAAAAAAAAATTGTATCAACCTATATTTGGAGATGCTTTGCTTTTCGTGTCACACTTTTTTAATGAAAACCATCAGATTCCTTCAGCCTATAATCTTATTTTTTTTTCGATTTATTATTGCAAATGACTATGACCATTCAGGTCGTAAGATTAGATTTTTTTTTAGTTTAAGTTGTTTTGACAGAATTGGTAATAGAAGTTTGACAATATACTTGACCGATATTAACTCTTAGATTGGGTAATCACATATTCTGGACACTCTGTATATTAATGCGAAGAATTTTTTAATACAGGGAAGGTTGATGTTTTACTGAACAGAGTGATTGCTGATTCGATATCCAGTTTCCACGATGCTTTTAAATACATTGCTTTTCTACTATAATAACGGCCTTTAAAACCAAAAATGTTTATTGCTGTATTCATCAGATATTTCAACGTGCTGTCGTTTACAGAATATATGTTTTCGATGCAGTCCCATAGTTTTTCATTTATAATATCACGCTGAAATAAATTTTGTGCGTTGTTTCCAGTTGTGTCCAAAATTATAAAAGTTCTATATCTCAGGACGTATTTCCTAGCACAAATTGCTGTATTTGGCTTCTGTATGAGTGGTGTAGGAATAGCGTTGTATTTACTTACTATCCTGATCAACCGCTGTTAGAGATTTGTAATCCTTTTGGCTTGTTTGTTTACTGTCATGCCAAGGGAACGTTCGACTGAGTATAACCAGAGTTCCACCAGCGAATAGTTTTTGAATGTTCGGCTCTTAATATCGGAAGGCTGGGCTCATCATAAATAATGAATGTCTGTGCCCCGGATCAGCCCCTTTTAAGTACATATTTCTGTTTTGATGTGCGCTACTATACGTCAGATCGCTGATCAATGGTTTCTTGAAGAAGGTAGACCTACTACTATGCGTAAACTCTATCGCAGCATTCGAGTCTTTGGATTTTTTTCATACATTCGCGCCATTTTTGAGTAAAAAAATAAAAACCGTTCTATTGTCTAAAAGTTAAACACATTAGGGGTAATGAACAACAACTGACAACATAAGCATAACACTTAAACCAACGAAATGATTACAAAAATTGTCGAAATTGGCCCCCTTCACATAGTATGCGAGGGTATCATACTTATCAACTGGAATTGATATGTAGGAATATTTATTAATAATCAAAGATGTATACGGTCATAATCCAGCTGTAAATTTTGAACCTGGAAATGCAAAAATATATCCCACTTGAATTCTACAATGAAAATATCCAGAAACTGATAAATTGTGTTAAAACTAACAACAATAGTGAATTTATTAGGCAAAATTCAATTCTCTATCTATTTGTATAAACGACGGAGGTGTTGACCGCCGGACTTTGGTGCTTTTTTATACAGGGTGTAAACGTTATGATAGTCATTATTTAAATGGGTGATACAGGGGATTAAAAGAAGCAAAAAGTTTCATATAATATGGGGGTCAAAACGTCAAAACGGCATTTTTTTATAGAAAAGCGACTTTGAAGTAAAACAAAATCTGACAACGCCGCAATGCCAGACGCAAATTACGACGGAACGCAATGTAAATAAAGATGGAGTTTGTTAGTTTTGGCTCTTAGGTATTGTTTCATTATCTAATAGTGTACTCTTAAAATGCAAACAATTAAAAAAACGGACCTACCACTAGCTGTCTCAGCGCTTCAACCGGTGTGTGAAAGTTTATTGAACGTTTAAAAAAATCCACTTATAAATAATAATAATAATAAAAATATTTTTTTTATACTCCAACTACCACGAAGGCCTAAGGCCTAAGCACCCATTGGGTACCGTGAGGCTATAGGGGGATACATGGAAAAGGGGGAACGCCACATGGGCTCTGGCAACATGCACACATTCTGGCTCCGTCAAGGTCAATACGTGTATTTTTTGTAACTCTTCTATTTTTTGAACACCCAGCTCACGATATTTATGTGACACTGACTCAAATTTTCTCACTCCTCAAGCAAATCTGAAACACGCATTTTGAATATTCTTAAGTCTCCTTATCTCAATCGACCTTAGTGTAGCCCCATAAATACAGTAGTAAATTCTAGACCATATTAAGGTTTCGCACAACTTCAGCTTGAGACCAGTATTCGTACTTTTCCTGAAGAAATAATTGCACCAAGACACCGAATGATGTTGACTAACGTGTTTTTTAAACCTCAAATCAGAATCAATCCGTAGTCCTAAATTCTTGCACTCATTTTTTATAGGGATCGGTTGATCTAAACTGCTCAATGATAGTAATGGTTTTGCCTGACTTTTTTGATTTTTGGTCCAAATATAACTGCGGATGATTTTAACGGGTTAATTTTAAGATTATGGGCACAATATAGACAAATTTATTAAATTATTATTAATCAAATGTTCGGCACTTTTTAAATCTTTAATATCAAAGCCAAAGTACAATTGAGTGTCGTCGGCATAGTGATGAATACTGCAGTGTTCAACGCACTCCTGGAAGTCAGAAATGTAAATTGAGAACAATAATGGTCCCAGAATGGAACCCTGTGGTAGCCCTAGTTCAACTGGTATCTCCTCCGAGATACTTGACCCAATCACAACAATCTGACTCCTGTCAGTGAAATAACTTAATACAAAATGAATTGCAGATTTCGAAAAACCAAAGTATATAAGCTTTTTCACAAGAATAGATGGTTCCAGAGTATAAAAAGCCTTTGTATAATCAAGTAAACACTAAGCATGGTAAATTTCCTTCATCTACACATCTGATTAAAGAACAAAATGACGTCTGGATGTGATGGTATTCCAAGTTTTTTCGTTAAAGATTGCACTCATATACTAGCGAAACCGCTGGCTTCCATATTCAACCTAATTCTAAAATCAGAGACATATCCAACTATCTGGAAGACCTCTAAAATATGTCCTATTCACAAAAGTGGAGATATCTCTGATATTTCCAACTATCGCCAAATAGCAATCTTGTGCAATTTCAGCAAGTTGTTTGAGATCATCGCTTATGAAACGGTTTACTGCTCGGTCAGGGGTGCAGTCTCTATTAATCAGCATGGGTTTATGAGAGGCAGATCTACGGTCACCAACTTGGCTCTAATTACTCAGTACATTTCTGAAGTACTGGACGGTCAGGGGCAAGTTGATGTCATCTACACAGATATTCAGAAGGCGTTTGATCAAGTTGATCATTATGCACTTCTGGATAAGCTTAAAACAGTGGGTATGTCTGATGCAATGCTGTCGCTCATGAATTCATATTTGAGGGATAGAAGGTTATTTGTCGAATATGGTGGTCATAGGTCGAGTTACTATCGGGCCACGTCTGGGGTACCTCAAGGGTCAAATCTAGGTCCATTATTGTTTTTAATATTTATTAATGACTTGTCTTTTGAACTGAAGTGTTTCCATTTGTTTTTCGCTGATGACCTTAAAATCTGCACGTCAGTCAAGACAGTCGAGGATTGCGTCATGTTGAAAGATGACTTAGCGCTAATTTCGTCATGGTGTTCACGAAACTGTCTCAGTCTGAATGTTTCGAAATGTAAAGTTATGACTTATACAAGAAAGGTTAACTATTTAATTTATGATAATTATAACATCAATGGTCAGGTTATAGACAGATGCACCTCTTATAGAGACCTTGGAGTCATTTTTGATACCAAGCTAACATTTACTGAGCATATACTCAATATCTCGTCGGCTGCCACTCGACTACTTGGTTTCTGTGTCAGAAACTGGAAGGGTTTGTCCAATGTTGATACATTAATCACTTTATTTTTTACTTTTGTCAGGAGCAAGTTGGAGTATGCGACTCTGATCTGGTCTCCTATATACCAAAATTCTGTTGTGATCCTTGAGGCCATTCAACGTAAAGCTTTGAAGTATTGTCACCCTAAATGCACAGGTTCTTATCCAGAAAGAGGTTGTGACCATAGTGCCCTATTAGAGTTTTTCAATTTGGATTCACTGTCAACAAGACGAAACATATTTGCTTTGTCGTTTTTGTATTGCCTCATTCACAATAAAATTGACTGTCAAAATTTACTTGAAAAAATATGTTTCCGCGTCCCAAGGCTAGGGAGTCGACAACAAACGGCATTCTATTGTCAAGCTGTCCGTACAAATGTTATGACAAAATCGCCAATTAATCTCATGTGCTGCGTCATGAACAGTGATACTGAATCGTGTGATATTTACAGTGACAGTTGTGCATCGATTATTAACTGCTATAGATCATCCAATCTTATTTAGAGTGTGTGATACTATAGATTTAAGTCCAAGAACCATGTCTCTTTAATTGTTATTTTTTTCAGCGTTTAGTGTAATTGGGTTTCACCTGTTGGAAATAAATAAATAAATAAATAAATAAATAATTAAGTCATCCGTGATGCTAGCCAGAAAACTGTTGTTGCGCTGTGGTTTTTCCTGAAACCCGATTGGATTGCAGGATTGATACCATTAGAGAAGACGTAGTCAAATACCTGATGTTTCATGGCTAGTTCTAATAACTTGGAAAATGCTGGAAGTATATTTATCGGCCTCAGATGTGAAATATCTGTAGTGCTACTTATTTTAGCTAGGGGGAGAACATTTTCTTTTTTCCAACAGTTGGGGAAGTTTGATGATGCAATTGCATAGTTGATGATGAAAGTTATATTTTCAATTACCAAATCGAATATGATTGTTACCATATTTAGGTTGATTCCGTCAACACACAAGGCATTACTTTTGATACTCTGGAAAAATCCCACAACATCGTGGCAGTTGTAAACTATAAAGCCATTTAGACAAAAATCTATTCAGTTTTGGACCATGGATCATATGAGCTTTTTGACTTCTTTAGACCCCCCTATTACCTATTTCAATCATGACTACCATAACGTTTACACCCTGTATAATTGCTCAGTTCGTAGGAAGGTCTAGGTGCCCTGAAACATCAAGCAGCGGAGCTTGGGGGATTTTTTCTAGTGTCATTGACTAGGCGTCAGAACCTTACGTCAAAACTTCATCCAAATCCGAGCGGCACTTTTCCGAGTTATACAGAAGCCAAGCAGCAGTGGTGGCCGCAGCGGTAGACGCTTCGTCTCCTGGTCAGTCGCCGTGCGCTGCGAGGGTTCGAATCCCGTCCCAAGAGACATTTTTCTCTTGGCTATGAATGTTGTGATTGTCCGTAGGTGGTAGACGGTCTCTGACTGTCGAACGCGGAGGTACCACCCGGCGGATCTCGTAGGCGGAGCCAGAATGTGTGCATGTTGCATGCACACGTGTTCCCTCGCCAGAGTCCGTGTGGCGTTCCCCCTTTCCCCAGTATCCCCCTATAGCCCCACGGTACCCAATGGGTGTTTAGGCCTTAGGCCTTCGTGGTAGTTGGAGTATAAAAAAAAACAAAAAAAAAGGTCGCTAGTTACTGTAGCATCGATTCATGGTAATCAGTTACTCGAATGAAATAAAAATGCTCGTGTGAGCCAAAATACCGGTCATTAACATACAAATAGCCTTTCCAGCATGGACAATTGTTACATCCGCGCAGAACAGTTGTACCTTCAAAAATATATTTTGTGTATGGAGACAGACAAAAATTATTACATCAATAGCGTTTTGTCGATGAATTGGGACAAAAAAGTAGTTTTAAAATAATCTTCAGATCACCACCTATTCTATGCTTGTAATAGTATGAGTCGTGTGTCTCAGAGATCGAGTATTTTCCTTTCTAAAGGTTCGTGTACATTAGCAATAATATTGCGACATTTATTGCTACATAAACTTGCCCGACTGTTTACACTACGGCATTTTTTTCTCGCAAATTATTTCAGCAACTGGTCTCGAGAGAAAATGTCGGGTATTTTTGCGAAAAATATGTCTTGTATGTTTACACTTATATTGTGCATTGGAGGAACATTTATTATTGAAAATGTCTGCCCAACAAACTAGATATGCAGCTACATATACAGTCTTATGTTTGTTAAAGAAAAAAACTAAGAGAAAAAAGAGAATATGGGCAAGAGAATGGGTACTAAGACGGTGTAATATCGGAATGCACGAAACATTGTTGTCCGAATTGAGAATAGAAGACCCTTCGCAACATGACAATTTTTTGCGAATGTCAAAGACTAATTTTGACTATCTTTTAAAATTAGTTGGACCACGCATCAGCAAACGTGATACGCAAATGCGTTGTGCTATTACCGCTAGTGAACGGCTCTGTTTGACATTAAGATTTTTAGCAACAGGTAAGGACCTAATGTTATACAGATTATCAAATATATATTTATTAAACGATATGTTTAGTATATAATATCAAATACATTTTTACATGTAGCCTCATTCAGGGTAATTGTTGCAGGTGATTCATAAAATTCGTTAATGTACTTATTCCGAATCCCCGTATGCACGATTGCGGCGATTGTTCCTGAGTGTTGTAGTGCATTGTTCGATGTTCTGAAAAAGAAATATTTAAAGGCAATATTTTTTACTAACATGTTTTGTTCAATTTCCTGTCTGAATATGACTCCGATTGAGTCCTATACAATTTTGATAAATTTATATTTAGGGTGATGAAGAAGAAATTACTGTAAATTTAAATTGCTGACAAATTCTTATTTGTCAAAATTGCAGCACTTCAGCGGTAACGGTTTATTTAATTAACAAATGTAGATGTTAAGTACCTCTCACATTATCTTCTTGTTTATTTGCTACAAATGACGTATAATACGATGCTGCCGATTGGGGTCTAGATGATAAGCATGAAGAGTTACCACTTGCTGACGGAGAAGAAAATTGAACTATAGCACGCTGAATGGTTAATTTTAGTTGGCGTTGGTATTTGGGTGATTTTAAATTTCTGATTTCACTTGCAACAAAATCTCCAAAAATTTGGAACTCATCCATAGGTTTAGTCATTAAAGTAGCTGCCTTTTTCAACAGAACATCTTGCTCTATTTCATTTTTCTTACGCTGTCCTCGTTTTTTTTTCTGGCTGTATATCTTTGACAACATTGTCCATTTCTTCAGCATTATTCGAATTATCATATCCTTCCGTTGACGTTTCCGTCTGTTGTTCCTAAAATAAATACAAGTGTGTTTTTATTTTCAGACTCCATCATCACCTGAAGAGTGGCCACAGCATTCAAAATTATTTGAAGACCTATGGAATTTTCCACACTGTGTGGGAGCCCTAGACGGACAGCATACAACTATAAAGGCACCACCTAATAGCGGAAGTTTTTTCTATAACTATAAAGGGTATAACAGTATCGTACTTATGGCATTGGCTGATGCCACATATAAATTTTTGCAGGTTGACATAGGATGCAATGGACGGGTATCAGATGGGGGAGTATTCAATAACTGTACTTTATCAATTGCCTTAGCAAATAATACGCTTAACTTTCCGCCTGCAAAACCTTTACCGGGAAGCGAGAAGCCTGTACCCTATGTAATAGTAGCATATGATGCATTCGCTATGAATCCCTATTTATTAAAACCATACCCATTCAGAGGACCACCAGCACCTAACCGGGTGTTTAGGACGAGAAGAGTAATAGAACACGTATTCGGACTTATTGCTAACCGCTTTCGTATTCTACGAAAGCCTATAGAACTTGGACCAGAAAAAAGTACATGTGTTGTATCAGCAATATGCGTCCTACACAACTTTCTGATGAGTCGAAAAAGTAAATTTTATGCACCAGGACGTACCTTCGATACGGATGAACAGGAGGCCGCATGGCGCAGGGTTGAAATGCCACAATCAAACTTATTAGGGTTAGACTATGGAGCAGCACATCATTTTGGTGTAAATTCAAAAGATGTCAGGGATGAATTCAGGGATTACTTTGTTTCACCAGATGGAGAAGTACATTGGCAATATACGCATATTTAGAAAACTAGATTTCATGTAAACATACTGTACCTAATATATAAGAATACTTAAACGTTGTTCATAACTAACCTATTATTTTTTAAATAAATAAAAATAATACTTACCAAATCGTCAACAGTTTTTGACTCTGAATGATCACAATTAATAAACTTCAATGAATTAAAAAACTCCCAAGTAATCTCATACGCATCGTCAGCTCCATCACCGCTTTTCTTTTTTTTCAGTCTTCTTATTTCTTGATGAAACTGAGTTCTCAGATTGTGTAATTTCTTAGAAATTGTTTCAAATTTTCCAGCTAATTCCTTCAACGCATTTTGTTTTTCAATTCTATTCCTATAATTTATACTTTTAACATCCCATAATTCTGGGTACAACTCTTATTCCGTAATTAAAGAAAATGTCTCGTCCTTTGACCAGGTCTTTTTCTGTGCCATTTTTGAAATGCAATATACACAGCTCTCGCGAAAAATTTCCAATACGTTTGGAATAAAATCTGTCTCTCTGAGAACGCACTGCAAGATGTTTTCATTAAGAACGTTTTTAGTTGCCGAGATCACCAGTCGAAAACAAAAGTGGTCTGGCAACCTTGTTCTCAATCATATTTACACAGGCGTAGACATCCATTCTCGCAATAAGTGTCGCAATATTATTGCTAATGTACACGAACCTTTAAGCCACACATCCTGGAAGCAATTTGTCACAATGTGACAATATTTTTTTCTCGAAACCTGTTTTGTTGACGTTTTACTATCTCCCCAGCACTTGTATACAATGCCAGTTCTGTATTTCTGGGTTACGTATTAATGGATGGGGGCATGATCTCCTGATTATAGTAATAAACCTTTGTTGTTTACAGACACCACGTTTACCCGAATTAGTCAGCCAACAAAACAGATAATTGCACGTACGAGGGTGGTCCCAGAAGTACCAGGCCTGATCTAGAGATGGCGATAGTTGTTTGAAAAATATCATTGTATTAGAAAGTATGCAATCTATAAAGCATATGTGTCAAGTTTGAAGACATCACGTTGTTTAGTATTTGTTTGGCAGCCATCAATACTGAACGCTTTCAGTGAATTTGTGAAAATGGAGAGAATTGGTCATCGTTATGTGGTACAATACTTTTATTTCAAAGGCGTCAGCCCAACCAATATAAAAGCTGAACTGGATTCTACTCTGAGTGCGTCTGCTCCTTCGTTTAAAACAGTAAAATATTGGGTAGCAGAGTTTAAACGAGGCCGAATGGGCTGCCAAGACGAGCATCGCAGTGATCGACCAAATGAGGTGACGACTCCAGAAATGGTGAAGAAAATTCACAAAGCGGTACTGAATGATCGTCGACTGAAGGTGCGCGAGTTAGCAGACATAGGCATTTCAAAAAGTGCGGTTCATCGCATATTATCTGAAAATTTGGACATGAGAAAGCTGAGTGCAAGATAGGTGCCGCGATTGCTCACAGCAACAAAGCAGAATTTTTGCGTCGTTTCATAACCATGGATGAAACATGGGTCCATCACTTCACACCCGAGACAAAAGAACAATCAAAACAATGGACTCAAAAGGACAACCGACTCCAAAGAAGGCGAAGACCGTTTCATCTGCAGGCAAGGTTATGGCGTTGGTTTTTTGGGATGCGCGTAGGATAATTTTCATTGACTATCTTGAAAAAGGTAAAACTATCAACGGCGAGTATTATGCAAACTTATTGCAACGTTTGAGCGAAGAAATCAAGCAAAAACAGCCGCATTCGATTAAGAAGAAGGTGTTGTTTCATCAAGACAATGCACCAACACACAAATCCGTTATTGCAATGACCAAAATTAACGAATTAAAGTTGGAATTGCTACCAGATGCACCCTATCCACCAGATTTAGCCCCCTCGGATTATTTTCTGTTTCCAAACTTGAAAAATGGCTCAGTAGTCAAAGATTTTCCAACGATGAAGAAGTGATGTCGGCAGTTAATGACTATTTTGAGGAGCAAGGCAGTTCTTATTATAAAAAGGGTATCGAACATATTGAACATCGCTGGGAAAAGTGTATAGAGCTCAAAGGAGATTATGTTGAAAAATAAATACATTTTTTAACAAAAATTTTGTTTTCTTCGTTGGGTCGGGTACTTCTGGGACCATCCTCGTACTTGGACCGCTGAGCGTACAAGATGAAAACAGAAAAATGTGATAAGCTTATCATTGTTGATAAATCACGAATACCACGCAACACTACGCATGAACGTTCAAATTTCTCAGAATTTATTCAAGCAGGTATGCTCGTACTTATGCCTAACTGATCGGAGTCAGATGCAACTTCAAGTGAGCATCATTTCCTAAATCTGCCATTCCATCTTTATGGTCTTAACCTCTTTTCTAATAGTTTTTAAGGAAGGCAATAATTACATGGGTACCAAGTAGGTCGTAAGCAAGTGCAGCAATTATCGTTTTTGGAATTGTTAACAAGGTTCTATACCGGAACCGAACCACGCATCATTTACCTTTTGCCGAAGAAATGTTATACTAATTTATTGTTTAAGGATGTGGCTGATTATGTAGTGTGTCTAACAGGCAAACGTAATACAAGTGGTATCCCGCGTGAGTCATGATTTGTTCTTCCCAATCAATCATGAGTTTTCTACAAGCAGTTGTACTATTGAACTTATAATGTAGCATTTTGATAATGCGGCCAGAGACGTGTTTGGTGTTGAAGAGTGTGACTTTTTTTAAATTATTATGTCGTCCATCATATTCATGGGTTGCCCGGAAAAACAATAGAGGACCATACCATCGTAGCTCACTTAGTACTGTCGAGCAAATGATATACTGGTAGCCCAGACATCTCTCAGTTTACTCAAATCTTAAAAATTCGGTTTCACCAAAGTATTCATAGATTTTGAAAGAATTTCGTTGATGTCAAAGTAAGCTCGTTGTGAATTTATTGGAAGCATTCATTTATAAGGTAATAGCATAAGCATGTGGTGCACTGGGTCACCGCTATAATATTTTTATTTCAGTATAATAACTGATTACGGCCACGGATCAATACGAGAAGTGTTTACCGGCACGCTCTCACCGGATTAAATAATTAAAAAAGTGGGGATATTGACCCACCTACATAACATATATCGAGCTGCTGTCGGAGCCGTGCGTGACGCCCCCTGAAGCTTCCTTCAATTTCCGTACGTGCTGCCTGTTTCCCTTTTTGCATTCAACTAATGTATTATTCTGATTTGTGCCTTTCAGTGAATAGTGTTCACACGAATACCCTTCCAGATACTTCTAAATTGATATTAAATCGCCTGCTATATACGAGCATGCAATCAGCATTTAAAGTGTAATTGTCACTCCTCTAGCATATTGGCTAAGTATGCAAATGTTGAAACGAAACCTGAATTGAAATGCTAAATATGCCTTGACTTACTTTGTCGACTAATCGATATCCGCTACCCTTCTCAGACATACTCAAAGAACTAGCCACACCTAGCTTCAAGAATTTGGATGTACGATATATTTCCTGACCTCGTAATCCCTCAATTAGATCTTAACTTCTACCACTAAGATTTTTACTAAGACACCACTATTGTTTGCAATTATGCCAATATCTAGGGTGCACATATCACACAAAGAAATTAAGCCAACAAGCCGCTGATGTCTTGGCATTGGAAATGTTTTTTTTTTAAATAAATTTAAAATGATATTGTATAATTCAAAGAAATGTTGACAGCGTAGTAATCATTTGAGGTTTCACATGATGCCAATATCCACAGAATACATTCAACTGATTTAGATTTAGACTAAGAGCAACGCAATTTTTCACACCCAGTAAAATAATGGCAAAAATACTGTTTTCGACAAGCCTTAATCCTCAAACTAAAAACACATTGTTCTCCAGTCTCGATGAAATTAATCGTTTTTGGAAATTATCTTGACTTAGGCCCGTATCGTCAGTCGTCCCTAAAATTGTAGGGCGCCCTTTATGGCCTCCGTGATTGTCATAGTTTTCTATTTCTCCGTGTCAGCGCTCTATTTTGAGGTTATGTCACAAACATCTATTTGCATCAAATTCTGCTTGCTTTTATGGCCTTCTTGATTTCGATAATATTAAGTCTTCTTCGTTGTTGTACATGTATGTCCTCCTTTTGATTTCCGACATACTGACAGTTCTGGCTTGAGGTTGTTTTGACGTTCAAGACACACGACAGCAGAGCCATAATTTATAATTTTCTTGCAAGTAATGTCAATCACTCAAAAATAGACGGCTACATTGAACAAATTCCACAACCTGTGATATCTTCAAGAAATTGATGGGTTAGGAAAATTAATGCACATGGATATACGGGACGAAACAAAGAAACCAGCATAGCCTCAAAGAGATGCAATATCACGTCCTACCCTATTTGATAGAGATGGGCGGTTATTGATAAAAAGCCAGTTGTGGATTAAGCGGATATTTTTCTAAAACTTGCATTGACAAATTTAGACGTCGGTACAGAGGGGAAGGTGGTAAGTATTGGAGATTGGAATATGAATACGAGTGTATATCCAGGATGCCTATATGCATTACAGTTAGAAAAGAAATTGAACTTTCTGATCTAATAACCGCACATTATAAAATAACGTGTTGAAAGGAGGTTAAACTGCGTAAGGGAAGGGATATATGTTTTCGTATGAAGCCAATCCTTTCTTTCTCGTCAGATAACCATTTTATTCGTAACGTTCAATTCGACTCTCGGTCGAAGCATAAGTACCGAGCTTAGGCAGTCAAGCTGGTGGAACATGTACCCAAAGGACTTGAGTATCTGCATCTTGCTTTTGGACGTCTCAAAAACCTTTGACAACGTGTGGCATGCGGGTCTCCTCTATAAACTAATACAACATTGTTTTTTTTTTTCGCTTCTAACAACTACTAACATCCTGCTTCGAAGGAAGTTTCAGATCAAATTTAACGTTTTCTCAAGGTCCGGTCCTAGAACCAATCCCTCACTGGCATTTTACTCAACAACTGTGGTGTGAAGTCTACCTCTATGCTGACGACACTGCGCCAGTCATGTACTGGTAATCTGGTTCACGTCATATTACAAGATGCAAAGGAGGAAGTACTAGAGTGGGCGGAACGACGGCTGATTTGATTAAAAGTAATCATTCGAAAATATAGGTATTGTAGCAGAAAACGTCGTGCTCCCCACTCGAGGTTTCGGCAGACGGTAGTCGTATACAATGAAAAAATTCTGTCGTGCTCCTCAGGGTCACCCTTGATAATGATTTGACCTGGCAAAAACGTACAGCAGCATTGAAAACAAAATTCCAAATTACTTTCCACAACTATATTCCTTGATATGTAGCAAATCAGTTTGAATAAAAGTTATTCTTTTTTTAGTGTTTATTCTTTCATATAATGTTTTTATTCTTCCTGCGCACAGTTTACACGAATTATCCCCTTTTATAATTAGAAAATAATTCGGAAAAATTTTATTTATGTGTCCTTACTAGCTTTGGCGTATAATAGGTATAGTTTACAAGACGATCTAATAAATAAGAAACGTTCTTTGAGTTGTTCGAGTTCCAGCATCCTCTGAAAACGTATTTATATCTGAATAACCGTAAAGTTTTAACTAACTTTGGTGCATAGTGTCCCCTTATTTTTTAAGAGTTAGTTTTTGTTAGACATGCAACTGCTCTTTAAAGAATCTGCCCCTTTATCCAAAGGTTGACAGTCTACACTACTGAAATTCTATAAGAAAAGTACTATCACAGGGATCGTCAAGCACCACTTTAATATGTTGTACAACACTGTCAAGAAAGTAAAATGCTGGGACCTTATTGGAATCTATCAGACATCCTCTGCATGTAAGCAGCCAGCTATGTCTCTCAGTAGTATCTTACCTTTCTTTGCCAAAATAAACAGGATAAGGTTTTGTTTTTCCTCTGAAAAGGTATACTGCAACAGATTATTTAATCACAGTTCCTTTTTTTTCACATATACCAAATTCTGCTTTTTACAACAGTGCTGCTACTGGAAATTAAACTTCTTATCAATGTAAAGCTAGGCCTAGTTTTTTCTATTGATAGCTCACCAGATTGGTTTTATTGTTTTTAACTATATGGTTATATTTTTGTCTATTATTAATGCATAGCAGGGTTGAACTTCAAACCAAACTGAATTCATATACTCAGAATATTCAAATATTTGACATTGACAGTTTGAACTTGATTATATATTTTTGAATAATGGTAAACAAGTTAGATTATTTCCAAAAAATAAGCAATTTTCATTATCTCGATTAACCATACAAAGTTCTTTAGAAAACGTTGAAAATTGAAGTTCTCTGCAATTCGATTCAATGCTTTGTTTTTGCCCTGAGGCTGACTGCATCAATTTTCTTATTTCCAACCACATTGCTGTATTGTTTATCATGGTCGGCAGTTGAAGCTTTTGTTTTTGACGAATATTTTTCTTTTGTAGTCTGCATTGTCAACAGGAACTAAAAACCACAACTTACACACACAATATATACATTCAAATAATTGAAATTGACAGTTTGAGGTTTTGATACGATACATTTTCATTACCGCTTCCCATTTTAAAAAAAAACCTTTTCTGCTTATATCAGTATAAATATATATACATATATATATATATATATATATATATATATATATATATATATATATATATATATATATATGCCCACAAGGCTAATATTGTAAAACAAGGCGAGCACCTCAAATATCAGTCCTATTCAGTGTTTGACATTCCTTCCATTTTCCCATTTACACTTCGTAATGTCTCATAATTGGTGCTCCTACATGCCCATGCTCTTTTTAATATCCTGAAATCATGATTGTCAATTTACCATGGACTCAATTTCAGAACCTTTGCACATTATACATGCTTGCTTAGCACAGCTTGTCTTCAAGTTCGTAAGTGTTAATTCTTATCATTATAACCATGATCATACAGGTTTATGCCAGGCTTTAATTAACAAATTGCAGTGTAACACATATCGGTCACATAAATCAAATTCACGTTTTGTTTCTGTAAGATTCCTTCAATTATGCCTGGATGCATAAATTCCTTCTTAGAAAGATCATTGACCTCCTTATCCTTCCAAAGTAAACATAGCATTTTACTGAGGAACCAACGTCTCATAAAGTCTGTGATAATGAAACACACCTGAAAATAATGCGATAAGTATATAATATGGGTATGCAATGATTTGTTTTGGAACTTACCAGCCTTCATCAAGAGAATAGCTTGGTAGTAAGCTTCTGGAGTTTCATACACACAAATATAATATTATAATATAATATATCCATGTGCATTAATTTTCCTAACTCAACAATTTCTTGAAGATACCACAGGTTGTGGAATTTGTTCAATGTAGCGAGGTATTTTTGAGTGATCGATATTGTTTGCAAGAAAATTATGAATTATGGTTCTGCTGTCATGTGTCTTGAGCGTCAAAACAACCTCAAGCCAGAACTGTCAGTATGTCGGAAATCAAAAGGAGGACATACATGTACGTTAACGAAGAAGACGTAATATTATCGAAATCAAGAAGTCCATAAACGAGCCCTACAATTGTAGGGCGCGTTTATGGCCTCCTTTATTGTCATCCTCCTTTCTCTCCTTCAAAAATTTGTAGATTGCACTTGTCCCGTGTCAGAGTCAGCGCTCTCCTATTGTGAAGATATGTTTTCTTTTTAAATTGTAGGAAATTTCAGGCTGATAAAACATGATATAACTCAAAAGTAGTACAATTTGATGCAAATAGATGTTTGTGACATAACCTAAAAATAGAGTTCTGACACGGAGAAGCAGAAAACTATGACAATCAAGGAGGCCATAAATGCGCCCTATAATTGTAGTGACGACTGACGATACGGGCCTTAATAACGTTCCTGTCAACTTACAGTATAGCCGATCCCTAGGTCGACAAAACTTTAGAAGCCAATTATAGCCTAATCATATTAGCAAATTTCCCCGGAATGATTGTAAAGTCTGGTTTTATTGTTGCAAGTCGTTCAAGGGGATATTAAAAACATGGACGCATAAATTGGGATACCAACTTTGTGGAAAATCTTTTTATTTGACAACAAAGAATGAGAAAAAGTGTTTTTTGGGATTCAATCGAAAGTGTTAACAGGAACGAAAAAACTTTATCCATAAGATTTTAAGGTATTCATGAGGCCTACACAATGAGACTACACGTAAAAAGATCCGACTAATAGCAAAATGGTTATAGCCAAATAGTTTAAATGCTTCATATCCGTAGGAGTCATACTTCTAAATAACAACAATAACATTGTAGTATATTGGTCAAGTAGTTTTTTGAGAATCTCTAATTGTTTATCCCAAAACGCCTGTTTTCAGGCCTTCACTACTAGTTTATTTAACAGTATACAGGGTTCGTAATAAATACCTAAAAATCCTGCATGGGAGTTTTTTCGTTCCTGCCAACACTTTCAGTTGAATCCCAAATAACACGGTTTCTCATTCTTTGTTGTCGAATAAAAGATTTTCCCGCAAAAGTCGGTGTACTCATTTTTCCGCCTATGTTTTAAATACCTCTTTGAACAACTTGCAGTACTAAAACCAGACTTAAGAATTATTCCTCAAACCAGGAGCATTTTCGTCTGATATGATTAGTCTATCAAGTGCATTTGAAAAAACAGGTTTACTCAAAAACAACTGATATCATTAATGTCAAGCATGAGTATATTTATCTAAGCTCAAGGATTAAGCTTTCCAAAAACGTCACTGGCGCTGAATGAGTTAATTATTTCCTAATGAAAACTTCAGTTGCAGCCCCAATTGGTTACGTTGCTGTAAAAGTTTCATTAAATTACCATCGTCCAATAGTTATGTAAGAGAGACTGATACCATTGACGCCTTTTATCAATGTATGTTCACCCTAGAGCTCTAGATTTTACTGTATAGCAATCACGGAACAATTTAGTTGACTCGTTTCTTCATAGTATAGAAAATATTTCTTACACTCTGTCGGTCCTTTCCCCCAATTTGGTTTCGACCTGTCCCTAAGGGTTGTCTGCCCTTTTGTAATTCTCAGTTCCCAAATGACTTCAAAGTACTCCGAAGTTACTTTTATGTATTGATTCGGTTTACATAGTCCTCTTAAACATTCCCGCACCCACCGGGGTTTTGGGGTCCCCTAAGGAACCATGACAGTTAGTGAGCAGAACCTTTATGTAGACTACAAACTACTTAAGATGCAATCCGTAAGGTGAAACGAGGTGCCAGAAAGTGATATATACGAATTTTTGAATAAAGAAGTAATGAAGCACTCTGAATCTGCGTTGTACTTATTCAGTGACCGGAATAATGAAAGGAATGTTTGGAATATCAAATTAAAGCAAATGTTCTATTAACACCGCTATCAAGAAACAGTAACTATACAATAAAGATGGTGCCCTTGCATCTGTTTACGCCTCAACACTTTCCTCCATGTGTATTTATATTATAGGATTGACAGAAATAGTTCAAAGGCTCCAGTTAATAATTGCCTGTACACTCTCACATAATATCCGTTGAACAAATGAGTTGCTTATGTTTTGCATACTCAGCCTCCCCTTCTGAAATATATCCTGCCAAATACCACAATGATCAAAGTATCATACAGATCGCTGTCGCAATTCTATTCACGTCGTCTCTGCGTCAAGCTGTTACAGAGAGAATTCTTCTCCCTACCTTGTTTTCGTTCCTGCAGGCATTGTATTTTTGCGGTATTGTTGCTTTAAGCTGGGTGTGTTTACTCTGAACGCCTCGTTAAGTGTACCCTTTATTTATATTTGTTTATCTCCCCTTTTGTAGCCGTGTTGTCTTTTGGGCGGATTTTCCGGCAGAAATACATGTAAATTTTCTGGAACGAGTGTAGTGCGTGAACGTGGGGAAATGCTCATCAAAAATTCCTACCTGAGAAACGGTAATATTCTACCACCGGTAATTTTTTGTAATGTTAGTCTAAGTAAGCCAATTTGACAGATGCAACGGATAACTGGCTGATAACCCAGGCCAACAAAATAACAAGCGGTGTGTGCGAAGGGTTTCATTATGTTTTTCCAATGTACGTTTTCATGGTGAACATTAATCTGTCAAAATTGGAGATCGGTGGACAAATGAGAAAGTAATTCAGGCATCAAGATCAGACATTTGGCAGTTTTGGTGTATGTGTATTTCTTAAAGGTCTCTGAGAGATGTATGTACATCCACCAATTCATCATATGATAGCAATTTTATGGATCGAGGTATATCATTGTAAAAAATAATTGCGTTGTAGGTGAAGCATCTACCAAACAATGATGTCCTGGGCATTGAGAGTGTTTCAGTGAATCGAATGTCCCTAGAATAGATACTGCTTCTAGATATCAGCATATTTTTCAAAAATGGCGGAACGGATGCTAGCAAAAGCCTGTGAGTGTTAGTAACTAAGTGTAGCTCGCACAGTTCATTTACTCTTAACCACGTCATGTCTTTAAAAAAAGGGCTGATATGATCATATTTTTTCAAATTATTGATCAACCTAGATACAACATGAGTTTTGGATTTTATGGAGACGCGCTAGAGATATTGAGTCAAGTCATGGGAGATAAACTAAATCGCAATAACTAATTTTTTCTGTAGCGTGATGAGAGCTCGCATCTATCAATCCATAAGGAATTGGATCAGGAAAAAGTCCCTGGAATGGTAGAATAGCCTGTCAGGGCAAAGTCAGAAGAGTTACCCAAGAAGGAATACCTGCATTTACAGAGGTCCTACTCGGATTGAATAGGGAGAGGCCACAGTGGGTTCCATAACAGGTCACTGTCGTCTAAGTTGATGTATGAGGCTCTTGGGTTTGGCAGATATTAGGAATCACAAATAAAACAGCGGAAAGTTACAAGCAAAGCCTCGTGTCAAGGCTATGGAGTCTTATTGAAGTATCAAATGATTGAGACAGTGTAGAGATGGGGGGCACAATAGATCTATATGGGTCGCCATAGTGCTAAGGCTAGCAGAAAACTGCTTCTCTGAAATCTAATCTGCTAAGCCGAAAAATCGCTATTATTAACCACAATGTCCCATTACGAAGCATCTTCTCTCCCTATGTTAATAATATGAACAAAAAAACCCAGAGAAAGCTGCACTAACAACAGTTTATTTTGAAATATGTTGTGGATGGGAAACGATCAGGGCCTTAAATAATTGACAATTCTAAAATTTGATGTTGATAACACAAAAACTACTCAAACTGATGATATAATAATGATTTCGAGAATTAAACATCAGGGCCCTGTGTCATACTAAATACTGACATTTGTTTAGGGCACAATCAGCTCAGCAGCATTACTTTGATTAGTTTACTCCAGTATGGTTTTTTAATGCATTCATTACCAACTACCAGCGTGTATGGTCAGCTTAACCTAGGTAGGAATAGTCAAAATGCAGGTGACATATAGTTCACCATAAGTGAGAACATTCCAACGTATCTATTGGGATAACTATTTCGAAATGATAACACGGGCTTTGTTCACGCCTGTGATGATTACGTAACGGTGGCTGTCTGACACACCTGACAGTGAGGCTAGTGCAAAGCAAATGTGGAATTTGCCGATGAACGGAAAAGTGGCAGCAGGAAAAACAGGATCTACGTCAGTTCCGGGCGTGGCGCAAAAAACACGCAGGACGTATTTCTCGGGAAAAACCGTGCCGTCGGCAAGCAAAGCCTTCTGTAAACTATTGCAAAATGTGCTGGATAGACCAGAAAAGCTTTCATCAAAAGTGAACAATGTCGGAAAATAGGGTGATGCTCATATCATGCTTATTTGCAACCACACAATGAGTTGTATGTATAAACTTGAAACTTTGGGGTCAGCCTGCTTATCCCGCATTTTTCCATAAATAAGCACTCAATCTGTTGCAACCGCAATGACATTTTAACTTTTTTGTCTCCCCAGCTGATGTCTTTCTTGGCATTATATATAGTCGTGCCTATGGTTTTCTGCAATAAGAGATCGAACTCTGAAGCTGTCTGCTGAGAAGGACGAAACGTTCCCAGTCGCTGCGAGTCACCTCTAGAATCGTCGCTAGAATTTCCATTTTACTTAATTTGTAAGAAACTGCCAGTTTTGTGTCTTAACTATCAAAAGGCTCCAAAGGAGTGCTTCTGGGTTAAGTTTCCCCCAATCACCGAGGTCTTGAGTAGCTCGACCTGAATTTTAACAAATTTTGACTGTTGAAACGTACTTTGTGGCGCTTCATACACAACCAACACTATAAAGCATGCTTCAACAGTTTTTTTTCCCATGGTAATAAAGATTCGATAATAAAACATGACCAGAATTGTTTGTGTCTGTAAATTACCGAATCAGCATCCTCAATACATGGTTGATATTTCGTGCTATATAAGATCTATTATATATATATATACAGGGTGACTTTGAAGTTGAGTCATTAATTTTCAGATAATGATTGTAGAAGGAAGATAAAGCAAAATAAGTGTGTAAAAATAAAATAAAATGTTACCTTGTTTTATAAAGTATCCTCCCGACAAGTATTTCAGTGCGGACCTGTATTTGATCGTGAGGTCCCCTGTGAGGTCTTAAGTCACCTGATTCACGAGCCCGTTGTACTACATTAACAAAGGCACGAGGGGTCGGTTGCACTCGATTGGGAAACTGATCCGCATAAACATGTGCCATTTTTTATTTCGTTTAAGCCACGCAACATACCACTATTCACTAACACTGACTGTATACAAATGAATGAAATACTTATAAAAACTCGTTCCAAATTCTTTCGCTTTTTTGTTTCCGATGCGATGAACCGATAAGGTGGATTATATCCGTTGTTGCCAAACACAAGCACATGACATTATTATTGAGACAGGGCGGTACTCAAACTTCCAAAGGGCTATAACTTTGTTACTTTAATTTTACCAGAAAAATGGTAAAGGAAAAAAACATTTCTTTTGATCAGATCTACTCACTGTTAAAATAAATGACTCAACTTCGAAGTCACCCTGTATATATATACTATTAAGCAGTTGGTAATCTACGAAACAATCATTATTTTTACTACTTGTTTTTCCAGGATTGTGTATGTAAATCCCATTGAAACTGAAACAAAAGACTAGGCCCTGAAAAAATGTGGAATCATGAATAAATAATTAGAATGAAAAAAGTTTTTTTTTTACCACATAATTTTTTTGTTGTGTGTTGTGTCGGCTGAATCCATGTGCGTCGAATGACTGTGTGCCGGAAAATCTCGAGGAAGCGTTAATTTAGTATTTTGTAATTTAATTAATTATTAATATAAATAAAATATGGAGTGGAGTAATGAGGGGGTATTGCACCTCAACCAAGAATATATGAAGCATGACTTATGAGAATTAAAAAATTGTCCTGTTGATTCATCAGCAGCTAGTGTTCTTAATATTTGCTCCCCGCCGTTTTGTCTTCTATGAAGAAAAATCTGAGTTGTCTAGTAGCGTCCTTTACTTTTATTTAATCTCTTTTTCCGGAGAAGATAATCTGTGATAATTATAAACAGTGCATATTTCCTTTTTAAAACAAGTGACATGGTAGCCAACAAAAAATAGCGTGTATTTACGTCGAAAACTATATACTTTTAAAGTAGACACTACTCGTCCACGTCCGCACTTACACGACTGTGCGGCACAAATCTCTTCGAAGTTCTGAAAAAACCGACAGGCCAACGGAGTCTGTGCGTTGTTCGTCACGAAATAATTTTCGCACATTTGCTTGCGGCGCACAGTCCACATCAACAAAAATTCGGAGCACACGGAAATATTTTTGTCAAATACAACGCAAAACACAAATTTTTATTGATGTGGACCCGGCTTAAGAACCGTTTATTCGCTACCCTTTGTTTTTGTATAAGGGCGCCACATTAGATCAAATGCATCGCGACCATGATGTTTGCAGTTGCTTTCATCATTTATTCGAATTCATATAAAGCATAAACAGTCATCCCAGATAGCGCTATTGAGATCGTACCCGGGGATATTTTCAGAGAACAGCTCACTTCCCGTAAGTACGCTACAGTAGACCAAATGTGTTTCGTTCATCATCGCGGTAATGACGTAAAATAAAGAAACAGGCATTCTATGTTCGCTATCGCGACCGCAAAACTAGTAATGTCTGGTTATCTACATTAAAAAATAGTGAAGTATTATATATGCTACATGAATATAAAATGTGACCACTATGGAAAAGTTGCCTGTCGTGTATTATTTATAATGCCGACTTTGCGTAAAGTCTTCAATAAAATCCGAAATAAGGTACTGTTCACCAGGCTGTTCACAAATACCTAATCGTTGGGATGTCATAAAATCTAAAATCCTATCAAAGTTCAAATTACATAATTATTAAAACCTCGCCGTGCCATACACTCTCATCGACTCCATGTTCTATTATGTATCCATCGAAGAAAGAGATCAAACCTAAAAGTGTATCTAACGAAGCTACAAAGTAATCGTAAACAGTGGTTGATTCGTGATCAACGCGTGATCGGTAGCCATGGCGCTCTGTCGGCCTCTTCCTGATTGGCTTGTAGCGACGAGCCTCCAGACAAAGTCGCACGGTTGCCACGCTCGGCGAGTTTTCGCCAGAGTGGTTGATCACATTCGCATGGATCACAAATCAATCTGTTGGTGCAATACGTGCAATAACTGTTGTAAAGGGCATTATATAACAATAAATGGCATCACAAAGGTATATTCCAATTTGATCTGCAGCAAATTATGAACGGCATATATGGAGATGCGAAAACAAGCTCAAAAAGGTGAAGAAAATTTTTGTGCAATCTGTATAGTTAAATTTTTCCTAAGAGATAGCATCAGTGAGGGAATATTTTTCTATTGTCTTATTTTTCACATTAATGCGATGTCGAGGTATGTGGCCCTATCGCAATTGAAAATAAGGTTTCGATAATCCTTCCATAAAGTTTCGATGAGTACATCTGAAATAACCTTGAGATATTCTTCAGGGAAATACAAAAATCTCCTTTTGTGTTTTTTGTGCAGATTTATCTATTAAAATCCTATCCGCAATCTATTTTCCGTGCACACACCTTCAACCGAATGTATGCCATATATGATATTACCGTTTCCAACTTTCACCAAGGTTAATAGGAACCATAACAGCTCCCTACCCTTCCCCCCTATAAGAATATCGATTTGTAGCCTCACATTTCAAGGTTAGACTTCTTGTAATGTTTCTGTTCAACATTCGGCGACTTCTGACAATTTTTCCAATAAAACATGATCATTGTGACATTAAGCCTGGCAACGCTACATAGTAGAGGGAACTCTCAGCGTCACGTTGATGGTTCGTCACCACGCACAGGATTGTAATCAGTTAGGCCGGTTGCACACACGACGGATTTTGCCGCGGCGGACATTTGACCGTCGCCGCCGATTCAGCAGTGGCGCTCTGGAGTAGATTAGAGATTACACATTAGGCGGACAAATAAACGATCGGTCAATTTGCCGTTAGCGGTAGCGGTGCAAACGCCAACTGCCACTGGAGCCGACGTTTTTTTTACCGTCGACGCCCAGTAGTGGCCTACGTGACCAAATGCACGATTGCACACACGTCGGTTATTCTACCGTTGGATTAGTTTATTCCAGGGTGTTTTGATTTTTAAAAAGATTTGCAAATTTTGAAAAAGGAACAGTTCCGATTTTAGGTATAATAAATAGCAACATGAGTGACGTGGTTGCAGATCTGGTTATAGATATTGATATTTTAATTTCATTAATCGAAGAAAGATCTGTCTTGTGGGATAAAACCCTCGACATATTTAAGGACAGAGATGCCACGAGAAACGCTTGGCGTGAAGTTTGCCTGGGATTGCATAGCGACTTTGATCAATTGACTGAAAAAGATAGATCTGTTTTTGGTAAGTATCTACTTATTTATTATCATGCAAGATATTAAATCAAAAAAAAATTGGTTGCTACGCCCATTTTTGCTCAAAACTCGTTGAAAATTAACATTAAAAATATGCAAAAGGTATACCCAAAGGCGTGAATTTATATGCGAATATTATTATCTAGAGCCGAAAATTATTAAACAATAAAAAAATTATTAAATACATATAATATTGGAGTATAAAGGTGAAAATATCGTTGAAAATCTAATGCAGGACTTTTATGTTTTCTTATTTTTTAACGCTTAATAGATAAATTTCAACAATAAACAGTAGAAAACAAGGTATCCTAGTCCTATTATTTATGCCTAAGTATATTACACCAAATATGTGAACATTGATATATTATTTTGATTAATTGCCTAATGCAAATACGCATAAAAAAGACTCAATTTAGGGAAATTTAGCATTTATAGCGAGTAAAACTGACCACTGACACTTCATATGATGAAGTATTCTTCATCTTTGTCTTGTAGGAAGTATAGCATTTTCCAATTGTATTGGCAGTAGCGGATAAGAACAACTAAATCGCAAATCGTTCTTCTGTTTTGCTCAAAAATAAAGCTAACCTGTTTATTACAATTTGTTACACTTTTAAGACTGAGTGATAGTAACGTTCAAAATTGTGTTTAACAAATTAAAAATGTGTCGTGATTTTTGTTTTCTAGTTGTTTTTTATACTATTATTATAATTATAAACTGTCAGAATCTGATGGTTATCTATCAGAATGACCTTTTAAATTTTGGACATCTGCCATGGAACACTTCCTACACTTGAAACAAAATATTGACATAGAATGTTTCTTATATTATTTGCTCGAACACCTCCTCTTGTAGTATTCTCTCCTTGAACTTCTTCTAGCCCTATGATTGTCGTTGTATCCTCAATCCTGTATCCGTCTCTGTCTCTAACATAGTTATGGAGAATAATGCAAGCTTTAACAATATCATTAGCAAGTTCTGGTTGGACGTTCAAGGGTCGATGAAATATTCTCCATTTGTTGCTGAGAATACCGAAAGCGCATTCGATATACCTTCTTGCTCGACATAATCGATAGTTGAAGATTCTCTTTTCCACGGTTAAATGTGTCCCACCATAGGGCCGTAGCAAATGTTTATGTAACCCAAATGCTGCATCCCCAACAATAAAATATGGCACTTTCGGACCTTCTGTGCCTGGTAGACACTTCTCTTCAGGAATATTGTTTGAACTGCTTTCTATTGATTTCCACAGCTGAGTCTGTTTAAACACGGATTAGTCACATTCTTTGCCATAGCTACCAACGTGCATAAAAACAAAACGGTACTTGCTATCTGCAATACCCATTAGCACAATTGAATGGTAGTCTTTATAATTAAAATACATAGATCCACTATGTACTGGATTGACGATGCGGATATGTTTCCCGTCTACTGCCCCTATACAATGAGGAAAATTTGCTGCTTGTTCAAAGCCATTTGCTACTGATTCCCAAACTCCCTTGGTGGGGGAAGGTATGCACTCGCTATGCATAACCTTCCACAGTGCTTGACAGACATCTCTAACTATTACTCTTGCTGTTGAGATCCCTACTCTGAAGGAATAATGAAGATCGGTGAAAGTACATCCACTTGCTAGATATCTGAAAATAAAAATCTAAATAAAAAAATAAACTACTGATAAAATTAATCAGCACAACAATATGTTTCGTCATTATAAGAGACTTCAAACAAATACGAGTCTAGTTAAAATGTGGTTTCAACACCCTATAAATATGATTTAAAAATTGTTGACGAAATGGCCAAAAACCAAAATAAAACGATTCTCAGGCTACCTCCCTATCACTGCGAACTGAATCCTATCGAGTTGATTTGGGCCGGCATCAAGCAATACGTGGCGTCAAATAACAGCACTTTTAAGTTTTCTGACCTTAAAAAACTGTTTGATGTTGCTGTCGATAGAATTACGCCAGCAAAATGGAGACCATGTATTGACCATGTCCAAGAGAAGGTTGAAACCAAAATGTGGGATATGGACAATATCATTGACACCCAAGTTGAACCCCCTATAATTGACATCAACAATTCTGATGATTCAAGCTCCTCGGAATACAGCATATAAATCGATTGATACCATTAAGACTGGCAGTTTAACGGGCTTTTTGGCAAGACAGGTAAGTTCATTATAGACTGCAATCAAAGTGTAAGTTTCTAGTTATTAATGTGGAAATTCCAAATTTATAATTACACAAAATTAGGGTTAATTTAGGAATTCCAAAGCATAATAGTGCCATTTTGACCTTCTTCCTATTTCTCATGTAAATTTTAATAGCAATCAAACTAACAAACTTTATGGAGTCTGTAATAAACTTTTGTACTACTACTACTACGTCTGTAGTTTCTATTTGCTCAAAAAAATTTCCTCTGCATTGTGAATAGAAGGTTGATTTTTAAATATTATTGGGTATATATGTAAGTTAATAATAAAATATGAACAATTTCAATTGAGATGGTCCACAAGTTTTTTTCGTGTGCGTTTTAGTAACATTTTGCTGAAATGGCGAATACAGAATTTTTTGCACTGATTCCTAATGTCGAAATATGATTAGAAAGGCGTGGTATATTCCTGATAATTTACTATGCTTTTGATAGAATTTACAGCAACACATATCTTGTACGACATTTTTTGATAGATCAGTCACAATAGCTTGATACGGCCCTGTAGCGTCTCCTACGGTTAAGTTCTTGATCACGTGCAATACGGGTGTATATGTTTGATTTTACTTTGTTTCTTCGATGGATACAGTTTAAACATATTCACGTATACTCAACGTGATCGCGCTCCGGAACGCCGAGCACGTTACAGGGCCGTGCTAAGAAAAGAAAAGTATGCAAAATTATTGCAGGCATGTATAGCGTCCAAACGTAAAGGTTGGAATTAAAGTATTTTTGTAATTTAACTGTGATGACCAAGAAGAAAACAACTGTTTATTGTTGTTTTCAGTAGAAGTGTTTTATCAAGACGTCACGATCATGTCAGTCATAAACTTTCCGAACTGAAATGGTTGAATGTTTCCAATCGAGAAAAGCTGCATTTTGCTTGCTTTCTTCATAAATTGATTAAAACTAAAAGCCCTCCATATCTGATTGAAAAATTAACTCGTAGAAATCTGATTCACTCTCGTGCAACACGCTTTAGTGTACTTTATGAAATACCTAAAATAACTAAAACCATGACTCGAAGCTCATTTTCCTATACATCAGTCAAACTTCTAAACCAATACAAGATAGGTCAATTTGAAGATATGTCTCCTAGTATGTTCAAACGAAAACTGAAACAACTGCTTCTGTGAAGTATAAGTTGATTATTATTGCTTATTCTCTGTGTATACGTACATCTGTAGTTATTATTGTTCATTGTTGTTATGTAATATTTTAAATTTAATGTAATGTAAAACTTGTTTCTTGTCATATTACTTTTCTTTTTGGCTTGTTGTTACTTTTTACATGCTCGGTTAAGTTAACAGCATAGCTGACCTTCGCCGAGTTTAAAATGAAGGCGTTTTTATTTATTATTATTTATTTATCAAGAAATTATACTCGAAATGTGTCGAAAGGCGCATTTATAGAGCAGGCGTTTAAAAAATTTCTTGACACACTAAAACGATAATTGCATATGCATACAGGTATACCTAACCACAGCTTGATCAGGGACGTCAGTGTGCAAACTAATATTAGATTAAAAATGAATAGTTAGGTGAAGTTGAAAGAAAAAGGATTTGAATACATAATAATATATACTAAATATTATACAAAAATTTATTACACAGACATTTTACCTCTAAAACCGGAAATACATATATTTGAAAATGAAAATCATTCTCGATCTGAGGCCGTGGGACTCCCACTGTCATCAAGATTTATGATTGAGGGGGCAACGTGAGTATCAATGATACCGTCTCATTCCCACATTTTAGGTTCGACCTTTTCTTTTACATGCTAATACATTTACCCACTATTTCGGTGTTATTCTTTGTATAGCATCAGGAAAAATATCTTTAGGGTCAGAAAATTTAAAAACATTTATTTTCTGCTGCAACATATTTTTTTATGTCTGCCAAATGAGCTCAATCGGATGGAGCTCACAATGGTAAGGAGGCAGTCGTAAAACAGTTTTATTTTGTTTTTTGGCCATTTGGTCAATTGTGTTCAGGTTACATTTATTTTGATGCGTTTTGACAATTTGTAACAATTGTGCCTTAACCGTTGTATCATCATAACAAACCTTTTCATTTTTGAGCCATCCTTGAATTTCTGATTATTTTGTTGACGTTGGTGGAGTTTTCTCTAATTTTCTCGCGTGAAGTGAAGCATTATCTAATACTATAACCGAATTATCTTCAAGCTTTTAGCATGTACAGAAACAAAAATAAAATGTAATTTTAGTTGAAATTCCTCGTCTTACAATTGTTGAAAAATATGTAGGTGTCAGCTTTGCAAACAATACCCTGAACACTTGAGTCACTCCTTCCTTGCATTTTGTATTTATTAATGTTGATAATTATTTGTTTTTTGCTAACGCTAAAATGAAGCCATTTAGCTCTTTTTTAGGCGGTGTGCAGCTTATATCAACAACTTCATCAGCTGTATCCGTATCAGACATTTTGAGTTCTACGAAATTAAACTGACAAGTCTAATAGGCACACAGTAATGCCGGTATAAATCTGTTGCCAACTCTGTACTGTACGGGCAGACCCCGGGACAGCCGGCATGAACGGTTGTATCGTCTTCCACTCCACCCTCTGCTTTGTCATTGGTTTTGTGTAAGGGCTCGACCTATTGTGCCCAATAACAGTTATGCTCCCTCTCTCTTGGAATATATCAGTGTACTGATTACGCAATAATCACGCGATCACTTTTTTGGTTTAATCTCTTTCTTTGACATATACGTAATAGTCATGCCTGTATCAAATGAAATCACTCAGGCACAATCGCCAGAGATATTCAGAGCTGTGTTATCTCCATGGCTAATTCAAACCTAACTTCTAACTCCAGTCGAATGACCTTGGAAAGTATCAACTTTACTCACGGATACTCTTACATAGGGAACCTCCTAACTGTTCGCTATTGAATTTTCAAGGATCGGTCGTAATACAATAGCGCTCGTTACCTGTTACCAATAACGTATTTTCTGTTCAAATCCACGTGAGGGAGTAATATAGCATATAAAATATAAACGAAGGGTTTCTACTTCCATTAAGTTTCAATTCTCACGGCCTCAGAGTGTTGTAATCGCGAAGAATTTCGAAAATGAGATGTAAGTTTTGCATGACCTTGTTGATCGCGAATATTGTAGACTTTACTATATAATCTTTAAAGCAATGTCTCTTCTGTATACAGGGTGACTCAGAAAAGCGCTATCCAGTAAAGCTGTATTTTCAAATAGAACACACGGTATGTTTCCAGTGGAACGACAATAGTCTTTTTCTAATCATAAACATGTATGGTTTATTATGCTTATTGTAGTTACTTGAGTAAAAAAACTAAAGTTTTATGTGTCACTGTGTCATATGTATCTAACGGATCAACTGCTGCTTTCTCTTGAAATTTACATAAAAAAGAAGTGCAAAAAACATAAAATGATCAAAGTGTAAATTGCTGCATCAAAGTGAAATACCAGTTTTTTGAAGGGAATACTGAAAAATAATTTACCGTTCCATCTTGTCCGTCTATTTTCAAGCCCCCGTTCCTTTTACAGATATAGTTTAAAATACGACCTCGCAGACACCTAAAAAATAGTTCATGAGGTAAATCAGGGCCAAGGCCAGTACTCCCACTTCATCATTGTCATGTCCTCAAACATTCCAAAATCAAGCGATCCATTTCCAGCTCAACATTGCTTTAAAAACACACATAGCTTCGGGAGTATTTACTTACCCTCATAGGTTGTGGCAGAGGTATATTTATTACACTGCAACGTTCGTTATCAGCGACATTTGCATTCAGGAAAAACTGCATGAAATTTTCATGAGCCGCCGCGCAGATCGAATTCAATAGGCGACACACCCAACAGTTGCTAATAGAACTTAATGGTATACAGGTGGAGGAATTTCATAGCTGAACATCAGTGAACTAGTAGGTAGGAAGGCACAATATTTACGTTCAAGTAAGCGTGATATCCTGTGTGATTAGGTTTCTTTGTTATTCCTATAATGCCGCTCTTGGACTTTAGAGTTTATTATGTTCGTCAATACGCTGCCACTGCCACTTCAATTACAGGTTACTTATTAAAAAATAGTTGTTTATGTAGTTAATAATAATTGTAATAATAAACGGCTTTATTGGCGGAGTTTAGCACAGCTATTTTACACTCAACCTTCCTCAAGACCAAAGCTTAATGCTAATTTGTCATACAAATATGGTATTTTACATATACAGTAAACGATTGTATGTCTATCAATCTAACTAAAAGAACATAATGGTAATTGATCACAGGGCATTTATTCATTGATCCTATGCTGAATTCCTAGAAGGTGCTGTCTGAAATGCAGTTTGAAACGGATGTTATTAGTATTTGGTATATCAATATTCCTGCTATGGATTTTAAAGAGAGACACTGCATTATACGTGAAAGATCTATAAAAGAGTGATGTTACATACATAGGTATTGTAAAATGGTTTTGATGTCGTATATTGACATTATGTATACTTGACCTAGGGACCAGCTTTTCTACTAAATATACAGGATTCTTAGAATATAATACACGATTCAATGTTGATAGGTACAAATATTTGAACAGAGAATTGATATTAAGCCATTGTAAAAACCTGAAACTATTAGATATGTGGTCAAACTTATGTAAGTTACAGACAAAACGGAAACAGTTATTCTGCAATCTCTGCGGGCGCATTTGAGTCGAATAGTCCAGGCATGGACAAAAAACTATCAAACCATAACAGATAATTGATAGCACTAAACTTTCAGCCAGCTTTTTCCTCGTCTTGAAGTCAATAATGTACTTATTGGCATACAGTACCTGCAGTTTCAAATAACACCTCTGAGATATTGTTTTAATGTATTGTTGGTAACGTAACCTGTCATCTATGGTCAAACCAAGTATCTTACAGCTAGTTGAAAAAGAAAGTTGTTCATTCGAAAAGAGGGTCAGACCACTGCTCAAGTTTTCTCGCTTGTGATCAGAACATAAAAGCACATATTTCGTTTTATCATAGTTTCAAATTGTGTACTTTACAATTGTCAGATACTGTTCCACAAGAGATGGTTGAAAATGAAACAGAAGCTGCGTGTCATCATCATAAGATTGAATGTCTGAGTACTGTACGGATTTTAAGATATCAGCTGTGTATATAATGAATAACAACGGTCCTAACCTTGAGCAACTCCTGATGTTATTGTTGTTATCTCACATCTTTGTTATGAATAACGCTTTGCTTATGAAGACTTAAGTCATTGCAAAATAATTTCAACGCTGTATGGTAAAGGCCATAAGGATACAGTTTTGCGCACATAAGTGAATGATCAATGGTGTCAAAGGCTTTCGAAAAATCCAAGGATATAAGAAGAGTGGCAAGCCTCTTATCTAGCGACCGTATAATTTCATCATTAAGATTTAAAAGAGCAGTGGTTGTATTATGCCCTCCCCTAAAACCCGACTGGTGCTTAGGGATAATGTTTTGATCCATTGAATACTGATTTAGCTGTACATTAACTATTTTTTCTAATAGTTTGGGTGGAATGCATAGTAAACTAATAGGTCTCAAATAAGCAAGCTCAGTTGGAGCAGGGATCCTAGGTAAATGGCATACTACAGCCTCTCTCCAAAGTCGAGAAAAATATCCTTTCTCTAAGCAACAGTTTATAATGTGTGCCAACGGATTTAATAACTCAGATATACAAAGTTCAAGCATACACAAGGTTATGCCGTCAGGACCACATGCATTTGATTTTATCTTCAGTTTAAGATAACGTAAGCCAGATAGCTGGCGACCTGCTAACACTGACGGTTATTTTAGGAGCATGAATGTCGAACAATAACTTTTGTCGATACAGGTACAATTTACACAATACAAGTCTAAGATCACTAACAGCATCAGCGCTTAACGTACATGTATTATTTACTATCGTTTCATTTGACACAAAGATTAGATCTAAAATAGTTCCTATACTTTGAGAGATGCTTGTTGGTTCAGTGACTATTCGAGAAAATCCATATGAGTTGAAACAGTTTAATAGGTTATTTTCAGTGTGAGTCAATATATCAATATTAAAATCTCCTAATACTATTATACGATCAAAGTCAAGTTGCAACCGCGGCAATGTTTGATCTAAACTTTAAATGCACGCAGCCAGATCATTGTTAGGAGGACGATTATAGACTCCAACAGTGCAATCCCTCCACCGCGAGATGGCGATCATGCCTAAAAATTAAATAACCATCATCTATTGCTACTGATTCATCTGGCACATCACTGGATAGCCATGTCTGTCCGTCAAGTCGTCCCGGCAAGAAGAATCGGCCAATAAAGTGGTTGCCAATAATTCCTGCCCATACGTTAACCGAAAATTGGTGTTGAAAATTTGTTTCGGTTACGGCATAGGGATTTTCTTCTGCCCACAAATGATTACTGTGGAAATTCTGAATGGCATTTCGACAAAAATTAGCTGATTTGGTGTAACTTTTTGAAGATACCACTGACAAAAGGTCACACGCCTTGGAGAATCAATGGGAAGTAATGTCTGTACTCTTAAAATATGGTAAGGATACAACAAAAAACCCACTAAGATTCTCCAAACAATTTGATGGCAAATATATAAGTGTCTAGCGAGCTTCCTCGTACTCGTTTCAGGATGTTCTTCGATTTCCTCAATGTCAGGAGTTCTCACACTTAGAGATCTACCTTCAGATGTTCCTTTTCGGACAGAACCAGTTTCAACAAGACGACGATGAATATTAGAAAAGGTTTGACTATCTGGCAAAACACGATCGGGATATCTCCGGTGATAAATCCGTCTGGCTTGCTCACCTTTATCGTCGGCAAGGCCATATAGCTAATGCATTTCCGCCATTTCTGCATTTGAATAATTCACCATTATTAACAAGATTGTAAAAACTAAATAATGAAAAAGATGTCACAGCGAACAGATTTAAATAACAGAGACTTGTCAGATGTCAAAAGCTAGTGAGATATTCCAGAGCAACTAGATATTTATTACTAAATCGCATTCTTCAATTATTACATTAATTTTCTCGGACAATAGAATGGTTTTTATTTTTTTACTCAAAAATGGCGCATCGAAGGAAAATAATTCATTAGTTCTAAATTAAACGGGAAATTCGACAAGAATTTTTGTTTTGCAAAAAACCATTGGCGTACCATTTTTTTCTAAAAAAATATCGAAGTTAATACTTGTACGCACGCCACTGTTAAAACTAAAAATTATTTTTGCATTGGAAAATATGCAACTTTAGTAACTTTTACTACGTACCAAATATCAGTGAAATATCTGAAGCGGTTCTGAAAATATTCATTAATTTCCATTTTTTCCTAAAACTTCAACTTCAACAGTTTTTGTAAGGAGTCCTTTTTGGGCCATAGCGTATAAAGCAAGCTAACATTAATTTTTCACGTAGGTTCACATCCTTGAATATTCGCATATCATTAAGGAACATCCTGTATATGGAATAATTGTATGGGGCAGTTTGACTGACTTGATCGCTGTAATTTTGCTATTGTGCATGTTTATATCTAATTTTTCTCCCAATCACCCGCAATAATGCTTTAAACATGTAAGTGATGATGAGCCTGTGAAATAATTAATCACATAGTCACTAATATTAATCAATAAGTTTTGACAATCATCTCCCCACCCCTGCGCTTTATGGGTACAATATCCTCGATGTGCACGGGTAAGTTGCCACGCTTTGAGGAAGATGAAATATGGGTATCCTGGAAATTGGAGTGCAATATTGCCTTCATTATGAGTTAAGCTCAAAACATATTTTAACTCAAGATCGTTTATTTAAATTTTCAGGCAAGGTGGCAGTTCTTTCATTATTTAGAGTCGAAGTCTCCAAGGATGAAAATGCAATCAAGATCGCTTGTAAGGATAGGAGGGAGCGAATATAAAGAAAATCAGTAAAGTGGAAAGATCTTACGATGAAATTCCTGTTTGCTGTCTTTAAATATCTTTCGTTGCAATCGAATGGTCTACAAAGATCGTTAAGGACGGAAGCAGCCCCAGTTTTCACTTCATAACGGGCTGCCGTTCAAGTAGGTTTATTTGAGAATGTCGTTAAGCCTCATTAGGGCCAGATCTAGCATGTAGATATGCTGAAGACTTTTGATTAATCATCATGGGCTGCAACTTAGCTGAAGATATGATGTATGTTGATGGCTGTAAGACTTTTATATTCAACAAACAAGGCGCACATGCATGTGTGTTTGTTTCGGAAAATGTGTCTCTCCTCTGTCAGTTTGTACATCGGGAACTGAAGGATGCTGCTGCTCCTTTGTTTCCAAGAATGTGAAACAATATACCTGAAAGAGTACCCGTTATCTTATTTGCAGATGCCGCGGTACCCTGATATCTGCCACTGTCTTTTTCGCTGATTCGGTATAAGCAGTCGAAAGATCTCGAAAACAAAACAATCGATGAGAGAACTCCAAAGGGCTTGAGAGTCATATAGTAGTCAAATATAAATAGCAGCGATCGACAAACGCTCGTAAGATGCAAGAAGTCCTTCAGTTTAGAAATATCACTCCTCACCACTTTTTTGGGCATCAACTTCATTAGTTTTTAACAGTAGTGCAATTAAGGTGTTTTTAATAGGCATTCCACTGAATTAAAATGGACGGATTTTACGGACTATGAGGTAAAGGTTAGCTAAATTATATGTACATGGCATGCATTAAAACTTGTATTCATCTAAAGATATATCGAGTATCTAGGTCTAAGACCTCTCCGGCGTTGTGAAAAAATGCATAAAAACTCTCAGAAAGGTGATTTAGAAAAGTCTCAACTAATTCGGATGTTTAGCATCAAGCCATCAAGATCGCTTTGCAGATTGCGATTCATAATGCTCGGTCTACTTTGGGTGCACGCCACAGTGTTCAGTTTCGAAATTCTTCACTGGCAAACGTATTCTTTCCAGTAATAATTCGGGGCAGAGATGGGACCAAAGAGCTTAATTGTAGTAGCACTTCGATCTATATCAAAACTCGATTCATAGCACCGATTCCGGTTAACTCGCGGGTTACCCAAACAATTCGACCTTTTATACTATGCTTAATTGTGTGACGATAATGTGATGCAGGAAGGAGTGCAGCATACTTTCTGTGCTTGAGTTGTCAAATGCAGACTAGCTCTTACGACAACAAGGAGTTGGTCGTGCCGTGCGAGATGCATCTTAAAGATCAAATTCTCAATAACGGAAATAAGCAAACCATTTCTTGTTTTGTGTATGTCTGCATTCAAAGCAAAGTCACCGTACATGGAGCACGAACCACGCTTAGCATCGGCTCCTTTTGAGCTTTCGTGAAAGAATGAGCAATATCATGTGGCAGAAGTATAATCGCTGCTTATCGATTTTGATTAAATTTGGAGATGACGGCATGTCATGTGTTACTTGTGAGATTTTTTTACATAGGAAGGGAAAGACTTGAAAATTGACACAGCAATATGACTAAAAGGTTTTTCGGATTGCTCAGCATTGTGCGGCGGTGTGGCGTACAGGTCGCATCGGCGAGTTTGCCTGTCATTAATGATCCTTTTATTATTTAACAAAAAGATACCTGAGGACATGGGTGGTATTAATATTATAGACCAAATAAGCTTGCTGAACTTGAAACCGTCAATTCATGTTGAGCCACCCAGATACCCAGAAAAACTCACTAAAATGGTCAATCTTTCGCAAACCATAAGAACACTTGACGTAAGAATTTTGAACCTTTTTTACACCGTTCAGTTTTCATAGTAATTGAAGGCTGGCTAAAAAACAAATGTTAGAACGTTCAGTTAGTGGTAAAATCAGAGTTTTACAGAAATCGAGCTTAGTTTATCTACTGAAGCAGTATCTATGTATATAGAGAAACTTTAGCTTAGCAAATGATTTTTGCACTAGGTACTCTACACCCAGTTTATTTTCCATGTAACCTGGATTCTCGTATGTAATATCTGGCTTGAGTATGTGATATTTGATATTCATGGTAACAGTTCCGGCAACTTCAAAAGGTTTGAAACCATGAACCACCATTCTAGTTGTTTCATGGCGTGATATTCAGCAGTGTAATTTAAATCAGTGTTAATGCGCTTGCTAAAAATTAAGGCGTCATCTTTAAAAAGTGAGAAATACAACGCGTGTCGTCACCATATTGATGGCTATTACAAAATTCCGGCTGCTTGCAAAGAACAGGTGTATATATGCTAAAACAATAAGGTGTAATGGATTTATCTATTTCGGGCTTTTGCGCCTTTAGTAACACAACTTGATTTCAGGATAATTAACTTTATTCTGTCTACAAATGTGCATTGATAGGTGTTGCCAGGTACCTCTGTCATTCCTTTGTCTAGCGCAGCATTTCCGGTGAATTATATTACTGGCAATACCTAACAAGTTTCTAATGCCAATATGTTATACAGTATGGTCTTAGCATACTACAAAGGACCCGAGCGCATACATCTAACTATCATTCGCATATTGGAGCTCTTACTACCCCTAGTAAGTAAGACCGCTGGAATTTGTGCATCTGTTTTCACCATGAAAGTGTATTTAATTTGAATTCGAATGTAGATTTTATTTACCATAATTGGGAGAGAGATGATGAGATAATTTTGACGCATTTCAACTAAAGTGTATGGCGCGAAGACCAGAGATAGGAGGTTAAATTGGGTAAGGAATACACGTATTCGTATAAAGTAAATCTTGTCGCCAAGGATGGTGTAGCTCTCGGAAATCTAGTGGAAGTAGAAGATCGCACAGGGCGTCTGCGCATTGAAAAATGACAACATAACTTGATGCAATCTTCATGTGGATTACACCCACGTTTTGTAGGCTTATTACTTCTTGGTTTATATTATCCAACATTCCTACTTGCAACTCGTCCGAATTGCCAAAATTGGAGTTATAGGAGTGTAGAGTCCTGATGATAGCAACAGAGGGAGATGTTACATACGCAGCACCTAAAATGAATTTGCTGCGCAGTCTTGGTGTCTGGAAACAAAGAAGCTTCAGAGAATGTAAAGCAATCCCGCCATCCAGCGCTTTTATGCTAAGATTTGACAGTTTGCAACCTTAATCAACATAGTATCAAATCTGACAGTCAAGTGAAAACTACTGTTAAACTGACAAAGCAATCTTATGGTTACTGCTATTGAGCATAACAGCGCCGCACCGCTGGACCGCTTTACGTTGGTTGAATGGTTGATACATTGCATTGGTACCAACGAATTCATACTAGGTAGGAGTCAGTCAAGGATTTGTTTGTCCCTTTACTCTCATAGTCTCTAGTGAGGATCTAAGAGCACTTGACACAAGTCAATTTTTTACAGTTCTGTCATTAAGTTCGCAGTTCACATGTTAATTTTGTCAAGTAGGAGTGTTTGCAGATAATTTTGGTATTAGACGATTTGAAGACGTACTACTTCTTGCATAATTTGCAAAGACCAGCTCAAGCGTAATAAAGGCAGATGTTTCCAGTGGTGAGTATTATTAGTATGCTGATACAACCCTGTCAGTTTGGTAGGTACTGCTAGCCAAATGAGTCAAAAGTATGCACTAACACTACGCAATCTTCGCGACAAAGGATGCAATTTAAACGTATAGGCTTGGCACCATCTTATCTATTCGAACTCGTGACTGTTACACACTTTTGGTTGCATCAAACATATACAAGGTGTTATTTATTTATCAGACGTGCTCTATAATGTTGGGAAAAAGTGTTTGAATGAAGTGTATGTCCACAACACGATTACTACGTTCTCTACAAAACAAGTACGTAATCCCATTTACAACCAATACGTGGGGTCAAGGTTGGAATAGGTTCTGTGAAAATTTTAACATAAAGGCGTGCGTCGAGTAATCTTTGAACCTGTCTCCTCATTATGTGAAAGGAAGAGTTCCATGCTCGTATCTACATGATTGGCAAAATACTTAAATTGCACGTCGATGCCAAGCAAGTTGTAATACTGACAGTGCTAAGTAAACATGTTGAGGACATGTGTATTTAAGTGGAAGTGTCATTTTGTTGTATATTTGAATCGTCTCCTATCGAGTAGATTAGTAGCTACTTCCCAGTCATTCGTATAAATTCATTCAACACGCAAGGTATAGGCAAAACTATCGGCACCAACAGTGATAAATAAATTTATGAGGCACTTCTGAATTCCATAGCTTTTGAGTACTCTACAAAACGTTTTTGGTCCCTTGATTGGATTATGTTGGCAAACGAGGTTAGTGCAGTTTTTGACAGTTTTAATATAATAATATATTAAATAATTTCCAAGACTAGTTGTTGGAAGCATCAAAAAAAGTAGCATCGAAGTTTGACAACTCATTCATATTACTGTAATATTTGTATACAGTTAATTCAGGGTTTTTGACGGATCACACTAAGACTACCAGGATTACCTTATGTATTCATCTGATTCACATGCTAATATGCAATCTGCCTCTGTACACGGACGTTTGTGTAAGCTAAGACTTACGTTCTTTAGCTTCATCTCACCACCCGCGAAAGTATGAGTATTTCTAATCTATGATTATCACTGTCACTGTGACAAACCACTTTTGGGTGTATCATTTTTAGTCTTGTTATGGTCGAGTTCACCACGGTTGTCAAATCAACAGTGCGTTATTCTCCACCTTTAGGGAACAGTTCGTCAAATACAACGAATGAGCTTCAAGTTCCAATCAACAAATTTTAGCAACCAATATAGCTATGAAATGTTGAAAACACAATACTGTCAAAGTATGAGATGACATCTTGTCATTGAAACATCACCAGCTTATTGGATATTAAGAAATTACATATAATTCGGTCAAAATTTAAAGAAATGTTTGATTTTTGAATTAAATCTATGTTTTAATTACTATTGTTGATTTTGTATTCATGTTTATATCATTTTCTTCAATTGATATGCGATTTTACTGATTCAACTGGGTGTTTTTTCCTATAAACCTCTTGCAGATAGCCATTAAGCACCTACTTGATGACAGGCTCTACCAAAATATATTGCACGTTTCCAAACATTCATTCATTTACTTGCCGTTTACCAGAACCATTATGACACCTTAGATTGATATTCCCGCATTCAGTTTTTTTGATATCCATACATCCATAAAGTTGAATATTTTTCGTTGTTCAGAAACTGAACAAACATCCACACTATATTCGCAACGATTAAGAAATTTCCAAATATATGCCTTAAAGCTACCAGCAAACCTAAAACCTGCAAAAAAACTACAAATTTGCCAATTTTTTCTTTTTTCACGAGTAAACATTCTAGGTTATATTTATATTAGATATTATTTGAATACAGCTGATTATTGCATTTCACGTGAGTGACACATGCGGGGATCTGTCAACCCTTGGTCCCAGTCACAAAACATATACTCTGAAGAAGGTTTAATTCCATGCTATTCAATAATAACACGGTGACTTCTGTGGTTGTCAGCGGCCATTTTGTTAGGGTGCGACATGGTTGCCAGATTACGCATTAATATCCCATTTCATTCCCCTGGTCCCAGTGGAGTAAGCTCCGCCAACTGTTGAAGTATACTCTACTATGCTTTATAAGAGTATTCGTGGAATTTTTTCCAAAATCGTTGCACAACACTTAGAAATGCAAATAAAAATTTAAAATTATTTCCATGACGCCACAAAATAGGTCCGTCGGTACCTCAGGTTATACATCTTGACAGTAAGGATGGTCGATAGGATCCTATATTTCGAAGTATCAATATATTTCACGGGTATCGTCATCTTTCGATCCGGACTGTGTCAGAAAGAGTGACTGCCATTTGGCTGTAACATTACCCTGCCAAATCAGGCATATCTTCTACAAAATCTTCAAATTTGTGAAGTTAGCGTGTTTCACTTCATACGTTGTTACCAGACATGCCCAAATCATCAGTTGCTGCCGTGATATTCATCCCGACCACTGCATCCCCACGGCTAGGCGACCTGTATGTTAAATTTGTATTGATAGGGCAGCGGGTTATGCTATAAATCATATGTCACAGTTTTTGTGCACTGATTGCAACGGTGAGATGATACCAAAAATATTTTCATAAATAGGAGATCTTTCCCATTCCGGATCGAACAATCCACCAAAGATGCTTATAATCATGATAACTAGTAAATTTACATGAAAAATCCTCTGTGTGTAGGTATATAAGAGCTTTCTTATATTTGTTCATCAATTTGATGATACAACACATCTGCTAAAAATGATCATAATCAGGATAGTAAACTATGACGAAGGTCCACTGTATGTAAGAATTTTCAGATACTTCATTTGCAATTTGACAACAGACCATGACGATGTTCACATTTTTCAAATATTCCTCAAGAAGTGTTGTCAGTCTAGCTCCAACTGTCATAAGTACTATGTTTGTATTCCTACTTTAAATTCAAAACCAGCAAATGTAACAGATTCATGTCGCACCCTTCACCACGGGACGGGATCGTCGTTAGACTTGGCAACCCTGCAAGTGACAGATAGATAACCCCACCAGTGAAAAAGGCAATCAAACAATAAACTTTAATCGTTTTTATGATTTTTGGACTTAAAAGACACTATTTGTGAGACATTTTTAATAATTTTTTGTCTATGTCCATAGTATATGTAATTGCACTATGCATCACGGAGATTGACACGTCTTACACATAGTATCTGTGTTTTAGGATGGAGAGGACAATGTTTTGACTGCTTTGAAGAAATTCAATAACCCGTAAATTAGTAAATGATTACTATTATGATGTAAAGGAAGATGAGGAATTGGATGGAATGTATTTTATACTCTATTTTCTTGCAAAATACAGACAAAGCCACACTATTCAACAGGTACGTAATGATAACAGTATATTGAACTTAAATTCGAGATTCCCATGCATTAACAAACGTCCAAATCTGCTGCCAAATTTAACAGCTAGAAAATCGACCTATTATTTGCAGCATTCCCATTGGCTTTGGGGATAACTGATTGTTAAATGTAAATTTATAACACAAATCAAAATTCATGAAAGTTGACCTGTTTTCTCTGTACAAAACCATCATGTTGGAATCAAAAAGTGGTCTTGTTTATAAAAGTGGTCTTGTTTATAATACAGTCGAATTTTCACGATTTTATTCAATATTTCAATAGAATATATTCTGAGACCTTTGACAGCTTCTGTCAAATTGCATTTCGATAAGGTAATTTGACTCATTGGTTCATAATATTAATGTTGGTGAAATTGGGCCTTAATATAAAACCTATCTAAAGATACAACTACACAGTTCAGTTAGTAGATTTGCTTCCTACCTATTTCGTAACTGCCAAAAATCATGAAAAGAAGTATACATATATCCATATTGTAATGCTCTCGTAACTGGGACCTTGAGTAACGAGAAGACGCCTTCGCATTTCGACGCTCAGGCAACCAGAGTTACTCCGTCGTTGATCAAGTGCGCTATAACTTGCAGCCAGAATACGCGAGTGATCTACAATTTGATTAGATGAATCTTGTTGCATTGATCAGTCCACGTCAAGCGCCGACATGAGTACCTTATCTTTTAGGAGGTAAAGGTAAAGTAATAGCTAAACAGGAATATCCGTATCTTGTCGTTCGAGTGGCGGTTTTCATTATTGTTCCTTCAACGACACTCGTTAACGAACATCAGTGTACGCAATTATGCAAACGAATGCAAATCCCGCTTCGCAGACCGCCTTCCGGATTTGAATTCATTAAGGAAACAATAGGAAGTGAGATAAGAAGTTTCGGCCAAAAGCGAGCATGGCATCACCAGCTGCTGGACCAGCTACAGCTACCATCTAGCTGCTGTGTCTGCCACTTATCCTGCTATTGGTACACGAAGTACGGAGAAATGCATAATATTGTGAATACGAGGAGCGCTTCAATAGATATCCGGCATAAATTTAAGCATGAGGGCGCAAGCGCACCAGAATATTTACACTATAATATTGCATGTGATATGCAAATGTCTGGGCTGATTTGAAATGTGGAGGCGACGCTTTGGACTCACCAATTTTTCTAATGTGTAGATAAATATCAATGACTGCACATTTACATATTTGTATCATTTGCGCTATGAGCTGCATGGAATGTGCTTGTTTTTCGTCTCTGTGGCCACAATCGGGCGTTCTTCCACCTTTTCAGTAATCATTGGAGACAAAAAACGAGAAGCGAACAAGTCGGTAGCAACAAGCTACAGTTTTCGGGCATCTAAACAATATCATGTGAGGTCATAGAGATGGTAAGCAAAGTAATCCTAACCAGCCTATCTTCACTTTATGCAATTTTGCATAGTGCAGTGAGGCTGGTAGCATGTCGAGCACCTATAGTCCAGGACTATTAGACTTTCTCTGCTGGAAAAATCCCACCTGGCTGAATTTTTTACCAGAGCTTCTTTTCAGCATTATAAATCATCCCTCAAAAGTCCCCATGAATCCAAGTGGAGCTTTTTTTATGGGAGATCAAAGGACACAAAAAACACTTTTTCCCATATAACTTCGGAATTATCAATTCTACTATAAAATGAGTTACCTTTTTTGTTCAGTATGAAATTATCCACAAAAAAGGTTTTTTTCGTAGAGTTTGTTTTTTCAAAGAAATTTTACTTTCAATGTTGAACATTAAGAAGATTGTAAAATAACGTACTTTCTTTCACGTCACCATACAGATAAAGTATCAGACGCGTTTTTTATCATGTGGTCTCCCCAATAGGCCTAATTCACGAAGACAGAATGAAAAAATGATGTTATTGTTACTTTTTTCCTTATTCATCAATGTGACAAGATGCGGCATCATCTAAGTCTTCGCAAGCATCAACATACTTGAATGTACTGAGGATGGTTTATATGAGTTGGGCAACCAGTTTGGCACAGTGGCCAAACTTTTGTCTAGGAATCAATCCAGCAAGAGCGAATCAAAGTTTTTAAGATCTTGAAAATGTTCCGCCCGAAAACAAATCAGTGCGCGAAATAGAAAATGTCAAATCTTCAACTGTTGGAAAGGCTATATGAGATGCGACTGTAAAACCAAGTGTGGAAGTAGAAAGTGTCTTTGTAACGCTGCTGAGGTTTTGTCTAACTCTGAATGTCATTCAAGCTTAAGCTGTTCGAATAAGAAGATAACCCATCGTCCCAGTTTTTTTTAATATCATTGGGATGATAACAATCTACAATTAAGCTGTTATACGGTTATACCCGCATGAAAATTATGTTTTTAAATATTACACCCACATCAAGTATTTATGAATTCTAAAGTTCAATTACAGTTATGAAAAAAATGTTGTTACCAGAATAAGGTTTTTTTATTATTGCGGTTACTTACCTGTGATGACAATACGAAGTTATGGCTTAGTTGTGTTTAAGAAATTTATTGCTCAAATAAATAACATGAAAATGAATACATCATATTTTATTTAAAAATACCCATCCAAAACTGCTTGTAACGTTTACACCTACTTTTAACCATTAAGTATTGGCTAAACCTAGTTGTCACCGCATTTCGGGTTTTAGCCGTAACATATACAACTCATAAAATTGAGAAACCATACTTAAAAAACTAGAGATATTCCTCTCGGTCACAACCGATGGATATATACAACCCCGCATAATATCACATTCTTTGAATCTCCGTTAGAAAAATCCACCACCGCATCAGCTTACATCCAGAATTCCATTTTTCATTCACCCCAGCTACCACGTCAGCTCACCTTGAAGACTTTACATCTCTCCGAAAAAGTTCATTAATCTGTATTAAAAAGAAACTTCTACTTGGAAATCCAAAGGAGTCCGTAATCTTCGAGCATTCATAACAGCAAATCGATTTGACATTCGCCATTACGTCGAATATTTTCTTTTAAAGAGCCGACTGCCTTCTCGATTTTCCCCGGGCTGCCATAATAAAAAATGTCTGCCTAATCTCTGTCGGTGGCATCTGGGATTGCCGCGTCCCTAGGGGCCGAAATTGCATACCGCCTGCCGACTGCAAGGCGGATCGCGAATCGGTAATGGGACCCAGCTAAGCATATTCGCACCTCCCAGAAATTATATCGGCTATTTTGCGGCGGGATGGCGGGAATAACCCGTTTGATCTTCAATGGAATAACGTAGACTATTATGCAGATTCAGCGCTGGATGCTATAAGTGGCTGCGATTCAATAAGATTTGCATTTAAAGAGTGGAAGAAATATTATTGGAGTCGAAGTAAAAAGCGTCGACTATCGCCAATCTCCTTAATGAACTCTGAGACCAACTGACAGTCGGCAAAAATTGCTTTTGAAATGGTGTCATCCTTATCTGAACGGATAGGAAGAAGGAACTGATACTTAAGCATTCTAAAGTCGCAGGTACCTCCCTTTCAATCGCCTCCCAACTAAGCCGTACCTTCGTATTGTCACCACAGGTAAGTAACCGTGATAATAAAAAAAATGTATTCTGGTAACAAATTTTTTTTTGATATCTGTAACTAAACTTTAGAATTTATAAATACTTGATGTGGGTATAATAATTAAACACAATTTTCATGCGGGTATAACCGTATAACACCTTAAACACAATTTTTTGTCGTCACTGTAACTGAACTTTAAAGTTTCAAATATTTCATGCGGGTATAAACAATACAACAATTTAAACAGTTTTTTTCCGTAACTGCAACTGAACCCTACAATTCTTAAATAGTTCGTGCGGGTATAACAATTTAATTAACACAAATTATCGAAATATTCATTAGATCAAGTAATTAAAAAATAGATGGTTATCATACCCAATGATATAAAAAAAACTGGGACGATGGGTTATCTTCTTATTCAAACAGCTTAAGCTTGAATGACATTTAGAGCTACATAAAATATCAGCAGCTTTACAAAGACACTTTCTACTTCCACACTTGGTTTTACAGTCGCATCTCTTATAGCCTTTCCAACAGATGAAGATTTGGCATTTTCTATTTGGCGCACTGATTTGTTTTCGCGCGCAACATTTTCAAGATCTTAAAAACTTTGATTCGCTCGTGCTGAATTGATTCCTAGACAAAAATTCGGGCACTGTGCCAAACTGGTTGCCCAACTCATATAAACCATCCTCAGTACATTCAAGTACCACCATTAAAACATTTGTGACGTGTCTACCTCTATCAACGTCAGGAATTGGACTGTATCACCTACCTTGCAAGGAGGAAACTTTTTATTTGACGAAGCTGTCATTTTTTTAGCCTGTAATACTAATGAAACTTCCGCCCCTTCCCTATCTATTTTGCGTAAGTCACACTTTTCACCTGCCCTCTGGCCACAAAGCTGGTAAACTGCTTTTCCTGTAATTTATATATATATATATACTGTTATTTTTCGCTGTTCAAGAATTTTCTCTAGATTGTCCTCATTCTCGATCTTTTCGATTACTTCGAGAGGCAGAACTGATCATCTTAAGCCAACTTCAACATCACAACCAAACACTGCATGGTACGGCGATCTTTTAATTCCATGATGATATGCTCTATTTTCCATTACTTGAACGAATATTAGTCCTTAAGACCAGTTTTGACAATTGTCATCGGTCATCCACACCATGAGCATTTTTTTGACATCTTGATTGGCACGATCTGCGCTGCGTTGTGACTGGCTATGTCACGGCTTCTCATGCACAATCTTTAGTCCTGGCCACATTTCTGTAAAATTTATCACAACTCGGTTAACGAACTCCCGCATCCGAATATGCAAAATATAACCAGCAGTATACTTCCTTAGCAGTCTTACTTTGTAAAGGGCGTCAGGTGATCCTGGTAAACTAATATGAATTTAAAATTGCCGTTTGGGTTTCTTTGCACGTCTATCAAGTCTACCTGGCAACGACTTGGGTTTCTCGACAAGACGTTTTTTGATTGAATTTTGTTTTATTTGGCATGACAACGAAGATAAATAGGAAGTGATGTTTGCGTACTTGTTCTTAGCTTCTGCAATCATCCCATTTTTTCTGCCGTGTCCAATGCTCACGTGTGTTTCATGAAGAACATCGAACTTCATTCTTGATGTAGTATTTGAGGTCCTCGGTATTTTAGCCATTGTTTAAAGAAGCAATTAACTTTTCGATGTCACAAATGTAACACACATCGCTGCATACGTCGGTATTGTAAACTCGGACGCTCTGTTTTCTTCGATATACTTCAAATACTGTTCATTACTCATACAACGATTATCGCCTTGCTTCGGTGTCGATATGAGCTGTCTTAGCCATTTGGCAGATCACGACAGGTTCAACAGATATCATCGTTGCGCTTACGCGGCAAGTAGCAATGAAATACAACGTCGACTTGGCGTGTGTATTGGAAAGAATTCTATCATTGTGCCTTGATAGTGTTTTTGTTGATCCATCTACTCGTAATGATTTTATTGAAAGCAGGAATCCTACTAGTCAAGTTAACATATTTTTTAATGATTGAAAATGAGATTATTGCTGCATCTAAAAAACTCAAGAATAGAGTAACGGCCGGCCCAGACAACATCCCCTCATTCATAGTCAAAGCTTGAATTCATATCCTTGTTAAGCCGTTAATAAAAATATACAATCTCACTATAGAAACCAACACATTCCCTGATATTTGGAAACTTTCTAGAGCGACACCTATTTTCAAATCAGGGGATAATACTGACATTAAAAACTATAGAGCGGTGGCAATATTGCCGAATTTCTCCAAATTGCTGGAGATAATATTGCATAATAGAGTTTACTCCGCAGTTCATAGATCTCTGTCCCCTTTTCAGCATGCTTTTCTTACTAAGAGATCCACAGTAACTAATTTAACAATCTTCACACAGTTCGCTATTGAATGTGTCGATCCGCAAGGTCAACTAGATGTAGTATATACCGATTTTGCTAAAGCGTTCGATAGGGTGGACCATGGCATACTTTTGAATAAACTTTTTAATTATGGATTCCATTCATCAGCTTTAGCACTCATTCAAAGTTATCTTCATGATTAAAGCAATTTGTTACTTTTAATGGGTTCAAATCGTACCAGTATATAACTAAATTGGGAGTGCCTCGGGGTTCAAATCTTGGTCCTTTATTGTTTACCTTATTTATTGATGACGTTGTGCATGATTTATGTTGTATTAAGCTCCTATTTGCGGATGATTTAAAATTATTCAGAATTATTGAGTCTGAGACTGATTGTACTGCACCTCAGCGTAATATTGATTCTCTAGTGGTTTGTTGTGACGAGAATAATTTAGTTCTTAATGCGTCTAGATGTAGTGTGATCAGCTTTTCCAGGAAAACTTCTGCTTGTAAATTTAATTATAAAATTGGGGATGCTTACATAAATCGTTATAACTCAATTAAGGATTAGGGTGTAGTTTTTTACCATAAACTTAATTTTTCACTCCACATAGCTCAAAAGATGAGTGAAGCTTCGCGGGTGTACGGTTTTATTGTGAGAAACTGTAGAAGCTTTAGCCGCACAGAGTCTCTGTTGGTTTTGAGTTCTGCATATATTAGATCGAAATTGGAATATGCATCGTTAATTTAGAACCTAATTTACAACTGCTACATTGAGTATGTTTAGAAAAAGTTTCTAAAATTTTCATTTCTTAAAGTTGACGGAATATATCCTGAACGTGGTCTTTAGAAGTGAGAAGGAAGGGTGCATCAATCATGTCCTGCATAAACTACTACACAATCAAATTGATGCTAATGGGATTGCGGCTCAAATAAACTTTAATGTTCCATCTATTCAAACTCGCACAGCTAAAACATTTTAGTGTGACAGGGCTCGCACAAATTTGTTTTTGAAGGTACCCATATATGTGGTGTGTGAAACTTTCAATGCAATATCAAATTATTGTGATATACATGCTGACAGATTGAATAGCATTCCGGGAGTAGCTAGAAATTCCTTGGATAATTTATGATATGTTACTCACCTGAGTGAAATATGTTTTTTTTTGCTTGTTTTTCTTGTTTGCTTTTTTCTTTAGATGAAATCAACTGCTTTTTATGTGCTTTCTGTTCTGGTTATTTTGATTTATCTTAGTATTGTCCTGTAAATGGTTTCCTCAACTGTTGGGCAATAAACGCTATCTATTATTATTATATTATTATTGATGGCAAATTGACAGGGAGATCTATGTGTGGAATATGTCTAATAATCACATAAGTAGAACTACCGGGGCTAGAAGCGTACAAATATACTAACGATAAGCAGTTTAGCTCCCCCTCTTCTTGCAACCACCTCACTTCCAATTTTTTACCCGTCAAAAAGTTTCCAATAATGAACAGTCTCTAAAACGTCAAAAAACTTAGTATGGATAAGTTTTACTTATTTTTGCATGGAGCTTCACCACCAGTGGACAAAGAGTAATAGGACTAATGCAGAAGTAGAGCCACATATTATTCGCGATTTGAAATTATTCCTTGTCAAATATTCGTATGAGAGATCCCTCAGAATAAAAACATAATTGAATTTTTTTTAGCTGCTACCTGCCTTGACGGTATATTACATCATTACAATTCTTTCTCTCATTTCCAGGTGTCTTTTTTCTACGGGACTTCCTAAATCAGATACATTTGAACAAGACTTTCTCAACAAATGCGTATGCTGTTAAAAATAATGAAGGCCATACTACATCTTTCTCATGCCGAAACATTAGTTTCATAAATATCTTACCATACATTCCACAGGATGATTTGCCTTATTAAGTGGAATTTTTTTGATAACTATCTTAAGTCCCCGTCCATTGACAAGCAAGTCAGTCGACTAATAAATCTTGAGGGTATATGTAAGGAAAATCTACGTTTGGAATATGCTTAACAGGTATATGGAATTACTATGGTTTGAGGCGTGTAAATGTTCTAAGACTAAACAACTAAGATATACGTTCCCTCCAACCTCCCACTTTCAATTTTTTCCCTATCGAAAAATTATTTGAAAATGATCATCTTGCAAACTAGGTAGTTTTTAGGGCGCAAACAGTCATTCCACGTTTGCTCACTAGGATCGTTGTGAACGCCCATTTAAGGAGGAATTACTCAACTAAACTACACGTATTATTAGTGTCTGGTCCTTGTCTGTAGTTTTTATCTCTGAGAAGAAACTTGATGTATTGGTCTGCATGTGTATAAAATCAGTGATATTTGCTGTGTATTTGCATTGCTAAATATGCTGCTAGTGAAGTATATCTATTGGCTGTATCCGACGGGTGATTTTTATGTTGTGCTTTCTGAATAGAGGTTATGTTCAAAGTTATAAATCACGAAAATCTGTTAGCATGTATAATTATTTATCTCTCTCATTTTTGAAATTCAGCAAATTTGTATATGTAATTTCCAGATTGGATTAGAAAACGTGGATACGCAACTAATTTCTAGCTTTGAATCTTAATTAAGTGTATTTGAGACAAGAACCCAATGTAATAATCATCAACACATACAACTTACAGCCTAGACCTCCAGTAATGCCATCTCAGAAGCAGGTTTTACATCACATCAGAGCCAAAGATTGATAACAAGCCTCATAACGTTTAGGCAACACGTACAACTAAGTGCTAAGTTAATATCTTGTAGAAAAACCTACAAAACGTCAAAAAAAACCAGCATAGTGTCAAAAAAAATCGGCATAATGTCACTTTTCAAGATACGTGATACCTGTGCAGGAGTCTTTGAAACGTCAAAAGATTTCCAAAATAAATTTCTATCAGTAACCGTACATAAATCAGATAAACAAGTTTCGAACTACTTTGGAATGGGTGGGGACACATTATGACAGGCTTCTGATTTAGCAGATATAATAGGCGCGCGCTAACTAAACTTTCACAATTGCTTAAAGTAACAGTTTTTATGTGAGTTGTTTATATCTGAACACAAGACTACCTCTAGTTTAATTTACTAATTTTATGATGCGTTCTGTAAGTAGTGTAATAAGAACTTTTGACGGAAGGGTCATCCACATCAGAGTCTACAAACATTAAAAGGTGCCTGAGATAATAATGAGATCCAACAAAAAGAGACCAATCAATTAGCAAGTGAAATAATTACGTCAACAAACTTGCCATCTAATTTTGTGGAAGGTTTGGGATTCCAAAGATTAGTGCAGGCAGCATCACCACTTTATCATCTGAGGGCACGAAACTTAATATGAGATTTGATTTGACATGGAAAATGTACATGCCAACTGACAACCTGGCAAACAAGTTTTGGGTGGCGGATGATCAGCTGGTCACGGTGAGGAAAGCAGTAGTGTGGATCTGACAATCTCCATTCTCATTTCATATAACCTAACTTTTGACAGGTTGTAATCTCCTCTAAGATGTCACTGGTACTCTAATAATCTACCTTGTACTGCTGTTAGGATAAAATTCATTTAAAGATTTCTCATCACATTATCAGAAATAAATTTGGAAGTGTGATCATGGTACTTAAGTATGAACAATTGCAAGCTGGACACATACATATATGAAATTATAGCGAAATAAAAAAAATGTTGGAAGGTTATGATTATGACCAAAGCTAAGAGACAGAATAACCAGCTATAAATATAACCAATGTGTCAAGTATCATATAAATCATTGACTATAATCTTTTTTTCTCCAGTTTTGGCATCAGGCTATGGGCTTTTGTCACAGAATTTCAATAGATATCACAAATACCAAGATTGCGTCTAATGTACTTTTGTCCCCATTAGCCATTAAGGTGGCTATGTTTATGGGTAATTGACGTTTATTACTGATGAGTTCGACAACACGGCCCATCAAAGCCGGTGTCCCTCAGGGTTCGGTTCTTGGACCATTCCTTTATTCACTTTTTATTCATGACGTCCCTTGCCCCAGCAACAGTGAAACCTATCTCTATGCTGATGACACTGCCCTGGTGGCCCAGTCGTGCTCTGGGGATGGAGTTCACGACAGGCTGCAAAGTGCAGTGGACGAGGTATTGGAATGGGCGAATCGGTGGCTGATCAAAATTAATCATTCTAAAACGCAGGCAATCTATTGTACTAAAAAACGTAACGGAGCCCCGTCTGAGGTTTCAGTGAATGGAGCTCGGGTACCATGGGAAAGCTCTGCTAAGTATCTCGGTGTCACTCTTGACAAGGGGATGACCTGGCAGAAACACACTGAAGCGTTAAAAACTAAATTCCAAATCTCGTTTAGGCATGAGGCTGTAGAGTTGAATGTATATCAGTGAAAAAAAGCGTTGTTGAATTAGCTACAATTGGAAATGTGAACTTTAAATGCACATAGTGGCAGAATCAACTCTCTCACGTTTTGGTAGAATTATTGTTGGTCCGCTGTGGCTTTTTAATATTTTTTTTAAGTAATCGAAGGCAACTTTCATACACCTCTATATTATTCGCTTGAGGAAAAGGTACTAAAAATATTATATTCTCCATTTCGTTAAATATCTCGATACTTGCAGAAGACTGGTGAACGTCTATAAAATAGTGCTGACAGATCTACCGTTTTTACGGTCTACCGTTTTGAGCCTTCGCCTACCGTTCTACTAATTTCTGTCTGTAGTGGAGAAGTACTTCTGATTGTCAAAAATGCCCACATTCATCGTTTTACTTTATGAAATTACCACCATTCAAACCAGTTGAATAGATAAGCTATAAATGAACTTTTCGATCAATTTTATTGAGTTGCCGTATTTCATATCATAGTTAAAAATGAGATCCTCGGTTATCATTGTAGGTGCACTTTTGCCCCTCAGAATTTCCATCATTATGCCACTAGCGAGCGAACTAATACCGCGATACGCACCATTTCTGTCAGAGTATGATTAGAGAAAGGACATTAGGCGTATTAATGCGCGAGTATCTCATCGGGGAATGGAAAACCGTCGGAAAAATCCCTATAACGACCTCTGAAAACGCGCGACTGCAGAAAAAAGCATCGGTTCTATTTGCTCCGACCGAAACTGTATAATGTTTGCATAAAATCACATTGCGGCTGAGCTACAATGATAACGCGGTTGCAGATCGGCGCAGCTGATCTTTTTTCTGTACTCTGGTTGGGTGGTTAGATATGATACGAACGGCTTTTTACGATTTACCTTTGTATATGTATTTGTATCTGCAGCAGCAACAAATGCTTCGTCATGTTTGTGTATCCTGGAATTGATCCTGTCATTGGACAATAAGCTATTATTCTGCAATACACTGTTGAAACCAATTTGAACGTTCTCCTACGGAGCACAGCAAGAAACAGCAATATAGCTGTTCTTCAACGGTTCCAGAACAACGTCTTGAGTTTTATCGCCGATGCAGAATACTACGTTCCCAATGAGTTAATTCAGCAGCATAGCACTCTCTCTCTCCCCCCTCTCTCTCTCCCACCTTCTCTCCCTTTTCTGTCTCTCCCTAGCTCTCTACCACAAGTTCGGTGTAAGATTCAGTGAAAAGGTTGAAACATGAGATTTCAAATGATGGGCCAGTGATGGTTGACAAAACATGGTTATTGGTTATTGCCCACTTTAACAATTTGCTGTTTTTCTCAGTCTCTGTATAAATCAATATACAATAATGGCGCACAGTAGTTGCAACTTGATTACGGAAACATTATTGCGTTATTTGAAGCATGAGTTAGCGGCGACATTTTTTCAATGCATAAAGATCTGCACAGTCGTTACAAGGCGAATCAACAAAATCTAATAATGATTGTAGATTCTTTCGTCCTTCTTCCGGTGCGGTTGGCGCTGTCGTCGAGGTTTACGTCAAATCCAAGTTCAAGAGAATGCAGCATTGCCAATACACTCACGTTACGAATCGGCATGGCGCGGTTGTCACACAAGAGTTCGATATATCTCATATAGTTCTTAACGGCGAGAGTTTAACACTACTTTGTATACAACGATGCCACCTCGGTTTTCGCCAACGATACTGTTAAAGGAGCACAAAGAATATTCAAACTTTAAGCAAACTTTTATTGCCGATTAGATTGCCTCAAGCCCCCTCCTTCTGGCCAAGTTGGGTATAGCCTTGAGTTCGAGCTGCTTGGCATTTTGGAGATCCAAAATATTTGACCCCAATGAAGCCTGCGTGTAGTATCGAAGCGACACAACATGCACCGAGAGCGCTTCTTTACCCCACCGGGCACACACGTTGGACCTTAAGCCACCTCCATCACATTCTCTAATACGTTATCCTCTTAACCCTTTGTGCAGGCTGGCTCAGGAACATCAAACCTGGGCTCTGGCCGCGCTCTCGCGAGTGCGTTCGCCTTATCATTTTAACGCGTTGCAACGTATCCCAACGCGATCCCGTTACACACTTACAGGTCAACATCCCAAGACCAGAAGTACTAAAAAAGGGCCATCCGAATATTATGCAGGTTTCGTATGGTAATGACTAAGGTCAAAAGAGTAAAAGTGCATAGATGTGCCCTGCTCTAGATCGCTTCCAGAGACACGCAATGCCATCAAGTTCCTGGCACGGAGACAACTACTTAAGTCAACTCTGTAGGGATGCATGTCAGTAATTGCCGATTTTTTTTAACAGATTAGATTATTTAATAGATCTGAGCATCCCATATTGTTTTGAGTTCTTAAGAATTGCTGTATGCTCACTTTTAACGACAGTAAAATAATGCGGTGCCAACATCTAAACGCTACCTTATCCGAATGCTCAAAGTTGTACATGAGCCTGATGAATGCCCATCCGTTTTCATATGGTGGGAATAGCAATAAGACCCAAACAGAATAATCTCTCCCACACTACTGCAAACCCATACGGACTACTGAAAATGCACAAGGAGGAAATTCCGCTTTGATCGATAGTCAGCTTAAGAGGTTCTCCGACATATGATTTAGCCAAACACATACTACGGACAATTCAACCGCTAGAGGGAAGAACTCCATCCTCTAGGACTCTAGGATAAACGAGCATAAGCCCAGAAGAGCGACTCGTCAGATACTGAAAGTCCATACACCAACGTTCCCATAGTTGAGGTCTTACAGATAATCGATAACCAACTCAGAAAAAATCTGGAGCTAGAAGAAAGAACTAACCTACAACTCAAGGGAAGTCCACAACAGGAGCCAACCTACGCATTGTAGTGTAAAATGGCTAGAAGACCTTGAATTTTTAAGGATACATCTAACCACAACCACGCGGCCGGTTTTAGGTTGGCTCTTGTTCTGGACTTCGCATGTGATCTTTTTCCCTCTATATCTCCGTTTCCTCAGGTTACACCCGTATCCGGATATATGGGCATGTGTAGGTACTTTTGTAGTTGCATATGTGCATTCATTTCGGGCCTGATGAAGCCAACCAGCAGAAATACGTATCGCTCGGGTTACCTATCCTATTTTCTGCTCGAATCCATTTTCCTTCTTTTTGCGGATTTTGCCCATTATTTTCCTATTTCTTGTTATATACCTTTCTCCGCATGATCAGTTTCTCTTTATATATATATATATATATATATATATACAGGGTGACTTCGAAGTTGAGTCATTTATTTTAACAGTGAGTAGATCTGATCAAAAGAAATGTTTTTTTCCTTTACCATTTTTCTGGTAAAATTAAAGTAACAAAGTTATAGCCCTTTGGAAGTTTGAGTACCGCCCTGTCTCAATAATAATATCATGTGTTCGTGTTTGGCAACAACGGATATAGTCCACCTTATCGGTTCATCGCATCGGAAACAAAAAAGCGAAAGAATTTGGAACGATGTTTTTACATTATTTTATTCAGTTCAGTTATACATACAGTCAGTGTCAGTCGCGTGTGATTAGTGTCTGGTGCGTGGCTCAAACGAAATAAAAAATGGCACATGTTTATGCGGATCGGTTTCCCAATCGAGTGCAACCAACCCCTCGTGCCTTTGTTAATGTAGTACAACGGGCTCGTGAATCAGGTGACTTAAGACACAGGGGACCTCACGATCAAATACAGGTCCGCACTGAAATACTTGTCGGGAGGATACTTTATAAAACAAGGTAAACATTTTTTTTTATTTTTTTTCATTTTTACACACATATTTTGGTTTATCTTCCTTCTACAATCATTATCTGAAAATTAATGACTCAACTTCAAATATATATAATATATATATATATATATATATTTATCCGACAATAAATTTAATTCAGAGCACATTCGCTGAACGAAAAATATGTTGAAGAGTTGATTGTATTCAAGGCTGTCATAAACAAAGAATTATTGGTAAGAGAAAAAGGATCTGAAACAGCCGCAAGGTAGGTTCCAGAAGTCACCACTAGAACTTTTCCACTTTGCGGGGTAAATATTGAACTGGGCCTTCAGATCGAAAGGACTTAATAAGAATAAGGAGGAAGAAGGACAATTTTGAAAGCACGCAAAATTGTGATTAGAAAGCTATTACCGTCCATTTTTAATCACTGCTCGGTACAAAACATCATCGTTAAAGGCGAGCTCTGTAGTAAAAACATCAATTTATTATTCTGCTATAGGAAAAATACGACTGACGGCTAAAAAGCATTTTTCAGGCAATAATAATTATGCCGTGCCATTTCATAAATAATAGTGGCATACTATAAAATCCATTAAACTATCGACAATAGTTCATAAAAAACAAACATAAAGAATAAAGCAAGCTCAAAGCAAGATGCATGTGTGTCAACTCAAAAAGAATGTGCCATTGGAATACATCTTTATATACTCAAGGGTGAACTAGTAGATTAGATGGGTTTAGATTAGATATGGTAAATAATAAAAGCAAGAGACATAATATAAGTTGTTAGAAATAATTTCACATTCACGTTGAAGTCCAATAACTTAAAGACCTTTTGTATACTCTCCTTAGTTCAAAGAATTATACTTTCAATCTAATTTGGAAAATGTGCCCCTGCTGAGGGTTATAACGGTTATACAGCGTTCATATGTTTATTCGGATTTAAAATTCCTGAAAATCAAAAGCCAGGGCCTTTGGTAAACGCTGTCCTATTTTTTTGGCGGTTTCTTGTTTGAATGTGGTTGCCATTGATTTATGGGCTTACACATCGATTGTTACTTGTTGTTACGCCCATGCTACGCCATTAACCATGCCGCACGCCGCTGTCCTCATCTCGTTTCTACAGAGCGCAAGCAGTGAGGTTTCCATAATATGCTCAAGGAAAACGACATAAATTTGGAATTAAATTATAGGACCTTGCAGAACCTAATGGATTAGTTCAAAAATTCTCATTTATGGAGGATCTGCAGATCCCAACATACAGAAAAAGTTGTCCATAGCCTATTAGAAAACCAAAAAGGTGTAAGTAATTTAGAGAATTTTTATAATAGTATCAGAACAATTGCTTCAAGATTAAACATACACCACAGACACACCTACAACAAATAAAGTTGGAAATCCAGAAAGAGTTACTTTTAAATAGTTAAAAAAGGAGAATGTGTTTCTCGATATACAAAGGATGGACTCGGCGCCAGTAAATGTAACATTTTAACTATTTCTACTTAATTTGATAGTGAAATGGTCAACGTAATTTCCAAAAAAGGTAAAGAAGAAGAAGAAACCGGTAGCTGGGTATAATAAATGTATGGGTGGTATTGATCAAAATGACCAGATGCAAAGTTATTATTTTTGTGAACGTAAAACACTTCGTTGGTACAAGAAGATGAGCATCCACATATTCCGAAGTGTGCTTATAAACTCTTAGTGTTTATTCAAAAAAAATTACCCACCAGAAAGATCATTTTTACAATTTCAGGTTATCCATTATGAATCCTTGCTGCCACCTGCTCCAAAAGCACATCGACCTACTATGGTGTCTCATCTCCCAGAATATTACCCAAAAGATTTGAAGGAACAGCTAAAAGGCGCAGATGTAAATATTGTTGGGAAGCCCAAAAACTACGGAAGGATTCTACATATTTCTGTTCACAATGCCCAAACGAGCCTGGTCTTTGCCTCACCCCTTGTTCGCGAAATGAAAGTTTTCTCTTGTGCTCGTTCTTTGGAATTTTATTTCATTTGTTTATTCTATTTTTAATAATCGTGTTTTTTAATAAAAAATACAAGTCAAGGCAAACGTCTGGAATTTTCATGGAAGTAACTTTTGTCTTAGTAATACATGTTTCACTTTTATTATTTGTATTTTTGTGTTTTATGTAAATTTTGTTTGCAAACGTTACATTTTTTGAATATAGTAATAATAATAATTCCCCAATATACAAAAAATGGGCAAACAAATATGAAAAAACCACAGAAGGAATCGCCTGTGTCCTACTGACTAACAAACAATCATATATGTGTATAACAATTATTGTTAAATCTAAAAAGTATTAATTTAATTGGAATTTTGTAGTTTTAGTTTTCTATATAATTATGTATAGTCATTCGCTGCACCGTACAAACCCTTTCAATTTTCGTCTAAATTTTTTTCCAAAATTAAGTATTTTTATTTCGTTTGGTACTACATTATATAATTTAGCTGCTAAGAATTTAAATGACTTTTTGAATATTTTGTGTGGTCTTTGGATATTAGATGAGCCTATTCGAAATCATGTGTTATGCTCGTGTTTATAGGATTTTTTTCATTACAATACTTATGGTATCAGGTGGTGGCATGTAAGAAATAAAGTTGTGTTGTATCAAGTGAAATAACTTGTTCGTCGGATATAATCTTGGCTTATGGAAAATGGTTTTCAAAACAGTTGTTTGTGCTATATTCAGGTCAGAAATATATGTCTTGCAGGCGGCACCCCAGGCTGTGATGCCGTTTGGGGTATCAACTAATGCATGGTACATTATTCGCAGATAACTTTCTGTAAGACTGTTAGCAAGCATTTTGAGTTTATAGGCAACACTTCTAATTTTTTTGATAACATATTTAATATGGTTATCCTACCTTAGATGTGAGTCCAAGATATTTCAAAGTGTTAACTCTATCGATTTTGGTCTTTTGGCCATGATAATTAACGGAAATTTGTTCGAAGGTAGGTAAAAATTTTGAATAGGATGTAAATGCAATAAATTTTGTTTTTTTGAAGTTAACTGTTAAAACTTTAGTATCAAAGCAGTCAATGATCCTTGTAAAATCCTTTTCAGCTACTCGCTTCAGTGTGCTCCAGTCATCAGCTTTATATAATATGAGGGTGTCGTATGCAAAACATATAATCTTTCCAGAACTGTTAATTTTAAATAAGTCATTAAAGTAAAGACTAAACAATAGTGGGCCTAGTACTGTTCCTTGAGGCACACCACACTTGATGTACATTTTTTTACTGTAAGTGTTAGTGATTTTGACAGTCTGTGCCCGACTTGAAAGGTAATTTTTTAAAAGGATTTGTGACGTTCCCATAAATCCCAATCTTTCCATAACTTTCAAAAGCTCGACATGGTTAACCGTAGCAAAGGCATTTTTTAGATCAAGAAAGATACCAATAGTAGGTATTTTTTTGTTAACATTAGAGTTAGTTCCACCCATTGCAGCCAAAATTGCATGTGTAGTAGATTTTCCTTTTCTAATTCCATATTGGTCAGAAAATATAATTTTGTTTTTGTCCAAAAATTGTAATATCCTTTCTTGTAGTAATTTTTCGCAAAATTTAGGCTATATACGATAGTACTGATATGGGTTCATAATTTGATGTTTCTATTCTGTCGCCGCTTTTATAAACAGGAGTAATAACAGTTGTTTTAAATTAATGCATCAGGACAAATTCCAGATCGGAAACACCAATTAATGACGTAAGAAAGTGGTTCGGCTAAGTCGTAGGCTATTATTTTTAAATGCTCAGCTTTGATACCATCTACACCAGGACTTTTTTTGGTTTTAAATGGTAGGGCAGCTTCTTGTACTTCAATCGGACTAACGCTTTCTAAAAAGAATGAATTGGGAAGTTGAGTTTTTGGGAAAATGTCGTTCGAAACCTTTTTTTTAATACTGGATGCTAAATTTTCTCCAACATTAGTGAAAAAATTTAAGAATGCTTCGGATATTTGTCGTTTATGTGTTAATATTGTTCCATCGCGATTCTTAATTTCATCAATATTTGGCTTCTCTTGAACGTCTTTGTTAGTTAAGTGATCGACAACTGACCACTGCTGAGGGTTATAACGGTTATACAGCGTTCATATGTTTATTCGGATTTAAAATTCCTGAAAATCAAAAGCCAGGGCCTTTGGTAAACGCTGTCCTATTTTTTTGGCGGTTTCTTGTTTGAATGTGGTTGCCATTGATTTATGGGCTTACACATCGATTGTTACTTGTTGTTACGCCCATGCTACGCCATTAACCATGCCGCACGCCGCTGTCCTCATCTCGTTTCTACAGAGCGCAAGCAGTGAGGTTTCCATAATATGCTCAAGGAAAACGACATAAATTTGGAATTAAATTATAGGACCTTGCAGAACCTAATGGATTAGTTCAAAAATTCTCATTTATGGAGGATCTGCAGATCCCAACATACAGAAAAAGTTGTCCATAGCCTATTAGAAAACCAAAAAGGTGTAAGTAATTTAGAGAATTTTTATAATAGTATCAGAACAATTGCTTCAAGATTAAACATACACCACAGACACACCTACAACAAATAAAGTTGGAAATCCAGAAAGAGTTACTTTTAAATAGTTAAAAAAGGAGAATGTGTTTCTCGATATACAAAGGATGGACTCGGCGCCAGTAAATGTAACATTTTAACTATTTCTACTTAATTTGATAGTGAAATGGTCAACGTAATTTCCAAAAAAGGTAAAGAAGAAGAAGAAACCGGTAGCTGGGTATAATAAATGTATGGGTGGTATTGATCAAAATGACCAGATGCAAAGTTATTATTTTTGTGAACGTAAAACACTTCGTTGGTACAAGAAGATGAGCATCCACATATTCCGAAGTGTGCTTATAAACTCTTAGTGTTTATTCAAAAAAAATTACCCACCAGAAAGATCATTTTTACAATTTCAGGTTATCCATTATGAATCCTTGCTGCCACCTGCTCCAAAAGCACATCGACCTACTATGGTGTCTCATCTCCCAGAATATTACCCAAAAGATTTGAAGGAACAGCTAAAAGGCGCAGATGTAAATATTGTTGGGAAGCCCAAAAACTACGGAAGGATTCTACATATTTCTGTTCACAATGCCCAAACGAGCCTGGTCTTTGCCTCACCCCTTGTTCGCGAAATGAAAGTTTTCTCTTGTGCTCGTTCTTTGGAATTTTATTTCATTTGTTTATTCTATTTTTAATAATCGTGTTTTTTAATAAAAAATACAAGTCAAGGCAAACGTCTGGAATTTTCATGGAAGTAACTTTTGTCTTAGTAATACATGTTTCACTTTTATTATTTGTATTTTTGTGTTTTATGTAAATTTTGTTTGCAAACGTTACATTTTTTGAATATAGTAATAATAATAATTCCCCAATATACAAAAAATGGGCAAACAAATATGAAAAAACCACAGAAGGAATCGCCTGTGTCCTACTGACTAACAAACAATCATATATGTGTATAACAATTATTGTTAAATCTAAAAAGTATTAATTTAATTGGAATTTTGTAGTTTTAGTTTTCTATATAATTATGTATAGTCATTCGCTGCACCGTACAAACCCTTTCAATTTTCGTCTAAATTTTTTTCCAAAATTAAGTATTTTTATTTCGTTTGGTACTACATTATATAATTTAGCTGCTAAGAATTTAAATGACTTTTTGAATATTTTGTGTGGTCTTTGGATATTAGATGAGCCTATTCGAAATCATGTGTTATGCTCGTGTTTATAGGATTTTTTTCATTACAATACTTATGGTATCAGGTGGTGGCATGTAAGAAATAAAGTTGTGTTGTATCAAGTGAAATAACTTGTTCGTCGGATATAATCTTGGCTTATGGAAAATGGTTTTCAAAACAGTTGTTTGTGCTATATTCAGGTCAGAAATATATGTCTTGCAGGCGGCACCCCAGGCTGTGATGCCGTTTGGGGTATCAACTAATGCATGGTACATTATTCGCAGATAACTTTCTGTAAGACTGTTAGCAAGCATTTTGAGTTTATAGGCAACACTTCTAATTTTTTTGATAACATATTTAATATGGTTATCCTACCTTAGATGTGAGTCCAAGATATTTCAAAGTCTTAACTCTATCGATTTTGGTCTTTTGGCCATGATAATTAACGGAAATTTGTTCGAAGGTAGGTAAAAATTTTGAATAGGATGTAAATGCAATAAATTTTGTTTTTTTGAAGTTAACTGTTAAAACTTTAGTATCAAAGCAGTCAATGATCCTTGTAAAATCCTTTTCAGCTACTCGCTTCAGTGTGCTCCAGTCATCAGCTTTATATAATATGAGGGTGTCGTATGCAAAACATATAATCTTTCCAGAACTGTTAATTTTAAATAAGTCATTAAAGTAAAGACTAAACAATAGTGGGCCTAGTACTGTTCCTTGAGGCACACCACACTTGATGTACATTTTTTTACTGTAAGTGTTAGTGATTTTGACAGTCTGTGCCCGACTTGAAAGGTAATTTTTTAAAAGGATTTGTGACGTTCCCATAAATCCCAATCTTTCCATAACTTTCAAAAGCTCGACATGGTTAACCGTAGCAAAGGCATTTTTTAGATCAAGAAAGATACCAATAGTAGGTATTTTTTTGTTAACATTAGAGTTAGTTCCACCCATTGCAGCCAAAATTGCATGTGTAGTAGATTTTCCTTTTCTAATTCCATATTGGTCAGAAAATATAATTTTGTTTTTGTCCAAAAATTGTAATATCCTTTCTTGTAGTAATTTTTCGCAAAATTTAGGCTATATACGATAGTACTGATATGGGTTCATAATTTGATGTTTCTATTCTGTCGCCGCTTTTATAAACAGGAGTAATAACAGTTGTTTTAAATTAATGCATCAGGACAAATTCCAGATCGGAAACACCAATTAATGACGTAAGAAAGTGGTTCGGCTAAGTCGTAGGCTATTATTTTTAAATGCTCAGCTTTGATACCATCTACACCAGGACTTTTTTTGGTTTTAAATGGTAGGGCAGCTTCTTGTACTTCAATCGGACTAACGCTTTCTAAAAAGAATGAATTGGGAAGTTGAGTTTTTGGGAAAATGTCGTTCGAAACCTTTTTTTTAATACTGGATGCTAAATTTTCTCCAACATTAGTGAAAAAATTTAAGAATGCTTCGGATATTTGTCGTTTATGTGTTAATATTGTTCCATCGCGATTCTTAATTTCATCAATATTTGGCTTCTCTTGAACGTCTTTGTTAGTTAAGTGATCGACAACTGACCACAGTTTTCTTAGATCAGATTTGGCATCTTGTAATTTTTTTAGATAAAATTGGCGTTTTGCTTCTCTAACTAGATTGATAAAAATATTTTTATATTCATTATATTTACGGGAGGTATCTGCACATGGCGATGCTTTCATTATTTTGTATAGTTTCTCTCGATGGATCTACTTTTATTTTTTTCTGGTGAAGTATTACAGTGGGTAAATGATCGGTAATATGGTTTTCAACAATTAACGGTATGTACCGAAAGAAATTTGAAAATTTTTTGATGAAACAATGATCGATGCAAGAACTAGAACTATTATTGACTACTCTTCTTGGTGAATTTATATTTGATATGAATGCATTGCTCTGCATTACAGTGAGGTATTTGTTCACTAATTTGGTATCTTGCAACATATTAATATTCATGTCTCCTATTATGATGCGGTGTGACTGTATGGCATTTTTGTTATCTAACACAGATTTTCTAAGATTTTCTACAAATGTATAAGGGTTTGATGATGGTGGTCGGTAGACAGATTTGACTTTTACACCTTTGTTATTAATTCTCAATATCAAATCCAACACTGTGATACCGTCATTAAATTTAACAAAATCACACCTGTAGTTGATATCATTTCATGTTTACAGTACAACTTTCACTTCTATGTGCATGTCCACATTTAATGCACATTTCCGCGCCCCGACATTTTTTGTCTGTGTGACCAAACTTCAAGCATTTTATACACTGCGATATCTGGTTATAGTCATAGACAAATAAGTTTTGCCAACCTAGTAGTATTCTTGATTTCTTGTTGACAAATATGTCTCTATATAGCTCTCCAGAAACTTCAGCGAATATAGTATAAGAATTTCGGAATGGTATGTGTCGTACAAAAGTGATTTCGATTTCATTTTCATTAATAAATGTATTCTGGGATATGATTTCTTCTTCAATTTCTGCTTCTGAAGTTTTTTTTTCTCTTTTGTAGCCTATGATTTTAATTTTCGGTCTCATTTCTCTTGCTCCAGATATATTGTATTTTCCCTTTAACTTAGTTTCTAGTTCATTTTTGAGTTTCTGGTAATAACATTGCTCAACTTGAATTTCGACGCCGCCGTTTTTATAATTATTTACTTTCTCTATCTTGACTTTTTTTTTTTTTTTTTTTTTTTTTTATATCGAAACAGCCGCGCAGGCAGAAGCCTAAATGCCGGAACACCGCGGCTGCTATGATGATCCCAAAGAAATTTTGTTAATACGATTTTTGAACTGCCTAAGGTTAGTAGAACTGGGAAAAGCTTCCTCCCGTAGTTTGTTCCACAATCTAGACACCCTCGGGACAAAGGAGCGGTCGTATCGGCCAGTTCTGGATGTACGAAGTTTGACACGGTTAGAATGGGACGCCGAAGTCAGGCGGGTCTGTCTGGCAGGCACATCGCGCGGCGGCATCATGGAAGAGAGCTCTGAGGAGCAAAGCCCGTTGGTGTAGCGATAGAAAAGAGCTAGATCGCCGACGGCCCGCCGGTGCGAAAGAGTCCCGAGGCTGTCTGTTAGAGAAGAGTCATCGATCAGTCGGACCGCCCTCCTCTGGACAGCATCGAGCATGGACAATGTAGTCGGGGCGGCAGCACCCCAAATGTGTGAGCAATACTCGAGGCTAGGCCTTATCTGGGCCTTGTATAGAGTGAGAAGGTCATGCGGAGAAAAGTACTTCTTAGCCCTAAACAAATAGCCTAGCTTTTTCCCAGCAGCTGCAGCTATTGAAGAGATGTGTTCGTGCCAAATCAGGTCCTCGGTGATCTGGACTCCGACCAGCCGAAATGAATGGCTCTTTGGTAGAACTCGACCGTCCATCGAAACTGTATGAGCGCTAGGACGCTTTTTGTTCGTCAAAGTACAGTACTGTGTTTTGGAAGCATTGAACTGTACAAGATTGTTGCGTCCCCAAGCAGTGATAGCCTCCAGGTCTCTTGTCAGAGAAGAAGTCGTCGCTAGTCTTCTTTTTTCCAGCTCAGCGGCAGAGATCGGCTTGTCACTCTGAATTCCTGCATGTAGAGTGCTGTCATCAGCGAAGCTGTGGATTGGGTTGATCGTGCAGGAAAGGAGGTCGTTGATATGTAAGAGAAACAGTGTTGGAGCCAAGACCGATCCCTGGGGAACACCCGCGTTGACGTTGTGAGATGAAGAGGAGAATCCGTCAATTACGACGGATATCTTGCGGCCAGAGATAAAGTCAGCCACCCATCTGCAAAGCTTTTCTGGGAGGCCGTAGGTTGGAAGTTTGCTCAAGAGGGCAGCGTGCCACAGCTGATCGAACGCTTTCGTGATGTCAAGAGCAACGACATGAGCCTCACCATGAGACTGGATGAGTTTACTCCACTGTTGCGTGACGTTAGCTAGGAGGTCCCCTGTGGATCGTTGGTACCGGAAACCGTACTGCCTGTCGCTAATCAAGCTGTGACGTTCGAGGTAGTCCAGAAGCTCGCGATTTATGCACCTCTCCATCACTTTACTGATAACAGAAAGCAGAGCTATAGGCCTGTAGTTGTAAGGGTCGGTTTTAGATCCTTTTTTTGGGATGGGCTGTACATGAGCAAATTTCCAGTTTTCTGGGAAGGTGCCGGATTCATAAGATATCTGGAAGAGACGCGAAAGAACTGGAGCAAGCTCAGCTGCACATCTCTTCAGTACAATGGCAGGAATCAAGTCCGGACCAGAAGCTTTGTTGATGTCGAGCGACAAGAGCACTCGTCTTACGGTCTTATGCCTGAATGTTACCTCCCGCATAGTGTGGGGAACCCTTTGAATTGACGGCACTTGGGCGTTGGTGGGGACGTCCATGGTGGAGTTCGCAGCAAAGATCTTGGCTAGCACTTCCGCCTTGGCCTTTGGGTCGAATACAATAGTTCCATCCTGACACGTAAGCGGTGGAAGGCTACTGTGTGAGAAGTTCTTTTCAATCTGCTTGGCCAGCGTCCAGAAAGACCGACTGCCATTGCGCTGCGACATTACCCTGTGCCTAACTTTTATATCATGCTGGGTTTTGGCATTGCGAACCGCTTCGTTATATTTGTTTCTGGACTCGACGTCGGCTTGTCTGTTCTCTACAGTGGGGTTTTGTAAGTAGGTTCTGTGGGCCTTGATCTTCTGCTGGCGAGCAGTGTCACACGATTTGTTGAACCAGCCGTTGGACCCTGGTTTAGGAACTTTCACTGTGTGAGGGATGTATTCCTCCATTCCGACGTGGATAATTTCGGTTATTGAAGAACAGACAGTCGACGTATCCGCGTCAGTGAAACAGACATCTTTCCAAGGAAAGCTAGAGAAGAAGTCTCTGAGCCCCTCCCAGTCGGCATGTCCGTAATGCCAAGTTTTGCGGCCTGTGCGAGTTTCTGCGGCCACAGCGGCTTCTGACCGAAACCTAACCTCCACAACACCGTGATCTGAGTTACCCAGGGGGGACAGGACGGCAGTGCTGTAAGGGGCAGGATGCGTGGTCAGAAAGAGATCCAGCAGGCTACTGGCGTGTGACGAGACGCGGGGGAAAAAAGTAGGGCTCGTCACCAGCTGGGTCAGCCCTTGAGTAAGAGCGAACGCTTCGACTGCACGACCTGCTGCATCGGTCTTATTTGAGCCCAACCAAAGCTCATTATGGGCATTGAAATCACCGAGAAGAACTACCTCTGAAGCGGGGTGATTGATGTTCAGGAAGTCGATCTGGACGGCGAGGTATTCGAGTAGGTCATCCCAGTTATGGTTCGAGGGAGAGCGATAAAGGCAGCAAATAAATTTGGGTGATATTTTGGAGTTGAGGCGAAGCCACAGAATGTCCTTCCGGTCTGATTCCAAAGAAAGATCCCTGGAGCAGGAAAGACTGCTGCGGACAAAAGCCACAACTCCCCCGTTCTTTCTCAGATTGGAGTGCACCTCGTAGTTTGGGAAGTTGAGATGGTTAATCGGTGCAGCCTCTGAGATTTTTGTCTCCGCCAAGAAAAGCACGGCGGGACGATTGGATTGCAGGTAGTGATGAACAGCATCAATGTTGCTGTTGATCCCGCAGATGTTCGAAAAACAAATTTTATCTTCGATGTTGTTCCCTCGAGCCCACCCTCCACCCGGACATTCCGAGAGTGGAGTGAGTTTACGTCCGGAGTTTTTAGTGCTCGAGGGATCCATCATCATTAATTTCTTTGTTTTGGTAGATAACCGACTGCATAGCTTAGATGTGGAAACATGCGGACATTTATAAGACACCCTGGGAAAAGCTAGCGGGTGGTACTGCCTCGGTCGACTGGTCCTTGTCTACCACCTTCTTTTTACGTATTAGTGATGTTAAATAGACCTAAAGTGGCCCGTTGGCGGACTTGTACCGCCACCCGGCAATCGGTACTGAGGTATTCCTTAACGCGTGCGCAATCACTTGGACGGGAAGAAGTTGTATACTGGATACAACGACTTCCGGAACAAGCATTTGCCACGGCCCTCGCTCAGTACTTGCTAGATTAATATTACTATTTAGGTCTTTTCTGGTGTCATTATAATGTTGGGTCCTTTCGGGAGTAACTAATATGGATTTGATGTCATTGTTGTTCTTGTTGTTGCTATTGATTTTAGGAGTATTTTGCTTTAAAATTTGTGAGTATGATATATTCTCTGACGTTCTTTTCTCAAGTTGTTCTAGTTGATCAGTTACAATAGCCAACGTAGATACAACGGATTCCTTCTCTACTATGTTGGCAGAAATCAAGTCATATGCTTCCTGTAGTCTACGGTTTTCATTTACCAATTGATATATAGTTCTTTCCTTTTCTTCCAAAAGCTGTTTAAGATAATAATTCTGTTTGACAATAATTTCTTTGGTACTCTTTTCACTTACGCTAATTTGAATATTTGGTTCTAGAGTTTTGTTTTCGCCTTCATTTTTCTTATTTTTGGTCATATTGCATACGAACACTCCTTATATCAATTTCTCATAAAGTTCACTTTGACAGAAGGAATTTGTCAACAATTGTCAATTTGGTATTACAGTTGCAAGATAGTGTTAGATGATGGAAGGATCTCACCAATTAGCTCCACAAATCTGGCCGACCTCAGGAAATATCAGATTACACAGCAGCAATCTTTGTCGACTGGGAAACTAACGAAATTGACGAAAAGCTCTAGAGCTAGTTAAAGGTAGATAGCTAGTAGTCTATATAAATACAATATCAACGACAGCTTTCCAAAATTACAACGCCTTTTCGTCCTTGGCTTAGTAGTTACCTCGTGTGTCCATCCAAATCCGCGCATTAATTTTCAAGTTCCCGACGGGCCAAGTTCGAGTATTGGCGGACAAATGTCTGACAGACAGATCGGCAGACTGAACGACCGAAATGTGTGACATGGTTTTTCGTGATGTATGTACATGTCATATGACATGCAAAAAAGATATCTCAATTTCGAAATGTATAATATAAAATCTAATGAGTTTTCGTCGGAATTGTAGGAAAGACAAGCTTTACTTGACAGCGGAACAAAACAGCCAGACAGATATCGATTATAAAATATATTTTGAATAGTCATAGAAGGTGATAGTGAATGACATCGCTAACACGCAAAAGGGTTCTTAAGGTTCCCCTGCAATGAACCTAACAATACAAAACCTCAATTTTTTCCAATTTCAGCTAGCGTCTAGCTAAAGACATGTGAAAAATAGGTAAAGTAATTGCTCAAATCTTTATCAAAAAAACAGATACCTTTCTTCATTCCATTAAAGTTTTAACTCATAGCAGGTATTTTAAAGTTTCAGCATTAGCATACCATCAAGTTTCTTTTTGAGGAGAAAAGTATGGCCGCAATTATTTTCCAGCTGAAAAGGAATTAATTTAATTGTCTCTGTAGTTAATTTCTTCACAAATAATTAATGAGACCTGCTAATGAGTCTCTCGCTTCAGGAACGGATCTGAATACCAGGGAATACCTTCAAATAAATTATGCCTCTTATACGAAAGAGTGCTACATTTTACTACACTTTCTTTTTCAGTTTCGTAGACGCAGGTAGGAAGTACATCCAATAATTTTGTTACTGAGTAGCTAAAAAAGGAAATTCAACGGATTATTCATGAATACGTTAAATAGTTAAGGCGGCTCCGACGCAGTGAGTTTTAAGCCATTTACAAGGGTTCAGCTGCTTCGAAACTGACACTCTATTTTCCAATATTTTTGAATGAAATTCCTACAGTATGTTGAGAAGATAATGGCTCAGGGTGCTATAGTAGCACTTTTTGCAATTTTGTTTTTGCACAAGTTTTATGATGGGTTGAAGTGCGCACTTTTTCTGTTCAACTTCGCGATTTTTTTAAAAAGAACCTAGTCAAAAAATGAAAAAGTGGCGCTATAGCAGACTGTGAAAATTTCATCCAAAAATATCAAAAAATAAAGCGTCAATTTCGAAGCGCGCAAACCTCTACAAATCGTATTTTGGACGAATTTTGTCTGTTTCGTGCTGCCAACCCAAGCGTTGCGGTGCTATCTACGGACTAAGAAAGGACGTATTCAGATAATTTGGTGGCCCTATTTCATATAATTTGGCGTAGATCAGTCGTTCTGCAAATAGGTACTCATAATCGCTATCGCTGATTCTCCTCGATTTTAAAGCCGTTTTACTTTCCACGCCATTGACGAGGAAGTTACTGTAATCGCTAAAAATTTCTAAAATGAGATGCTATGTTTTTTTAAGTCATATGACATCTACATCACGAAAAACTCTATCACTCATCATCAACTTGGAAATTACCGCTCTGATTTTTTGAAATTTCCATACGGGGTTAACTGAATGCCAAAGCTTTGTAGTTTTAGTCCAATGGCAACGGTGCTATAGGCAGAAAAAAAAGTAACAATTGCTGAAACTCCGTTTTTGACGTTTCAGGGGTTCCTAATCATTAACATAAAATAATTGTACTGCTTAAAAAGTGGGGATTGGGGGAAGGTGATTCTAAATGTCAGTGATACACGGTCTATTATTAAGAAGCTTCTAATCCCAGTGATTACAGGAAATTTAAGTAACGAAAATCCGACGAATAATATGCTCACGAATCGGTACCTGCTCTATAGGTTTGACAAAAAGAGCCAATAGATCTTCAACTACCGACAGTAGGGAAGAATAAATTCGGAGACCACTCCAGTCAAGTATAGGAGAATTTAGCGTGAAACTTTAAAATTATGGATATGTCAAGGAAATGTGTTTTTGAGAATGATAATTTGATAGATTTTATACCTGCATTTTCATTTGAATTTCGTGACCCGTGAAATCTACCCATTTCGCTGTTACCTTCAATTTGTATTGTGCAGTTTGTGATCTGAGCTTTTTACAAAATTTTGCAAGAATTATGGTGGGTTGAAATGCTTACCAGTTGTCCTCAACTTGTTGGTATTTTAAAAAGATCCTAGTGGATAAAATCGAAAAACTGGATCGCTGGCACCCTGTGGACTTTGTTGCAAGTGTTTCATTTGGAAATAATAAAAATGAAACGTATGCTGTGAGGTGGAAATCGGTTTTTGGGCGAAATTCATCTACTGTTTCGTCCTGTCAGTCCAAGCGACGCGACGGTGCGTTCCGACTACGAAAAATGTATTCAATTAATTTTATATGTTTCCTAAAATAAATTCAAGAACTCAAATTCAAATTCGTTCATTCATGTCGATAAACCCAATTATGTTTACAAGGGTCATGTGGTAACAATTGAACGAGGGTCATAAAAATATCTTAAGCGGTCAAAACAGCCGAGGAAACAGTTAGGTAGTTTTTTCAAAGCAATAAACAGGTAGGCTTATACCTGTATAAAGTACGTGTCTTTTCTACTGTAATAGGTAGATGGAGATCAAGCTGCCAGAAATGGATGTGTGCGATCATAAACAAAATTTTTGTATTGCCCTTTTTTATTGCCTTACTAGAAAACTCTGTTGGGTATTTGATGGAGTTTACTAGAAGTTTACAGCTTGCTGTCTGCCTTCTTCTACAAACTTCGCCAAATCGAGATGCTGTTAATCTTATCCTCCGATGAAGACGCCACAAAGTTCAGTCCTGTGATTTGGTGACTTGTTCGATCTGCAAAATCTCGTCGTCACTTTTTCTGAGTTTCCCTAAAAATTCTTGCTTAGCAGCCTACAAATCAATGTCGTTCATGTCAGGTTTTTGACAAAATTCGTCATAAAACTATTCGTTTTCTTTGGAATTGCTATTCGAATTGTTAGTTACTTTTTTATATCAGCTTTTTTTGGTCTGAGTTTCTTTTCAAGATTCTAGCGTTTGAGTCTTTGTTCCATCTTAGTGATAAGCGAGGTTGGATTAAACATAGAACGCAAATTTATTTGGACTACATAGACAGGCCGCTCGGTATGGTGGCTCACTACAGCTGCAGCACATCTTCTATGGTATGACCTCTTCTTGCAATAACTTATTCGCTTACCCCAATGTATTTTGCGATTATAGAGTTGAACTGCTCCAAACTAGTGTTGCCATCATGAATTAAACTCACTGCATTCGTAATTAAAATTGTCGCATATGACCTTTTACTGTCCATTATCAAACTTGATAAAAAGAGGCACTCAGTCACACCAACAAGAGTACAGCACAACAGTTCAACAACACAATATCGATGAACAGTAACAAGGGCAGAACAATACTAAATGATCACTTGCTGAGTACCAAAATAGGAAACGATTTACAGGCTAGATCGCTAGTCGACCGTCTAAGGTCAGCCTAGCCTCATTTCCAAATGAGGTATTAGGCTTTTTGTGAATGGGCTCATCACGGTCATCTACTGGAATCACCCCGATTTATATTTCTCCCAGTAGCTCCTACGGAAGTCAAACACTTTATTTCGAGAAATCTTTCAGTTCTCCTACTCAGAGCACTACTCTTCCAAGTGTATTGTACCTGACTCTGGCAATTGTCGGGCAACTGCGCGTATATTATTGCTAACTTTACTTATTGTTACCTCCCAGACAACTGGCGAGGAAGTATTGGAATCGTCCCTTTAGAACTTGGAAAGTACCTTTCCCATTTGGATAACAGTTTCACACAAGTTTACTAGAATTTTTAGAAAAAAATTGGGGTGGTTGGAAAGTTGCTGTTGGTAGTTTTAGGGAGTGGAGGGTTGTGGAGATTGCATCTTTGGCATCAGTGAAAGACGTTCCGTTATTTAGAAGCTTGTGAGCACGGTAGTATTACGCATCTATTAGATATAATAGTCTTACACATTTGTGCATGTGAATCTACAGCAGATCAGATAAAGAAATTAGTATTATTCATGCGAACGTAGTAGACCCGAGTGGCTCGTAGGGGCAGGGAGATGGCGACGCGTTAATGCACTTACAAGGTGTGCGCGATGTTATCTATATACCTGTATACATATAAACGTTATGCTTGGAGTAGTGATTTAATGAGATCACTTGATTTCATATGGCAGTAATATATAATATGTAGTTTATATAAGCACATAACTCGAGCTATTATAATCTTAAGTTATTAAGCATTGTTGACAAACAGAGCTTCTAAGGAATAAGGCTGAACTGACATGCTCTCTGCTACAAATCGAGGATTTCTTTTTGTGAAACGCCCAATTACTGCATTCAGGACTGACTAACATGTAACACTCGATTAGAAGCCGTTTTGAAGGCATGGGGGGAAGACAGTCTGCGGGCTTAATGTCATTTTTTATTAAATTTCAGTGCATCGCTTATCTTGGCTTGTATAACAGAAGCAAAAACAATATATTAGTGCCGGTTTCACCAGATCATTTCGAACAGGTTCGCGTGACAGAGACCTCGCGTGTTCGAAATGACTCTAAAATGCTTCACATTCGGTGTTATGTTTTTACAGTCTTCCAGTGGCGTTACTAATGAATCACCACCCAATTCGGAATTGTCTGCGACCGCAACCCCGCGGTGCCGTGCCGTTAAGGCAGCATCACACTACGCCATTTCATAAGTGGATAGTGATATGGCAACTATTACAGACGCGCTTTCACTATGACAGTATTAGTATGTATTACTGGTAGTCTTTAGCATCGCTTCACATGAGCAGGGACATTGCGACCGGCTGTCAGCAAGTACCGGCTAATGGGGGTGGTCTTATGCAGCAGGATGAAATATTAATTTTGCAACCACAAGTCGATTCTTATCGTTTTTTTTTTGTCAGTTTTCTTTCAGTACAAAAGGTCAACCCACAATTAATGTATACTTTTTACGATCAAATAAAGCCGCAGTACAGTTAACTCAAGGTTCCTGAAAATATGAAACCCCAAAGATGCGGTTTGTATATTATTGAGGGTGACCAAGTTTGGTCAAAGGAATGCGTCCTCTTTGTCACACCTTAATTTGTTTTTACCTATTTATTAAGAGGAAGAAAATAGCAATTTTAGAACCATTTTTCATAACACGCAATGTTTCTAAAAATTTAGTAAGTAAGTAGTAAGTAAGTATAGGAACAAATTCAGTACGCATAAGTAACCATTACGCCAGATTCTTGACTGGTTTTAGGACAAGCTCTTCCTAGCATCAGAGCTTATGAAAAACATTTATATATATTCTTAGAGGTTTTTTTGGAAAAGTTGCTAATAAAGTTTTCGTCGAATAAATTAATTAACTACGTGAAAGAGTCCTGAAATATGGCTGGCCTATATTGGCATTGTCAGGAGATTGTTGTTGAGCATATTCAAATTTTGAATCAAATTCCTATAAACGAACTTTTGCTCAAGGTAAGAGGAAATTCCGGTTTTTAAAATTTCTATGACAAATGTGACAAAGTTGTATATGAGCATATCGGATATTTTAACCCTCTTACATCGTGGGAGCATGTATTTTAAACTTTTTGCTGCCTGTATCTTATATCATCCAGAAAGGGGTAACAAACAATGTGCTATTTCACGCAAAGTCAAAGACTCACATAACATTTCATTGATTTTTCTATTTAATATAGTTTTATCTGCATTTAAAAGTATTAGTCTGAGATAACTAGACTATGTATGTTTTGCGCTTGACCGTCGAACCCTGACGCGCAAGCTAATCACAATGAACACCTTCTCACAAACTAGACAATAACTAGAAAATAACCTCTGACCTTCGGATGATCCAACCATTAAAATTATGTCTCCCTTGGCCTAGTGTGAGGCAGCATTTAGTCGTCCACAGCTACGTGGCATATAAATTATGAAATTTTCATGCGACGAGACCCAGTTCATCGTGTGTCCGATGTTAGGGGAATAGGTGTTCCCTTTTTATCTGTTTGTCCCTGAAAACGGGTAGCGTCACAATGGTACACAGGAGAAATCATAAACGACAGCCTGGTTATTTGAATTACTGTAAAAAACATGTAGTCCATGTGGGTCTAAGAGGCTGAAATTGGTGGCTTTACAATGCTGTGAGACAGGTAACTTTCAGTTGTTTATAGAGGCGCTGACACTGCCAGACACAAACAAAACAAATTTTACCGAGACTTAGACTTGGGAAAACATGATTTCTCCCTTATATCGAGCGAAACTGCATACTAGGCAAGACGAGCCTCATCGCAGATGCTACTCGCTCTTACATACACACACACACATGAATTGGGCGATAGAGTACCGTCATTTTCATTCACCGTCTGAAATCACTCCAGTAAATTGAACACAGATTGTCGATATATAAGTTGTATCATCAGGAAAATCAAAACCGCACGCAAAAATACAAACAAGTTATGCAGGCATTAGCATTAGTGTGAAAGGCTCATAAGTTACCGGGAAAGTGTTCAAGGCAAATCTGGAAAAAGTATGTTTGTGAGCTAATACAAATATCCGCGCATAGAGGCCGATGGGATATATATTTTTGAAGGATATAGATGTATGAACAAAATTCTTGTAGACCTACTGCACCCGCCAAATGCCGTGGTAATGATTTTCCCTTTGCAGGGTTATAGAGACGCTCACTTATTGAGAAGTTTACTTGTTGACAAATTGTCCGGTCTCATGAATTATTTGTACAATAAGATGTCGCTGGCAATAGCTACTCAATAATTGTGAAATGTTTCCAATTTGAGAGGTGTTTGTAGGTGATGGTTGATATTGGTTACTGCTGCCCCAAAACCAATAGACCTCTACTATTACGTAGGGTCGCAAGATTTTTGACAATTTCTGCATAAGCGTAAAACGGAGCAGGTATCAACCCTTTACATAAGGCAAGTGCCCTTTAGATGTCTCACGTAGATACTCGACAGAAACCTTTGGTATGCACACATCAGTTTTGTTTATCTTCAGAAGCATGCATTGTAATGAAAGTCATGAATTGATTCCATTTGGCTAGACCTACACCATACCGTTTAAAACTTTCCGCAAACCAGAGGCGCCAGCCTGCCAAAAATTAGGTTCTATCAACGCCAGCTTGAGTCCTAAAGAAGCATAACGATACCTGAGAAAAATTCTACCATTCATGGAATCAGGTGCCAAACAGTTGGATACACAAGTATCAAACTCAACTAGCATTTTGTTAAAATATGCTACCACCAAAGGAAATTTACTTATGATTTTCAAATTTTAGTATTATATCCTTGAATGCTGATCTCAAAAGTTGAACTGCCTTGAGAGTTGATTTTTTTGTCAAAAATTGGTAACTACGTACCAAATTAGGTCCCTAATAGATCTTTGACCAAGAGGTTAAATTGGTTGGTTCAAAACAACAAAAAACACAACTCTGAAAGGTTCTTAAAGAATCTTGACCTTGATGACAAATCCAGAAGTTATGTCTTTCCTAATATTAACCTAAAATATGCCCTCAATGTTAGGTCCTTTTTTGGACATATTGGCAAGTATTATTAATCACGAATAAAACTTCCTTGTAATCTTGCTAAAAATTTTTAAATTGGTCATGCAATCTTTTTAACCTATTTTGTGGTAAATTAACGTAATTATAAATTAAAATGTTTGTCGGGAAGGGACTGACAGTAGCTGTTGCATCTGTATAATCTGTCTCTTTGCGTGGAAATGAAAACCATTCATTAAATGCAAAATCTGCCTTTATTTTCCATCATTAACAACTGTGTTGAAAGTCTTGAATCATTATAAGCACAGCGGCAACCGCTCGTCGGTGTACAAACAGCATGTTCCAGAGAGTGTGTACTTTGTGGTGCGGAGTTCCTGCCTCCTTCAGGAAGCTTCGCATCTTTAATGACTCCATCGCCGGTCTCGTGAACTTTCCGATTTCAGCAAACTAGACGAAGCCGGGCGGCAAATTGAATAAGACGTTAATCTGAACCGACGGGACTTTGAATGAGGGTGTGGTCACGTGTCACGTTCCGTGCATGTTTCCGTCGGTCCCTGCGTCGCTGCTCGCTTTGTTTGACGCGGTTGCGCGAACAACATGCATTGACACATCGGCAGAATGCGGGCGGTAAGCTTTCGCCGCTGCGCTGGAGGTTTGTCCATAGCCGAACCCTCACGCTTGAGTAACATGCGGTGGATAGAACGTGCTTAACTTTTTGAGGTCAGGCTTATCTTTTCATTATGGAACCGTTCATTTTATATCATAGATATATTGAATTAGTGCTAGTGAATTATCCTTCAAATCTCATACAGTACGTTAATGTTAACTATCTTCCGATTTGTGCCGTCTGCTGAGAATATTTTTCTAAGTTTCAAGGGGTAATGAGTGGGGAAATCTGATGTGTGGAATATGTCTAATAGGTACTTGCAATAACCAAGATTTGGGGCGTATAAGTACACTAACATCAAAAAATTTCTAAACCTCCACTCTCAAATGTTTTCAAAAAGAATTATCTGAAACATCGAAAAACAAAGTTTGAGCGATATTTTTCTTTCGCTTTTGGCCTTTTTCTTGGCCGCCACTGGACCGATTTCCAAAAACATTTTCGTCCTTGGCATAGTAGTAACCCTGTGTAAAAATTTTATCAAAATCTGGGCAGTAGTTCTCTGGTTGTAGGCTGTTATAAGATTAGCGTACAGACAGACCGACAGACAGACCGAAAGGAGTGGCATAGTCTTTCGTGATGCACATGTCATATAATATCCAAAAAACACATCCCATTTTCGGAAATTCTCGCTATTGGAATCACGCCTTCTGACGGGGAAGTGAAAAGGTGACACCGATGGAAATATGTGACAAATGTACTCATAGGATACGAGGGAGTTTTGCATATGGAAATAAAACAACGGTAGGTAGTTTTAAATGACTTTATTGTTTTTCGAAGTATCCTCCACGAAGATTAATACACATCTGCATGCGGTCGAACCTTTTTTCCAAGCACTTATTCCACTCGTTTGCTGACAGGTCCAAAACGGCATTTTTGAATACGTCAACTGCTTCTTCTGGTGACTGGAACCTTTGACCACGCAGTCTGTTTTTAATTTTCGGGAAAGTAAAGAAATCGTTAGGACTTAGATCGGGACTATATCGAAGATGGTCCAATAATTCCACGTTTTCTTCCGTTAAATACTGCCTTGTTTTTTGGGCTGTGTGCGAGCTTGCATTGTCTTGGTGGAAGGTGATTCTTCTTTCGGTGTTGATTTTTCGAAGCTCGGTGATGACTTTTGGCAAACAAATGGTGGTAACCCAACCCGCAGTAACAGTTCTTTGCTCATTAAAATCAATTGTTGCAATATCACCCGCTTTTGACACAAATGTCGCGACCATCTTTTTCGAAACACTTCGAGAACGGATGACTTTTGTTGGCTTTTCTTCACCTTGGAACACCCAAACAGCCGACTGTCGTTTATTTTCTAGTTCATAACAGTAAATCCACGATTCATCACCACTAACAATGCTGTACACATTTTTTGAGTTTCCGGAATTGAAACGGTCAACCGTTTTTTGACACCAATTAACAATGGCTGCTTTCTGCTCTTCAGTCAACAGGTGAGGAAGCCAACGAGAAACTAATTTTCTTGATTTTGATAAAATAAACTCATTGTCTTTGATAAAATCTTTATTTAAAAAATATATTTTTTTAATTGGTAGACAAGAAACACGAAATCTAGTAGAAATTATGTACTAAAAATCGTACTACGCTAGTATTACTCTTCCTCACCATCCATATTCTTGTAGTTAGTGGAATAAGCTTTATTATATAAGCGATACTCCTCCTTACCTGCCATACTTGCAATGTGCTTGTTGTATAAAATCCTGCTCTAAGCAAAATTGATTATCAAAATTACATCAAAAAAAAAAGCTGCCCGTACACAACCAACTATTTTGGTTTTAATGGGCTTTACAAGACAATTTAAAAACTTTCTGTGGCTTATAAAACATGTTAACTTAAGATTATTTTGTGAAAGTCAGGTATTATGTTTTATTTTACGTTTACTATTGTTCTAAAGTTAGCATTTGTATTTATTATCAAATTGCAGTTTGGGGGAAAAATAAACGTATACTACTACTACTACTACCTTCATGCATGTACCACAAAGGCAACTATTGTTGAAGAAAATTGAGGTAAGTCTGTCCATCAAGTCGTCCTGGCAAAAAGAATGGGCCAATAAAATGGTTTCCAATAATTCCTGGCAATACGTTAACCGAAAATTGGTTTTGGAAAAGGGTTTCGGTTACGGCACAGGGATTTTCTCCTGCCCACATATGATTATCGTGGAAATTCTGAATAACATTTCGAGAAAAATTAGCTTCGTCCGTGAACAGAAGCACTGATTCAAATTGCGAATTTTGGGTAATTTTTTGAAGATACCACTGACAAAAGGTCACACGCCTTGCAAAATCAATGAGAAGTAATGCCTGTGTTCTTAAAATAAGGTAAGGATAAACAAAAAATCCACTAAATTTTTCCAAACATTTTGATGGCAAATATTTAAGTGTCTAGCGATCTTCCTCGTACTCATTTCAGGATGTTCTTGGTGATGAATCTGTCTGACTTGCTCACCATTACCGTCGGCAAGGCCATATACGTAATGCATTTCCGCCATTTCTGCATTTGAATAATTCACCATTGTTAACAATATTGTAAAAACTAAACAATGAAAAAGATGTCACAGCGAACAGATTTGAATAACAGAGGCTTGTCAGATATCAAAAGTCAGTGACATATTCCAGAGCAACTAGATATGTATTGCTAAATTACATTCTTCAATTTTATTACATTAATTTTCTGGGACAATAGAACGGTTTTTATTTTTTACTCAAAAATGGCGCATCGAAGGAAAACAATTCAATAGAGATTATTTATTTTAAATTGAATGGGGAATTCAAAAATAATTTGTTTTTGGCAAAAAACCAGTGGTGTAACATTTTTTTCTTGCAAAATATTGAAGTCAATACCGTACGCACGCCACTGTTAAAGCTAAAAATTATTTTTGTATTGAAAAATATGCAACTTATAAAACTTTCACTACGTACTGAATATCAGTGAAATATCTGAAGCGGGTCTGAAAATATTAATGAATTTCTATTTTTTTCCTAAAACTTCAACACCCCGAGTTTTTGTAAGAAAACATTTTTGGACCTAAGTTTATAAAGCAAACTAACATTAATTTTTCATGTCGATTCACACCCTTAAATAATCGCATATCATTAAGGAGCACCCTGTATATGCTATTTTCGATGGGAGTTAATGCCGCTGAAGCAGTACAGAGTCAGTGACCTGCGAAATTTCCGGTTATTACCAATAACCGAAACCAGTGGTAAGTTGCAAAAATAAAGTCGCACAACAGTTCCGTTCCGCAGGAAATTAGATCTCGCTCGAAATAGTAAATGCGTTCACGGTAACTCGGCTTGCCTGCCTTCGCCGGTAGCATTTGTTAAGTCTTCTATGGTTAGATGGCCATTAAATTGGGGAAGCCACGCTGGCGGAAGCGAAACTGAGAAAAAATCCTGTTGAGAAATTCGTTCGGTTCCCCGCTTTAATCGCCTGCAAAGCTTTGTGAACATTTCCCTAGCATCTGATTCATTTAAGTAATGCTGAGAGAGCGCTTCTGCTTTTTACACTGATAGGCCAGTGAACGAGCCTTTTGTAAGCTACACACTCCATTTTAGCCTAGCCTCTTCATAGTGGGCAGACCAAGATGGCAAATGGAGGGCTAACCGGACGGCATAGCGACCTTTTGGGTCTTGAAGATCATATGACTGAAAGAAGAAAAGGTTATATGATATACTCTTAGTGGTTGGGGGAGCGTCTTCAGGTTTCCAAAAAATGTGAAAAAAAAAACAATTACATAGAAACACTTGAGCGCGTCATATATTGATAGTGTATAATATCTGGGTGGGCCATCACTAAAGGATGCCGGCTGTATCTCGAAAACCACTCAACCTACAGCTGTCGGTTGAAAAAAAGTATAACAAAAGTAGCCAGAAGCAACTGCTGAAAACTATTGTCAGCTTCCTAAAATGGCCGCTATGGGGCATAACCCTAATCTCAAATATAGAAATGCCGTTTTTTCGGCTTGTAAATATCGGCAGATTATACATATTGCGATATTCTTGAATTATTTCATCCAAAATTGAAGAAAACTGCGGTTGAGTTCGAGAATGTCAATGTGACGTTTTTTGCAAGTTTAAGACCCTCCACTCCCTTACGACTTACTCAAGTCGATGACTAGTGAAGCATGCACTATGCAGCATATAATTTACATACATTTTGTCTTACTCAGGCGCGCGCGGGTACTTCTTCACATATCGTAAAAGTACTCAAGAGGATGCAAACTGTCCCTCCTTATGTTAAACAGCCGCGTCCTAGTTGATCCAAAAATATCCTATTTGGCTCACATACCCTTAAGGCACCTTATTCCTTGAGGCATAAGAAATCAACGGCCTTTAGCGCATTTCAAATCAATCATTAAATTAGCACTAAACAGACCAACACTTAATAGACACCTAATTCGACCATATCTGGTCAAATGACCCGTTGTGATAGTAATGCTAAGACAGGTATGTCGTAACAAGTATTACTTAAAATAAACAGGATACAAATGGTAGAATATTGACTTTATATGAACAAAATAAAAACAATCATGAACTTAAATATGCAAAAGCGGTAAGATGATTTTCAATCCAAAAGCTTATAACCGGTCTCGTGAACGGCATGATTACTGGTGAAATTGGATAACCTGTGTTTCTGCTACTATATGCAAGGTAATGAGAAGGCATGAAAAAGTGGAATCAAATGGAATATGTATTGCGTATAGTGTCCGAGTCAAGTTTTGCAGTAGTGTAATAGTATCCTTTTTATCTCACGGCTATAAAAATACTGGTACGTTGACATAGGACTGTAGAGTAGAATCAGTATCAGTGAAAACCGGCATTGTTGATTTGAAAGAATTGGTTATGGACTTTGAATATGCACCATGTACTTGAGTGAATTTTCGTACATTCTGGTATCCTTACTATTCGCCTGCCAAGGAAAACCCTTACATCTGGTAGTCTTATGGAATAAATATAGTTGAATTGTGAATTTAATAGTTTTCTTTGAAACAATGGGCTGTAACTAAACATGGTGCATAATGTCTAATATCTAGACAACTTTCCTTGATAACGCAGCAGCACCGTCGGAGTTGTTCAATTAATCATTGTTATATTGTTCACTACTGAAATCCTTTCTTGAAGGAAGGAAGCTTCCGATCAAAATTAACAATGTTTTGTCAAGAACACGGCCAGAACGGGCCGGTGTTCCTCAGTGTTCGGTCCTAGGACCAATCCTTTATTCGCTTCTCATCCATGACGTCCGTTGCCCCAACAACTGTGAAGTCTACCTCTATGCTGACGACACTGCACTTGTCGCCCAGTAGTGTACTGGTGATCTGGTTCACGATGGGTTGCAGAATGCGGTGGATAAACAAAGTTCGACTATATAAAATTATTATTAGACCAGCCATTACCTATGCATGTGCGGCTTGGTGTTTTCTTGCCAAGACACACGTACAAGTAGTGCAAAGCAGAACTTTGCGGACAATTTACAACGCCCCATGGTATGTCTCAAATGAGACACTACACAGAGGCCTTGAGGGATTATGTTAAGCTTCAGACGCAGTGATGTTATAGTCAGGCGGAATCGCACAGCAACCCTCTGTTGCGTGACTCAGTGAACTACACGGTGGAGCAAGTTCGTAAACATTCAAGTCCACGGCACGCACTGTAATCAAAAGAAATTTTAGTAAACTCAGGATTACACTCTAACAAAACCGAATCTAAAATTTGTTTAATTCACCTCAAAATTAATCCGTGTACCATGTCAAAAAGCGTAGGTGTTTTCTCTTAAACTAAGCACATCTGTTTTTCTTTGCTCTTCTCCTTTTTTCTTCTCTTTCCCTTTTTCTTTTTCCTTGACTTTGTCTGGTTTCTGGGCAACCAGGACTGACAGATTCGACTAACGTACATTAGACAGTGGCTAATGGCAAAGGTCCTACCGACCGCCCAGACAAGCAAATGACGAATAGTGTATGTGCAATTGTCACCTTGACATGCATAAATATAGGAAACTCGGAAAATGTTCTACCTAATTACACTCGCGCATCAAAATGAATCTGATAATTTTCCATTCAAGCAGTAAAAAACCGTACTCGGTTATTATCTTATTTTGTTAAAAGAGCAGTTTTTAGAAAACACGCTTTCATGAAAAATAATCGGTAATTTTGATGCACTTGTGCAATTACTTCCAAATATTTCCCGTTACCTAGACGCTAGCTGAATATTTCCTCAACTATAAAAAATGCCAGTGAAAATTGCCCAGTAGGGATTGAAAATTTCCCTATAGGTCGGTACGTATAGTTACACTCAAGTCCGAAGTCCATAAAGCCATATCTCTAATTTGCCAAGGAAAACCATTCAAACATAGTGGAAAAAATGAGAGATAATACTCGTAATACTGCTAACCCTAATAAAGATACTAATTTGCTTACAATAAGTTCTTTAAGTTATAATTCAATAGCAAACTCGAATACATCAACAAGTAGTGCAGCAGACTCCAAAAATACTAATGTTTACATCTGTGTTTCAATTCACGCAATTTTTAGTTTCGATAAGTTCTGTCTCATTTTAATTTGTCAATTTTTCTGTAATTTTTATGTACCTACCTACTTGATGTAAATTTTAATAAATTTTCGAATTTAACACATACTTTTTCTGTTTCAATTTGGGTAATATTCTACCGAATTACACTCGTGCATCAAAATAAGCCTGATAATTTTCCATTCAACCATCTTGTCAGTAAATAACTGCATTCGGTTATTTTCATATTTTGGCGAAAGAGCCCGACACTCTTGTCACTTCGTTAGCACTCTCACGGTAGTTAAGGACGCATTCAGAGAATGTCTTTGAAACATTAAAAGATGACATCAGACATACCAAAGTCGTGTTTACTTTTCAGTAGAACGACCTGCTTAAGGATAAATAGTAATAAACACATTTGAACTTAAAACGTAAAAATATCATCGCTCACTACTTATCAGGTATTTGTGTGTAACATTTGTAGCAATTTATAACTAAATTGGATAACAATCATATCTGCAAACAATTTAATTAAACAGCTTATATGGATAATTTCAAATATTAAATGTTGTGTTTGCCATTAATAATGAATGCAACTAGCTGTGTCCAATTCTTGAAAATTATAAGCTACCCATGGCACACCTACATACATAGAAACATGTTGCAATGTCATTTTGCTGCACAAATCCAAATAACAAGCCTGCAGTGGATTTAAAATGTAATACGATTTGGCGAATTACTGGATTTATAAAAAAAATGCAGTGTTATGTTGTAAAGCCATTAATCCTGTAACGTTACATTTGTATAATGCGACGGATAATTCGTGTGTGTCCGATATTTTAATATCTGAGCAGAAACAGTATATTTGGGAGAATATTTTAGTGGGACGAAAGTACTTCTTATGGTATTTTGTCAAGACAATCCAGAGAAGTATAGTCATTGAGCCAATGTTGGAATAAGGAAAGTTTATGAAGTAGGTCAGGCATATTTTCATTTATGCGCTTGGTTTTAGCGACTCTATGCTATACTTGATTTGGTTCTAGACGTTTTCGATAGATTTATTTAAAGAGTTTCAACGGAATTAAGCATCATTAGGGCAAAGGCTAATCAAGAGGTGGGACATCAAATTGCCAAATACAGTGTCAAAAAATAATTTTCAGCTTTATCACTGGCGTGCGTACGGGTATTGACTTCGATATTTTTTAAGAAAAAAATGGTACGCCAATGGTCTTTTACCAAATATAAATTGCCCATTCAATTTAAAACAAATGATCTCTCTTGAATCGTTTTCTTTCGATGCGCCATTTTTGAGTAAAAGAATAAAAACCGTTCTATTATCTAACTTGCAAAATTATTATTAATTGAATTGGAAAAATTGAACACATTAAAGGAAATGAACAACGACAACTGACAACATAATCATGACATTAAAACCAACGAAATGATTACAAAAATTATTGAAAATAGCCCCCTTCACTTAGTATGCATGCTTCCGCCCTCCTCATGGAATTGCGCACTCGTTGAAATATCCCTGTGTGTGTTTTTTATTCTATTAAAAGCTGCAACTATTATTTTTCTTAATTCTTCTACACTGTTAATGGGACTTGTGTACACTAGTGTCTTAAGATAGCCCCACAAAAGGAAATCTAGGCTGTTGAGGTCTGGGGACCTTGGTGGCCATTCTTGGGGCCCACCGTGGCCAATCCAACGATTTGGATAAACAGTTTGTAAATAATTACGAACCGCTACACCGAAATCTGCTGGTGCACCATTATGCATGTACCACATATTGTTTCTTATTACAACGGAATATCATCAAGCAGCAAAGACAACTGTTGTTGAAGAATATTGAGGTAAGTCTGTCCGTCAAGTCTTAGGAAAAAAATGGAAATTAATTAAATTTTCAGAATCGCTTCAGATATTTCACTGATATTTATTACTTAGTCAAAGTTAATAAAGTTGCATATTTTTCAATGCTAAAATAATTTTTAACCTTAACAGTGGCGTGCGTACGGGTATTGACTTCGATATTTTTTAAGAAAAAAATGGTACGCCAATGATTTTTTGCCTAATAGAAACTATTTTTGAATTCCCCGTTCGATTTAAAATAAATGATCTCTCTTAAATTGTTTTCCTTCGATGCGCCGTTTTCGGGTAGAAAAATAATAACCGATCTATTGTCCGAGTAAATTAATGTAATAATTGAAGAATGCAATTTACCAATAAATATCTGTTCGGTGTGACATCTTTTTCATTATTTAGTATCTACAATCTTGTTAATAGTGGTGAATCATTCAAATGCAGAAATGGCGGAAATGCATTACGTATAATTATGGCCTTGCCGACGGTAATGGTGAGCAAGCCAGACCGATTTATCACCAGAGATGTCCCGATCGTGCTTTGCCAGATAGTCTGACCTTTTCTAATATTCATCGTCGTGTTGTTGCAACTGGTTCTGTCCGAAAAGGCACATCTGAAGGTAGACCTCTAAGTGTGAGAACACCTGAAATTGGGGAAGCAGTGCTACACGAAGTCGAAGAACATCCTGTAGCGAGTACCACGAGGATCGCTAGACACTTAACTATTTGGACAATTTTAGTGGATTTTTGTTATATCCATACCATATTTTAAGAGTACACGCATTACTTTCCATTGATTTTCCAGGGCGTGTGACCTTTTCTCGATGGTATCTTCAAAAAATTACGCAACATCCGCAATTTGAATCAATGATTCTGTTCACGGACGAAGCTAATTTTCCTCGAAATGCCATTAAGAATTTCCACAATAATCATTTGTGGGCAGAATAAAATCCCTATGCCGTAAGCAAAACCCATTTCGAACATCAATTTTCGGGTAACGTATGGGCAGGAATTATTGGCAACCACTTTATTGGCCCATTCTCCTTGCCGGGACGACTTGACGGACAGACTTACCTCAATTTTCTTCAACAACAGTTGCCTTTGCTGCTTGATGATGTTCCGTTAGTAATAAGGAACAATATGTTACATGCATTTTGGTGAACCAGCGCGTTTCAGAGTAGCGGTCCGAAATTATTTACAAACTGTTTATCCAAATCGTAGGATTGGCCGCGGCGGGCCCCAAGAATAGCCACCAAGGTCCCCAGACCTCAACAGTTTAGATTTCTTTTTGTGGGGCTATCTTAAGACACTCGTGTACACAAGTCCCATTAACGCTGTATAGGAATTAAGAGAAAGAATAGTTGCAGCTTTTGATAGAATAAAAAACACTCCAGGGATATTTCAACGAGTGCGCAATTCCATGAGAACGAGGGCGGAACCATGCATACTAAGTGAAGGGGGCCATTTTCAATTATTTATATTTGGCAAAAGACCATTGGCGTATCATTTTTTTCTTAAAAAATATCGAAGTCAATACCCGTACGCACGCCACTGTTAAAGCTCAAAACTATTTTTTAATTGAAAAATATGCAACTATATTAACTTTCACTACGTACTGAATATCAGTGAAATATCTGAAGCGGTTCGGAAAATAATTATTAATTTTATTTTTTTTCCTAAAACTTCAACACCCCGAGTTTTTATAAGGAAACATTTTTGGACCATAGTTTATAAAGCAAACTAACATTAATTTTTCATGTTGATTCACACCCTTAAATATTCGCATATCATTAAGGAACACCCTGTATAATAGCTTAGGGTGTAGATGTTTACCGTACAACATAATTAGGTGAACATAAGGTTTCGGTTTGAAATCTTCTGAATGAAGGCGTGGGAAGTAAAAAATCAATCGCACAAAATTGCACCTATCTTTATACTAAGATATATGTCGCTTAATGTGTTCCAAATGGGGTGTCCCACCACCCCTCAAAACGGTTGTATCGATCTTCCGAACCTGTTCGTTGTGTAAAACAAAGGGGATGCAGTGTACACACCTTGTATTGAACTCTGTCACAAACAACATCGTGCATCTCTGGGGATAATTAAATTAGACTTCCGTGCCGTGACAATCAAACCCTCATAAGTTATCTGCGAATGTCACGTAATGTGTTCAACAATAGTAGCTGAACACACCTTCAGTTGACGCCACTGTGCCTCATACGACACGCGAATATGATTACAGTTTTGATATGGTCAACCGGCCATAATTGCCGCCGGCCTTGCCCGCCATCCTACATACAGTTATTTGATACTAGACTAAAGCCTCTATTCCGCTGCATCAGTATGAGGAAGATTTGTTTCGGAGAAGGAAATACAATATTCAAAGTAGTGCAATAGTTACTTTGGCAAACTTATAGGCGCCCGTGAAGTTCTAGTGATTGAGATAATTTTCCCATGAATCTTGGTTTCATTCTTGACAAGGGAATGGCATGGCAGAAGCGCAATGAAGCGTTAGAAAGTAAATTTCAAATTGCGTTTCGGTAACTTTACTCTATGCTATCTACAACCTCAAAATTAAGTTTGATCGGCAAAGATCAGCTATAAAAGATGGTTATTACACCAGCAATCTCTTACGCACGTGCAGCATGGCGCTTTCTCTCCAAGTCTCAAATATGTAGTCTGCAGATTCTGTAGAAGAGAACCCTGCGTGTTAACATTAAGGCCCCATGGTATATCTCCAACAAGACCCTTCACAAAGACCTCGAGATCCTACCTAAGAGATTACATCAAGCAACAGGCGCTGTTACGTTATAGTCAAGCGGAATCGTACAGCAACAAACAAATTTATAAACTAATTTTTGTATCAAATTATAATTACTGAATACTATCTAACAGTGCCAACGAACCTCTTCAACTAACGCACTTCCTCCTCTTTGGTCTTCCCCCCTCCTATATATATAACAAAAAATAGGAAAATAATGGGCAAAATCCGCAAAAAGAAGGAAAGTGGATTCGAGCAGAAAATAGGATAGGTAACCCGAGCGATACGTATTTCTGCTGGTTGGCTTCTTCAGGCCCGAAATGAATGCACATATGCAACTACAAAAGTAGATACACATGCTCATACATCCGGATACGGGTGTAACCTGAGGAAACAAAGATGGAGAGGGAAACAAATCCGCAAAAAGAATTCTTTTTGCGGATTTTGCCCATTATTTTCCTATTTTTTGTTATATACCTTTCTCCGCATGATCATTTTCTTTTTGTATATTCTTTGGGCTTGAAGTACCACAGCAAGTGGCTATAACCGGTCGCGTGGTTGTGGTTAGATGTCGCCTTGGAAATTCGAGGTCTTCTAGCCATTTTATACTACAATGTGTAGGTTGGCTCTTGTTGTGGTCTTCGTGTGTGATTTTTTCCCTCCCCATCTTTGTTTCCTTAGGTTACACCCGTATCCGGATGTATGAGCATGTGTATCTACTTTTGTAGTTGCATATGTGCACTCATTTCGGGCCTGAAGAAGCCAACCAGCAGAAATACGTATCGCTCGGGCTACCTATCCAATTTTCTGCTCGAATCCACTTTCCTTCTTTTTGCGGATTTTGCCCATTATTTTCCTATTTTTTGTTATATACCTTTCTCCGCATGATCATTTTCTTTATATATATATCCTTTAATTTCTTTGGGTAGAAGGCAAAGTATTGCAAAAGTACACTCCTATAACTTAAACTCTCAAGCTTTCGAAGATCTATGTCTTCATCGTCTGGAGCTGGAAACAATTATTGACAACAGCAATAAATAACAATTAGGAGAAAAATATTTACTTACTAAGTCGACATGATTGTTGCTGAAATTGTTTTTATACAACAGTGAAGGGAACACATAGTCGACGAATAAAGAACTGGACTGACGAGGTTTGATTAGGACGGAATTATTTTATTATTAAATGGCAAATCATTTTGAAAGGTTTTTTTTTAATTAAACGTTGATTGATTTTGGAAGAAATTTGGAGATTCTAAAACTATCAACCATTGAAAATTCCTTCGAGATTTCATCTATTTTTCCACTGTTAAGCTGTCGACCGACTGACATTCTACAGCGGCGTATGAAGTGTGATATTGAAAATTATTGGGAGGTCACCCATTATGTCGTCGTGTGAAGTGTGTTGCCTAATAGTAAAGGGTTCGTAATATATAGTGCAAGAGGTTGCGCTATTATTGACCGATGAAGTACAAAGATATTTTCAAAACCTGGTGGAAGTTGTTTTGGAAGGAGTGTGATTTGGATTTTATGCTACCAAACAACTAAGAAATCTGTAGAGAATATTCACACTTGAGGACAAAAGACTTTGAGCAATTTTGATTTTGATTTTATTAAGATAGTGAAGAATTATTTTATGTAAATTGAGCTACTATTGGGAGAAATCGTTGGGAGAAATGTGTTGCTTTTCCAATTTTTCGCAGTTCAGCAAATATGCATAGACGAAGTTAATTGACATCAGCTTTTTTGTTCATACAATTGTCTATCATAAAGATATGTGACACTTCCATAAACAGGAGTTTTGATAGATGATTTTCTCTGTCCAGCACCTTGATATCATAGTATCTCATTTGATGCCCTGTGGAGTTCACGTGTGAAGCTAGAGCACATCTTTCTGGATGCAGTCTGGCATCACTTTTATGTGAGGTTATTCTACCTTTGAGGGTTCTTGAGGTTTGACCTATGTATGTGAGATTGCAGTTATTGTAATTGATAGAGTAGACGATGTTGGATAGGCCAGTGTAAAGTGTTGCACAATCTAGAAAGTTTTGGTGTTAGATCTTTGATGTATGGCAGTATTGCAAAACTAATTCTGGAAATAGATGGAATATCTGTATGCAGGAGGATTATCATTACTATTTCTGGAGAGGTTGGGATTGTTGTTATCATTGGTCTGTGAACGTGGTATAGCAGTGGGAGAGCTGAACAAGATTCTGTTTGTCAGGTATTTTGGGTAAACATTATTCGTGAAAAGTGTTGAGAGTTTGCGTAAGTTTGAAAGATGGAAAGTACTGTCAGAAATACTAGTGACCCTGGTTTTCATTTGTTTCACCAGATTTATCTTTATCTTAAGTTTGTGGTAGGATCTGAAATTCAGGAATCTGCCTGATGCCATAGGCTTCATGTACCAGTCTACCATTAAGATATTGTTGTTTCGGATGGTGACCCATCCGGCCTACCCAGGTCCCCATGATGACCATAGTCAAGATCATTCGCAAATACATGCATTAACGTGAAATCGCCCACTCATTACATTTCCGGTATAAAAAATGGTGGTTTCATTCAACGAAAGCAAGACCAAACTGAAGCTCATAACCAAGATTACACCATTAGATGAACCTTTTCAAACCTGACAAAGCTGTACAACATTTTTCTGGAGGAAGCGCATCTTTCTGCATGTTTTATTCTATGTACAGGGTTATTACAAAAGAATCGTCGGGTTTAAAAAATATATATTTCTGAAGGTATTACAGATATAACAGTAAGTGACATGTCAATGGAAAGGTAAAATATTCAAGATTTTAAACATGTTATTACAAATGTTCGATGTGGGCTCCTTGCGTCACACGACATATGTCCAAACGATAGTCCAGTTCGGCCCATACACGCTGCAATGTGTCTCGATCGATATTGTTAATAACAGTAGTAATGCGTTCCCGGAGTTGACCCAATATTGTTGGCAGAGGTGGTATGTAAATCATATCTTTAATGTAACCCCAAAGGTAAAAATCGCATGGTGTAAGGTCGGGAGACCTGGGAGGCCACGCGAACAATACCAACTCTTGTGCAGTACTTCGGTCAATCCAACGGTGCGGCAGTGCCTCGTCTAAATACCGACGCACCTCATGATGTCAGTGAGGTGGAGCTCCATTTTGTTGGAATATGAAGTTATCAGAATCTTCTGTTAGTTGCGGAAATAACCACAAATGCAACATGTCTAGGTAGGATGAACCGTTCACTGTTTTCATGAAAGAAAAAACGCCCGTACACTTTATTTTTGAATATTGCACAGAAGACATTCAATTTTGGAGAATCCCTTTCATGTTGCACAATCATATGAGGATTTTCCGTGCCCCATATCCGAATGTTATGATGGTTCACCCTTCCACTTAAATGAAATGTCGCTTCGTCGCTGAATACCAGGCAGTTAGCAAATTCGTCGTCTTCCATTGCCTCCTGCATATTAGAAGAAAAATCAAGTCGCTTTACGTGGTCGTCAGGTCGTAAGCTTTGTAGCATCTGTAGACGGTACGATTTGAATCGCAATCGTTTCCGCAAAATTTTCCATACGGTTGACTGGGGAATACCAAGTTCACTTCTTGCTCTGCTAGTGGACTGTCGCAGAGAACGCGTGAAACTGTGTCCATCATTTCGTCAGGAACTCGTGGTCTTCCGGTACTTTTACGTTTAGTAAAGGAACCTGTCTTCTTGAATTGTCGATACCATCGTAGAATGTTCTGATGACCTGGAGAATCAGTTCCATACCGCCGTCGGAATGCACGTTGCACTGTAACAACCGATAAACATCGCGCGTACTCTAACACACAAAACGCTTTCTGCTGCATAGTCGCCATTTTGTATACTGAGCTCGTGGCGCTACCTAGGGAGGTAAAGCGGCGTTCGCAAGCACGTGCTTTAAACTTGAACATTTTCCGTTTCTAGTGATATGTCATTTGATATTATATTTGCAATACTCTCTGAAATATAAATTTTTAAAACCCGATGATTCTTTTGTAATAACTGTACATACATATACATACCCTGTACATTTTTACGTGTAAAGCAATGCCTATAACCTTCCTCCAGTTTTAGTTAAACCGCATACAGACCGAGATAATAAAGTGATTTTTCTGTTTAATCTCGCAAACAAGACGAGATATGGAAGAAACTCAGGAGACAAAAAAGTTTAAGTTGCTCAATTTGAAAAAATAGAAAAATTGGAAACAGTCAGTGGTGTACGCATTTTTTTCTGAAGATATTGGTTAGTGTGTCTTCCGGGACGCCACTGGACTCAATAATTTCAATCTAATTGAGGCAAAATTAGCCCCTTACTGCTGTTAATACTACTGCTAAATTTAAACAAAATGGACTGGAAGTTTATCAAGATGTTTAGGAACAACCGATATAAAAAAATATATCTTGAAAATAAAGCATTTCTGGTCGTATGTTTATTCAAACTTTTCATCTTAAAATTACTGGAAGAATCACCTCCTGAAGTTTGGCCACGTACTTAAATAGCACCCTGTATAACCTTCACAGTTTATCAGTAACAGTAATGAAAAGGCAAAAAAAACTGTTATGAAGTTGAGTTGTTCTAGGTAAAAACAGAGTTAGTGGTATTTAACTTAATTTAAATAGCGCGATTATTCATTTTATAAAGCAATAACTTTTGGAGATTTACGGATCATTTGCGTAATCTATTCAAGATAGGTAAAAAAGTTACAACAGCTGAATCTTAGAATTCAGACCTTTGGCGCCACATTCAAGGTGTCACTAAAGCATACCTATTATGTTTACAGCGTTGGTGCTGCAACTTGTAAGTAATAAATTGCTAAAACCAGTTTCGGAAACCTTTTTGACTGGTTCGACAGAAGGTTACTGAGTTGACTGGTTCTAGTAACTGATAGAATAGTTAAACGCCACTTCTAGCAGATTGTCCCATAATTCTGGAGGCCTCAAGACAAGTGAACTGCTGTAGTAGTCCTAGTTGATATATTGTTACGAGACCCAGATCACTGTTCACCCATCGATGTAAGAGAGATAAGAGGCCATCTGTTGTGGTAGTTTCATCCATCAATCAGACAGTGGTCCTCTGGACACCACCAAGTATGGACAGTGTGGTTAGGGCCAAAGCACCCCAAATGTGTGAACAGTACTGCGGCTCAGGTTTGATCTGTGGCTTTTCTGGAGTTGCGGTAGTTTCATCCATCAGTCAGCTAGTGGTCCCCAGGACAGCATCAAGTATGGACAGTGTAGTTAGGGCAAAAGCACCCCAAATGTGTGAACAGTCCTGCAGCTCAGGTTTGATCTGTGGCTTTTCTATAATGAGGCGGTTAGATGGTGAAAAGCACTTCCTTACTCTGAATAGATGACCTAGCATCTTCTCAGCAGCTGCCGAGACTGACAACACGGTTCATGCTTGTAGAGTGTGCTCGCTTTTGACATGTCCAAAATGGACGATTCTTTGGCCCAATATGAACCGTTCAAAGACTCGAGAGCATTTATGTGCACAACAATCCACATTATTACTTCATTTCCGACCCGTTAACAAAAACCATGTTGTTAGCGATATTGCCACAGTGCTACATCTCGAGTCTGCGACACCAGAATATTCATAGAGCTCGCATATACGTACTCATATATATGTATGACATATATAATCCCTAATGCGCTCTCTGTCTAGATGTTTTACCCTTTAGCCGGATTACCATTACCTAATCCGTATCATACTTAGTGACAGAGGACTGTTGAGCATATGCTTGCTGTTTGGACGGAAGAATAATGTAGCATCTGAAACTTATCCTATTCTGTTTGCTAACATTTGGGCCGCCATGATGGCCCTTTCCGAAGTACAATTGAAGGGTTTGGTGCAAAAACCGGTTAGCTCCACTTTCCTCAGAAAATAACTTTTTAGTTTGATTCCGTTCCACATTTTGCGTCGCTTGGAGTAAGAAACCGTCAGCTCCACGCTCTACAATGTGAAATATAACTATAATTAGAGTCGTCCTTGTAATGCATTGGAGCAAGAACCGGTCAGCTGCGGAGCTGTCCAGTTCTTGATACGAGGAATGTCTTTTAAGTTTTGCATATGGAAATAAAACAACACGGTAGGTAGTTTTAAATGACTTTATTGTTTTTCGAAGTATTCTCCACGAAAATTAATACACATCTGCATGCGCTCTAACCACTTTTCGAAGCACTTATTCCACTCGTTTGCTGGCAGATCCAAAACGGCATTTTTGAATGCGTCAACTGCTTCTTCTGGTGACTGGCTACCTTTGACCACGCAGTCTGTTTTTAATTTTCGGGAAAGTAAAGGAATCGTTAGGACTTAGATCGGAACTATGTGGAGGATGGTCCAATAATTCCACGTTTTCTTCCGTTAAATAATGCCTTGTTATTTGGGCTGTGTGCGAGCTTGCATTGTCTTGGTGGAGGATGATTCTTCTTTCGAGGTTGATACCTCGAAGCTCAGTGATGACTTTTGAAAAACAGATGGTGGTATACCAATCCGCAGTAATGGTTCTTTACTCATTAAGAGGAATTGTTGCAATATGACTTGCTTTTGACCATCTTTTTCGAAACACTTCGAGAACGGATGACTTTTGTTGGCTTTTCTTCACCTTGGAACACCCAAACAGCCGACTGTCAATTATTTTCTGGTTCATAACAGTAAATCCACGATTCATCACCGCTAACAATACAGTACACATTTTTTGAGTTTCCGGAATTGAAACGGTTAACCGTTTTTTGACACCAATTAACCTTGGCTGCCTTCTGCACTTCAGTCAACAGGTGGGGTATCCAACGAGAAACTAATTTTCTTACTCCTAATTCTTCATGTAAATTTTTTTGAATTAAGGTCTTTGAGATCTTCAAGGGTGCCTCAATCTCGCGATATGTCACATGTCTATCTTCAATGATCAGTTTGCGCACAGCATCGACGTTTTCCTGGCTGACTGCCGTTTTTGGTGCACCCACCCTGGGATCGTTGCTAAGACTCACCCGTCCATGTTTGAATTCTCCATACCAACGGGAAATCGTCGACTGATGTGGCGCTTCGTTGCCGAAAGCAGACAGTTACTCAGCAAGGCATTCTTCTTGCCCTAATTGTCTCTGAAAGTTGTAATAAATTATGGCGCGAAAATGTTCTCGGTTGAGTTCCATTTTTCTAATGACTTGGAGACACTTGAAAATTCACTGTAGTGAGAACACTGCACGTATTGTTGTGAAACTTTGAATTTAAGTTAACTAAAGAGTGAGGTTAAGATTCAGTACTGACGTTCGATCCGCGCGGCCCACTATGTTTCTATATGCAAAACTTAAAAGACATCACTCGTACATATCATACATGGCGGTGTGCTCGTAACTGCGGTAATATGTATGTGTAGTGGTGCGTCCAGCATTATTTAGTCTGGAGCAAAGGCCAAACTGCAACTGGAAAAATCCGTCCATCTTGCAAAATCAGAAGCTTTTTACACCTCGCTGAAAGAAAAATCCAGGCCAGAAATAAGGAATCTGTTGAGGCCTTGTGCTTTGAGCAGAACATGCCTTTACCACATACTCCATCTGGAGACGCATTTCATAAAACGTAGTTTTGGATTTATAATTTTTGTGTTTATTCCGCCGATTTTATATGTAAGACGAAATCACGGCTAAAAAGGGAAGCAACGATGTTATCAGCTTTTTGTATCACTAGCTTAACATCTAACAGCGAACTGTATCTTTCTTCAGATAATTGTTTCGTACAGAATAAAAACTCGGTGCTCGTAGAGGTTTTGCATACATATATTATTACTGCTGAAAGAAATTTAAGGGTACTAGTTCACCAATTTTCCGAGGTAGGATATAGCTTCTGACCCTGTAACAGATATCTCGGCTTACAGAAGAAAAACGTGAAAAAGAAGTAGTTCGTACGCCTAAGAGTTGGAAAGACTCGATGAAGACACTTTAAAGAAATTCGCAGTCGTACAAGTGAGCCAGGATATAATCCTCAACTTCATCCAGCACTTCACTAATCGTTTAAAAAAAACTGTTACAAACAGTAGAAAAAATAAGTTTTACATATCAATGTACCTATTAAGTCTCACGTTGTAAATAAGCTACCAGTATAACCTCGTGTTTGGAATCTTGCTTGAAAAAACCGACACGAATTCTTTACCAAAAAACAAAAATGACCATTGGTATTCCAAGTGTTTTGGCCGTAAATAGTTCGATAGGACAGTGAAGACGAAGACGTTGAAGTGTTTTGAATTACTACTTCATTATTGTGTTGTGTTCAGTAATAATAGAGTTTTTTGTATTATATAATCCAGCTGCTCATAATTGGGAAAATAAACGGCAAGCTCCGTTTTTTTTTTGTATCGCACTTGGCGGAGAAAATACCAATACACACTTCTTTTTTTATGCATAACGGCTTATCAGTATACTTTTATATACCTTAAAACAACTTATTCTCAGTTTAGGAAACAATTCTTTGTTGATATTCTCGAATTATAAATCATGGAGATGACAGTCTTTTCACCAAACCCTTCAACTCTTAAAATCGCAATGACAATGTATGTGGGTACTACTTTGAAGAGATCGATCTCAAATAAGACAACTATTTCTTTGCAGGAAACAAAACTATTCAACCACACTCACGCCCTCTTGTATCATTGCGATGTGCTATACAATACATTTTCATACTCTGATTACTACCAATCAATTCTGCATTTTGAACAGTTTTTGCCCCACTTCTGATATCTCTATTATGTGTCCATCGGAGAAAGAGTCCAAACCTAAACATATTCACGTATACTCCACGTGATCGCGCTCCAGAACGCCAAGCACGTTACAGGGCCGTACTAAGAATATATGGTTTGGGTTCTACGACACGATCAAAAAGTATGCAATGTATAGGGCCAAACGTAAAGCTTGGAATTAATGTATTTTTTAATTAAACTGTCATGACCAAAATGAAAGAAGCTATCTATTATTGCAGGCTTTTAAAAATGTCTTGACACATTAAAACGATAATTGCATATGTATACCTAACCACCGCTTGAACAGGGATGTCAGTGTGCAAATAGTTAATTTTCATTTTAGACTAAAAAATGAATAGTTAGGTGGAGTTGAAAGAAAAAGGATTTGAATACATAATAATATATACTAAATATTGTACAAAAATGTATTGCACAGACATTTTACCTCTAAAACCGGAAATACATATATTTGAAAATGAAAATCATTCTAGATCTGAGCCCGTGGAACTCTCACTGTCATCAAGATTTATGATTGAAGGGGCAACGTGAGTATCAATGATACCGTCTAATTTTCACATTTTAGGTTCGGCCTTTTCTTTTACATGCTGATACATTTACCCACTATTTCGGTGTTATTTTTTTATATAGCATCATGAAAAATATTTTTAAGCTCAAAAAATTTCAAACATTTATTTTCTGATCATATATATTTTTTATGTCTGCCCAAATGAGCTCAATCGGATGGAGCTCACAATGGTAAGGATATGAAAATAAATATATTTAGGTTATATTTATTTCTATGCATCTTGACAATTTGTAACAATTCTGAATTGTTGTATCATCATAATCAATCTTTTTTCTCTAATTAGAAGAATTATCTAATACTAAAACCGAATTATCTTCAAGCTTCGGTAGAGTATTTGAGAACAAATTTTCGAACGAGGCTCCATCCATTTTTTCACGGTAGTCTCCCGTTTCTTTGGATTTAAATGGCCATAAAGTATTGGACACAAATCCATCTTCATTACCGATGTGGCAAATTATCCATCGCTTACATTTTCCTAAAAATAATTTATTTTGGACACTTTAAAACCGCTCCTATTGAAAGCATTAAAAACCCAACAAAATGATTTCTTGATTTCTTATGTCGATACAGTTTAAGCATGTACAAAAACACAAATAAAATATAATTTTAGTTGAAATTCCGCGTCTTACAAGTATTGAAAAATATGTAGGTGTCAGCTTTGCAAACAATGTCCTGAGCACTTGAATCACTCCTTCCTTGCATTTCGTATTTATAAATTTTGATAATTATTTGTTTTTCGCTAAAGCTAAAATGAAGCCTTTTAGCTCTTTTTTTAGGCGGTGTACAGATTATATCAATAACTTCATCAGCTGTATCCGTATCAGACATTTTGAGTTCTACAAAATTAAACTGACAAATCTAATAAGCACACGGTAATACCATTATAAATCTGATGCCAACTCTGTACTGTACGGCCAGCCACCGGGACAGCCGGCATGCACGGTCGTGTCGTCTCCCACTCCACCCTCTGGCTTGTCATTGGTTTTGTGTAAGGGCCCAATAACAGTTATGCTCCCTGTCTCTTGAAATATAGCAGTGTACTGATCACGCAATAATTATGCGACGATCACTGTTTTGGATACATAAGGAACATGTGTTATCAGAACATGCTTTTAGGGATCTCAAAAGCCATCAGCAACTGGTTATAATTCAAAAAGGTATCGTTACTGAGATAACACCTAAAAATGCTATAATTTTTTTCCACATTTATAATTCTTCGGTATTCGTGCAACGCCCTCTTCCACTTTCAAGAGCCATCACTATCGCTTCCAGCCTCTTTTGCCCCTTTTGCTGTTGAAGCTTTGAGTTAGCAGAGCAAGCTCTGTATTTCCATAGATAAACAACAATGCACAATCAGAAAATGTATTTTTTTGAGATACGATACTATTTCACTCTAAACACGATTATTTCATTGACAAATAAACACTACATCCGCTTGATTTATTACACAAGTATTGGCTTATACTGTTAAGGTAAAGACCTTTACATATACTAAACAGCTATAAAATAAGGAGGACACTTCTGTTTTTTTGCAGTTCTGACTCGATAAAATTAACAGTAATGCTATGACGCCCTAGAGAAGTGTACATTGCCGAATCTTTTCCCGGGTGAGAGTTAATTTTTTTTTGACCTCTGTAACTTTCTTGGAACATATGACTTTCCATAGGAAAAAGTTGTGTATAAAATCTTTAGGGTCTGATATTCAGAGAAAATGATAGTCCCGTTTCTTCTGATTCAAGATATGTATGGTTTATCTTACCTATTTTCATTAGTTTTGCCAGGAACTTAAAGTTTGTGTGTCATTTACTTATGTCTATCAGAGTTCGAGTCAATTTGCATCTGGCCGCCAAATGAAACCACATATCTGGGACTGACTGGTCAATAACGCAGTGGCCTTTTCAAGCCTAGACATTTATAGAACAATAACCTGACAGCAATAAGAGTCGAATTCACAAGGGGTCAACTATCAGTCATAAATCACGAAGAGTTAGTTATAGGAGCCGTTGTTGGGATACTACATCTATGACTAAAACCTACTCATATTTTTGAACAAATAAAATCCTACTTTGTACTGTTGCTGAGCTGCATCTTAACTACTGACCAGTGTTGTAGTCATTTTAATGCGGTAGTGAATCGTATATGCTGTAATCTGGTATTGGCTGTTCAGGCAGCAAGTACAACTAAGAATATTAAAAAAATGTACTCTACAGCTCCATCATGATTATTTGCGATAACAGTCATTTTGGATCACCGAATATTGAATTGCAACGTTAGTTCTGCAAATATATGTTTCCATTTAAATACATTGCAGGTACATTGGATATCATTTTGTTTTTAGGTATATAAACAGTATCTATTTGTATGTATTTATCTTGTATAAACAACAATAATGAGTTTGATGTTGCATACAAAATCACATGTTCAGCCTAATGACCCAATAATAGAGAGATAAAAAGTTGTTGTTTATAAAAATGTCAACCAGTTCCAATTTACCCCAAAATACTATTTCTCTGCCATTGTTATGTAATCAAATAATTAGCACCCATCAGTAAGGGAAGGTTTATGCATGATCAGCAGCATACAGGGTGATTTGTCTAAACGCCACATATCTCAGTCACTATTGAACTCATTTTGCTGAAATTCTGCTCGACAGATAAGTTACGTAGGAGTAACGAAAAGCTAGACAGACAATTAAAACATCCAAAGCTTTTTCACGCTTTTTTATTCTTTTAGCTGAATGTACAAAATGTACAAAATTAGCTAGCAAAATAGGCTGATTGCGCCTCTTTCGGTTTTGTAGTTAAACATACCTACCAACTGATGATTTTTTGACTTTACTAATCAATTCACATACAGATAAGAACTGAACATTTTCGGCATGTCTACGTTTACATGCTCTCACCACAACTGCTACGTTTGCACCCATGGTACATCACACAATAAACTGTCGAATTTGGACTTGCATACTACGTTTTTGTGGACATTCAGCCTAATTTTAAGTTGGTCTGTAAGGACAAATTTAGTGGAGGACTCTTGTTGTTGTACAATATCAGTTGATACAATTAAAGCCTTAAAAAAATACTGCGAAAGTGAATAGAGTACATAAAACTAATTTCCCCTATGTTTTGTATCGTGTGTTATTCTTTTTCATGGGAAATAACAATAAGTTCAGAATATAGCCTACAGATGGTGCTGATTTTGAAAAAAGCAGAAAAGCGAAAAAATCGAGTCAGGCCTCGGATTTTTCAGCCATTTGTATAGTTTAACGTTGCTTCTAGACAACTTTGTGATCGTGCAAAATTTCAACAAAATCGGATCAATAGCGCCTGAGATACGTGATACTAAAGCTGTGACATGTTTAAATAAATCATCCTGTATATTAGTAAAAAACAAATTTAGAACTCTCACGTTGTCATGCGTCAAATTCAAATTCAAATTCAAATTCAAATTCAAATTCAAATTCAAAAAATATTTATTTCGTCATGAGTAAACATCATAAACAAAGACATTCAATACAACATAGAGCAATGACGGGAGCTGGCAATGGACGCGAAAAACAAATCTATGACAACAACTTGTCAGCGAGTAGGAACGTAAAAACGATATTTTTGCTCACACAAGCGCTGCTAAAGTCGCTGGTGATTCTGTAACAACGTGTTTGTCAGTTTTGATAATGTTTTTGACGATGAGCTTTTAACTGAAGTTCGTAAATTATTCCATAAGTGAACCGCCACATAAGCAAACGATCGTCGGAAGGAACGCGTTCTAGGTCTTGGTACGAGAAAATTGAGATTATTTCTGCTCCCCTGGGCACGAGGCAAAGGCACAAATCTTTCTCTTCAATAGGGCGGTTGACGTGTTTTTATAATCCTATAGATAAAAGAATACATGTGATATTTTCTGCGATTCGTCATGTTTAATATGTTGTAGTTATTCAGATAAGGAGTATTATGGTTTTGATATGGAATTCCAAACGCAAATCTCATGCAACTATTTTAAACTTTTGTATTTTTGTATTTTTTGGTTCGCGACGATAGCGAATCACCAAAGACGACATCTCCCTAGTCAAAAAGTGATAAAATTAAGGTATTACACAAATAATATTTTTGTTTGGCTGATAAATGTTTTTTTAATTTGTTTATATTTCTTAGTCGCATGTAAGCTAAATTTGTTCTGTTTTTTATATGACTTACGAAGCCAAGCGAGCTATTAAATATAATGCCTAGATTTTTTTGTCTCCTGAACCATGGGGATTCTGTCATTGTTAATAGAAATTACTAAATTTTGTTCAAAATGTTCTCTTTCATTACTATTTTTATTCATAACCATTACTTGCGATTTTGATCGGTTTAGTTTATAAATGTAAATACTTTGGAGATCTGAATTTAGTTGTTGTTGTGCAATATGGATTGCAGTTTTATTGAAAGGGAGATATATTTGTGAGTCATCTGCATATTGTTTTATCTTTGCAAATTCTACCGATTTGACCACTTCAGATATGTAGATTGAAAATAGCAAAGGAGATAAAATTGAATCTTGAGGAACTCATCTTTTTATAGGTTTAAAATCGGTTTTGTAAATAGCGGAATCATTTGCTAACATAAGACAGTTTGAACGGTTGCTTAAGTATGTTTTTATTAGATTTACGGAGCTCTGCAAAAACCCCTGGTAATGTAACTTGGATAGTAACATTTCATGATTCAGGGTGTCAAATGTCTTACTAAAATCGAGAAGAACCATGCACCTACTGTTTTTTGTTCTCGATGATGTCTGATATCATCCAAGATATTAACTAAGTCAGTCCTTACTACCTACCATTTCATTACGTCCATTTATGTACGGATCACCCTGTATTTTTCGGGCCGTAACAGCATTTTCAAAAATAAGTTTGATTGAATCTAATTTTACTGCTCTATTAAGGCTCGATGGAAAGATTTATCTTATCGTCCAATGTCCATGAACTCGTATACGCACATTATTCATCTTGAACTACAAGATGAGCATGAACCTGTCCTATAACTCATACATTTAAGTGTATACCTGACTTTGTAATATATATTCTACACAGAAACATATAAATATCATCTAGGAACGCATCTCATAATAAATAATCAAAGATATGGGCTTTTTGTTTGATGATTTATCGGCTATTTCAACGTGTATATTTTATCTCACCTCTTGGCTGGCGGTCCTCATGCATTACCAACCGTTTAAAAACATTATTTGCCACTTGAAATTCCAATTACTAGCTTAGATGGCAGAGCGTAGCCAGATGGTAGAGCCAAAGGCAGCATGTGTGCTTTTGTTTCTGCTTGAATCGTGCGGGAAAATACCCTTTCGAACAGGGACTCGAAAGTTTATTAACTAGTTTGGCCAGCAGATTCCATATAGTTCTTGATGGCTTTTTTGAATCCATTTAGACATTTGCTTCTGTGAGTACCATCAAGGGCATTGTACGCTTCCACAACTTTGTAAGTGCTACTTCTATAACTAGGTAGATTTAAGGAGCTAGGGTCACCACGTGGTACTAGCTTTTTTAGAACATAAATCAGTACCCTACTGTCTTTGGACTGAGTTGAGCAGATGATATGTAAAAAGCTGGTCAGCCTTCAACCATCTCAAATCATTGACCTTTTGAGACACATGACTAAACGTTCGCAGACCATGAGCAAATTTACAGCAGTTTCTTTTTTTGTACTAGAGTACAGATCTAGAACCTGGTCACGCAATCAAGTTGAGGAAAGTAAACAACAGCTTTATTAATGACATCACCAAAGTTTCCGCTAGTCTTTTTTTGAAAATACGTCGATTAGAGTATAAAGACTTTAAGCGCATGTATGTCAATCTAGATAAATTTGTAACATGTTGCTTAAGCCTCAACTCTGAATCCTCTTAAATTCTTTGCCATTTCAGATCAATTGTTCGAAAATTGTCAGAGAATCGACGACTTGTTACTTATCTGTGATAACAAATTAGCCGATGAATCAGACTGAACGTATAGGTTCTCATTTTGAGAAACTTTTCCATTTCTAAATCCTTTCTGTGGACCTCTCATACCATACGTCTTAGTTTTTTTGACCACAGTACTTGACGGTTAACAAGAAACTTAGCCTACTAAATTCTTTGTATCTATACATATATAGGTGGCATTCCCATTAACCACCAAGAATACAGTTCTGTTGTAAATTCCACCTGCACGTCTAGATATCCTGGTTCAAGTAAGTACTCGTAGATCAATAAAAGTCTGTCGCTTGGAAGGAGGCTTGAAATCACATGTTGAAGAGTTGTCATCAGTAACTTCGTTGTCCCTTCTACTCTCGGTTGTATCAAGCATGGGCAATATCAGTTGTATGACTAGTCTTCCAGACATGAAAACAGTTTTCACTTATGTTTTCCACGATATGTCAGTCTACTACAAGGTACAAAGCCAGAATTATATATTGATCTTCAACAGTTAGATTTTCCAGAGGTCCATCTCTGGCACGCCACTGTAGTGAGATGGCTAGATTATAAAAACGATTTTTAATGCGCCATAGTTACTACCTCACACATTAGCTGAAATTTATTATAAAAACGTTTTTGTTGTTGTTTGATTTGTTGCATGAATATTAATTAATGGTACAAGTATATTCGGATTGCATTTTTGATAGCTACTTACTTCTTGGAAGTAAGGTGGAATGACCATGTATGGCCACTATAACGAATAAATCGTTCTTCTTCCTTTATCTACTGTATAAATAAAGCAATCAAGTTATTAGGTAACCTTCTGTTTTATTATGTAGCTTAAAAAACTGCTCATTATATCTGCATTTCTTATAGAATTTAAGTTTTTCTAAACTATCCCGAACCGCCAAGGTTAACATAATAAGCTACTTAAATTAAAACTAATGTTGCGATCAAAATATCAGTTTGTATTACTTAAGCCACATATAGAGTCCTCTCGCTATCACCGATATCAAATAAGTTGCTATTCACCTTGATAATCGAATAAAAAAACGCACCCACCAAATTGGTCTTCTTATGGGCCGCTTCTTGTAAGGCCAAAATGTTTCAGATGACGTTGGAAATGTACAATTCAATAAATATTGCGATGACACCATTTGAAAACTGGTACAATATACCCGACATTCGTTCTAAGAACTCCGTAATTTCTAGATGCTCCTATTTTTTTTCTTTTTAGTGACCTATCCAAATATGTAATAAAATGCAAAACATCCTATTTAAAGTAACTGTCATTGTTTGTCATTTTTTTAACTAGGTGTCCATATAGACCTTTCCAAACTAAGAATATTTATGTAAATTGTTGAAATGTATAGAATGTACGAAATCTTTCAAATTCAACAATTTTCCGGTACTTGACTTTGTAAGATAGTAATTTCATATGTTAGGTTTCTAAATACGGTATCGCATGACGTCCATCTTATTTGAGAAATAAATGTGCTAATATGGCGTCAATCAAGCGATGGACCGCATTGACGAATTAACGACGCAAGCGACTTGTCAAGGGGTATGACTTTCCATGGTTCACCCACCTTAGTTATTCATCACAAAGGCCGCTTAGGTCATTAGAAAAAAGGCAACACCTTCATACTCATATTCTCCTAGTTTGCTATATAAAATTGTAAAAATTCAATAGAGATGTAAACTAACAAAGCATGCCCACGCTCAATAAAAATACACAGTCAATATTTATCGTGCGACAATCACATAACTCTTTATGTTTACAAAGGGATTAAGTGATGAAAAGCTCAGTATATTTGTTGTTGCGGAAAATATGAAATTTTCCATTTACAGAGAGCGCTCAAACTTTATAGTAACAGATCCTACGATCTTAAATGAAAAAACAATATCCTCGAGTGAAGGGTTAAGGGTCATGGCAGTGCAGGTGATGTAACGCCTCGCAGCCATGTGGTAGTAACACATTTATTAGAGGTGGTTTTGGATCTTGTAAGATGTGACAAATTATCATCCAGAGGTCAGTCGATCTAGAAAAGCAGTCAGTATAAACGTGTCCTTATACACGGATCGTCCTGTTGCTGCCAGTTTGGATAATATCCTGAATAATATTTAAACTGAACTCGTCCGAGAAATATATGGACCACCTACTTGACAAGAAAGGAAGCCAATGGGGGCTGCTGTATATGTAGTTTCGTAAATAATAGCTAAATTAATACGTGTCCTCAAATGTAATTCCTATGTAATTTGCAATTTATAAAAATGTATATTTACATTTCGACTATGTACGTAGCTAATTTAATCGCTTTTTGCAAAAACCTCGTAAGTTACAAAATTTGAATGTTTTCGGTGACAATGAGAAATATGGCATTAAATCATTAAAAATTACACATAATATTGACCTATCAACATGTCATATGTCTTAATTTATAATGTTCTAGTTTTTTCCAGATACTAGGAGAATCAAAGGTAAAGCAAACACCCTGGAGGAAACGAATTTCCCATTCGACATTCAAACCTTGAATCGAAAAAGTATTATATACTCAATCGTCCTATCTTCTTCAATCATCGACAATCGGTTTTAAATGAACCCACTCCCTTTTATTATCAACAAAAAATGATCTTTTAAGAGTGGTGTTGTGCGAGTTTTTTATTTGAAGCACACCTTGGTCATACAAATGAGAATTGAGTGAAAAAAAGTTGTTTCGGCCAAAGTGGATAAGACAAAGTAAATTCTCTGTTCGGTCGTAACCTTATTTTTTTTTTCGTAAATGAATTTTAAGTTGGTTAAGGCCGATATTAAAGGAATTAGTGACTTACGCATTTACCTTCAATGAAGCGTTCACAGTATCAAAGCCTTGTTGAGAAAAATGGCCTTACCTGGCTTTGGAATGATCTGCTGAATTAAAACAGAGGAAGCCGAAGTTTTAAGAAATGTCCACAGTTCTAGAAAAACACATACATAGAGCCAGCGATACGTAGTTACACTGTTGCCGGCCTAACCTTAAGGTGTCTAACTCAATATACAGTATGTAAACATTATGGTAGTCATTATTGAAATGGGTAAGGGGGGTCAACACAAGTCAAAAAGTTCATATGACCCATGGTCCTAAAGTCGATAGATTTTTGTCTAAATGGCTTTATAGTTTACAACTTTAAGTGCTTTATATCGACCACAATCTTACTAATCTTTATACTCTAATCTACAACGTTGTTAAATTGGATAATTAACAAATAAATGGCATTAAGTTTTTCTAAGTTAAGCCAAAAATTGTAGTCAGTAAGTAAGTAAGTTTCATTAAATTAAATATTTAAAACACACATGACAACAGCGCGTCGGTCATTCATCACTCTTATCGAACCGGAAATCGATCGCAAACAGTAACAGTGGATAGTTATTGTTTGCGTACGTCGTCGTGTTTATTTACAATGTTCTCGAATCAAGAGTTCGCCGACAAGTTGTTAGTTTACGGTGAAGCTCGTCACAATTCAAATCTTACAGCTCAAATTTATCGCGACAGATTTCGCCAACGGGTACACCCAGACAGAAGGACATTTGTGCAAGTGTACCAAAGACATCGAGATACAGGAAGTGTTCAGCCCACTAATATTCGCACTCGTGAAAGACGTCCCACTGTAGAGCAGGAGGAACAAATTTTAAATATCGTGGAAATCAATGCAGATATCAGCAATCGGGGATTGGGCCACCGCGTAGGACTATCGCATACCATAGTCCATAGAATCCTACGGGAAAATTTGCTTTATCCCTACCATGTACACAACGAGTGCAGGTCTTGTTACCAGAAGACTACCCTCGCAGACTAACATTCTGTCAGTGGTTTTTGCACAAAAACATTGAAAATCAGGATTTCTTTAAAAACAATCTAACGACGGACGAATGTACTTTTACGTGAGTCGGGATATTAAATTTCCATAATACTCACACGTGGGCCCTGGAAAATCCTCATACCAGTCGTGAAGGTCATTCCCAACAACGTTTTAAAATAAATATTTGGGCGAGTATTCTTGACGATCAGGTAATTGGCCCTTTCGAGTTACCCCCAAAGTAGTCAGGAGAAGGATACCTTAGCTTTCTAGCCAATAACCTACCAGAACTTTTGGAACATATCTCAGACAACATGCCATTACAGAGAGAATTTGTGGTTTCTTCATGACAGGGCACCACCACACATTTTTAGAGGCGTCATTCAGTATTTGAATGAACATTATCCAAATTGCTGGATCGGTCGAAATGCTTCTGATCGGTGAAAATGGCCAGCAAGATCGCCTGATTTCAATCTGATGGATTTCTGGTATTGGGGATAACTTAAAGGGATGGTTTATGGGCTGCTCTAATAACAGCTGAAGCACAACTTCGCGAAAAAATGTTTAATGCGGCTGAAATAATAAATGGACAACTTCGACATGAAGCTTCGTAATGAAGCTTGTGTGGAAAGTGGAGGATGACATTTTGAACACCTTCTTTAAATACAAAAAATGCAGTGTGGGTTTTTAAAGGAAAAACAATGTATGCATCAAAAGTGTGTTCCCTATTTATAAGTGAATTTTTTTAATATGTTCAATCAACTTTCACACACCAGGTGAAGCGCTGAGACAGTTAGTGGTAAGTCCGTATTTTTTAATTGTTTGCATTTTACGAGTACGTTATCAAATGATGAAATAACACTTAAGAACCAAAAATAAAAAACTACATCTTTATTTACGCTGCGTTCCGTCGTAATTTGCGTCTGGCGTTGCGGCGTTGTCAGCTTTTATTTTACTTTAAAGTCGCTTTTCTCTAAAAAAATGCCGTTTTGACCCAGATGTTATATGAAACTTTTTGCTTCTTTTAACTCCCTCTATCACCCATTTAAATAATGACTATCAGAACGTTTACACCCTGTATAAAAGGGGCTTGATCCAAAAGAATGCCAATTTCATTAAAGCCTCTGAATGGGACTTCGCTTAACATCCACAAGTGTGGCATACAATAAGCTCACGGCTATGGTGGATAGCTATCCAGCCTTCTTAGATAGATAGAGATAAATAGAATAGCTGACAAAGTTTAGGATCATTTGCTGAACCAAAATTCCCGAATTAATGTCAGCTTTGATAAGCATCTTGACATCACAAATACTATTTTGCAATATGTGTTGTAGTAACCTATCTAGGACAATGAAGGAGTTCAAGCAGGTCGATGCTGTAATGACGGTGAATGGAATTCATCTTCGCTCCATTGAGTCAGGCCCAGGAACATACGTTACTAATAGTGGCCCGTTTATACCACTCGAAGTGCTCCAAAACTACCAAGCTAATTAATTATGGAATTTAATTAAGGTCGGCGGCAGCCAGCGATGCAGGTTCCCGAAGGCACATAGCCAGAGGAGCGGGTCCCGGGGTCACCGCATCCCAATTCTCAGATTAGAATATATATTTTTTCTATCGATATCATAGTTTGCTTTCTAAAAAGGTGGGCCATCAGTTGATTATTAAGTTAGTATTGTTTTGGCAGTTGGTAACACTTCCATGCTCAACATATTGACAGATATATTGTGTCAAACTTCCGCAGTGAGCAATGGATCGTTTCAATTTTGAACAATGGTGGGAAATGTTGAAATTTTAAAAGTATAAGCGTGTTCGACCAGTACGTACAGCCGAAAACATTGCTACTGTCGACCAGAGTGTGCGTGCAAACGCAAGAATGTCAACTCATCACAGAACACAACAAGTGGGCATCAGTCGTACTTCTGTGGGGAGAATCTTTTTTATAGTTAAGACAAAATAACCTTTTGCTTCGATATCGTTTCTCTATGTGGGCTCTAACTCATCGGACAATTTTGGTCGCCAAGACATCTTTTCGGACGAAGCCCATTTCCATCTGGGCGGTTACGTTAACAAGCAGAACTGTAGGATTTGGGGTTCTGAAAATCCACATATCGTCATAGACAAACCAATGCATCTAAAAAGGGTAACTGTTTGGTGTGGCTTTTGGAGTGGTGGGATTATTGGTCCCTACTTTTTTTCAAGATGAAGCTGGTAACAGTGTGTCGGTAAACGGGGAACGCTATAGAGACATGTTGAGCTTCTTTGTGGCCACTATTAGATGACATGCACTTCCACAATCTCTGGTTCCAGCAGCATTCCACAACGTTCCACACCAGCCGTGAAATAATCGATCTTTTACACACTGAGTTCGGTCATCGCGTTATCAGCCGTTTTGGAGACTAACATTGGCCATTGCTTTGACGCCCATGGATTACTTTCTATGGGGTACTGTTAAGGAGCACTGTTACACTAACGATCCTCAAAGAATTGATGATCTTAAGGAAAATATAGCTGTTGATGAAATAGACCCACAAACTATCGAAAGGCCACGGCAGCCATTTAACTGAAATCGTTTTTCATAAATAATCGGAAGGTCTTTTGAATAAAGTATCGAGTGTTACATATTACTGAAGAGTGTAGTTTTAATACCAATTTAAAAAGGAAGCCAACGGATCGCCCACCGTTCAGTATTGCACTAGAATTGACAGAGACGTCCAAACATACTGAGAAGTGCGTACTTAAATCTTAACAAAAAACTATACATGGGTTGTTAAATACAGAATCTGGAGGCGCATTTCTAGAATATTCGTAATTATACAGTGGGTCCCAATTTTCACTCATATATCAATGTTCGTTTTTTTTAGTGGAATGCCCTACTTTTTATAACATACTTATGGCCTTTTCATTTCCAATAAACATCAAAAAGGCCTATTCACATTTATATAATGTTCGGTTTAGATCCTAAAACGCCTATCCCAATGAAGCATGTTATCAGCACGTGCCGAACGTTCTGAAAATATGCAATTTCAGAACATTCGGAACGCAAATATTCATACCATATTCATATAAGGGGTACCTATTTGCTCACTTGCTAAGAATATTCTTTTCTAGCACATGCCGATATAACATCTTGTCACGTGGCAGGAATACTCCACCATGTGTCCGAGCAACCAATGGCATAATGACAAGCCAACCCTCTTACCGGCTTCAATTTTGTTTTATTCCATGTCTGTGTACATCTAAAATGTTGTACATTGTGCGTGTCTCCAAGCGGTACATTATTTGACAGTGTTTTTCGTGTAAAAGTCTCGTGATAACTGTTCACCTCAATTTATCTTACTAATGAACATCGTTGCGTGAATTCAGTATGGTGCTCACAAGATAATAACCTCCAAAAATGTCGCTTAGTAGGAAGTGTAGTCAGAAGCACTTGGCTCCTGCTGTTGCTCGTGGTGAAGAGACGCAGGAAGTATATGAGTTGAGCAAGGAAGACACGAGTAGACTTTTAGAATACGAATTGACGTTACATGAACACACAGATATTATATACATATTTTATTATAAATACACTGCATATTTGCTTTGTTAGGCTTTCAATTATCCTCGTTTTGAATGTGGACTTTACATGTTCGTGTGTACACCTTGTGATCATCCGGATATACCTGAAGCAACCATTAGATGTTTCAGTGACGAACCATGAACGTTCTTTGAATATCCGTTGGGTACAAAATACATAATATCAGTTTTGTAGTATCCAGATTCTTGGATATAGGCGGACATCTGAGTTTCTAAAAATTGATATCCATTGTTTGTCATTTGTCCACTCAGTGAATGTCTTGGATTTTCACGGTGGATAGCTAATAGACAACCATGTATGTATCCTCTCTGAGAAGACTTTACCAAATCACCTGATGAGAATATTCTCAGAATCTGATCCTAGTAATGATTTGTAATATATTCTAGTTGCTGACTTATTCGGTATTACATATAAAAAAGGCTTGACAAGCGTACAGATCTACTATCTTGAAGGTCAAGTAGATAATTTTATCACACTAAATTTTAACTTGTTTTATACATTTTTCGATTCTTTGGCGGTTCGATACAGCGTGGTCAGAAACGCAAAACATACTCTCTCACAAACTCAAATGAAGCACTCTGTACATTTTAGGATTCCACATTTCTAAGAGCTTTTCCCTAACTAAAGGTCAAAGGTGTGAATGTATGATACTTTTGAGTTATATAAATCCATCGTTAATTGCATAATACGAGTAACGAAAATCGCATTGTGCAAGAAGACAAAAGATAAATAGCAGATTTTTAATTGGAATTGGAACTTTATGCAATAAAATTCAACATTAGAGTATGGATTTTGTAATGAACATGAAATGTTTTATTTACTATGTTAAAGTATAACGTAAACAATATTTTAATTCCTAAATTATACATGTACATTCACAGAAAATACAATCAACCCGACTGCAGTAACTACAAAGAATCAAGATCTAATTCTGCTGCCAAGGTGAATCCAAGGGCACCTCAAATGTCAAAATATATGAAGTCATTTGAGCTGTAGCCCTTGAAATATAAATTTCGAAGATGAAATTCGCGTTTAAAGATCTACCATTTTGATTCCATAAAATTTGAGAATACCTACTTGCACTGTCAAACCAAATCTAAAAATACATCATGTGTCCAAATCAATCAATCCGGTTAATCTCCAGCCCGTGGAATAGAAATTTCAAGGAAAAAATTTTCGATTTAAATCCGCCATTTAAATTTTAAAAAAATTTGAAATACCCATTGTCACTCGTACTGTCAAAACGAATTAAGCGACACCTCGTACGTCAAAGTCAGTCGCGTCATTTAAGCTGTATCTCGTGAAATAGGAATTTTGAGGTTGATTTGAAACCAGCCACTTTGACTTTATAAAAATTTAGTGTAGCTTGCATTATCAAGACAAATTTAGAGACACCACACATGTCAAAATCCATCCAGCCGTTTAAGATGTAGCCCGTGGAATGGGAATATCAAGGCTGAAATTTTCAATAAAAGTCCGCCATTTCAATCCCATAAAATTTTAGAATTCTCAATGGCCCTCTCAAAAGATATGGACTGTGATTGAAGGAAAACATATCAAAGGAATTGCATGTGCCATATACAGTTAACATTAACATATTTTCTAGAAGTAGCTGGCAAAACCCCTCTTAAAAAGCTTACTTGAAAGGATATAATGAAATCGAAACCTGACTGGTATGTGTACTCACCTTAGATATAAAATTGAACAGTTTTACATCTCAAACTATACAAAAAACACTCACCGCTTATCATATTTCTGTTTCAATGGCAAATACATGGAAAATACGTGTCGCTATTTACCCAACAGTTGCGTAATATTACTGGAGCTAGACACTTAATAACAGAACGTCTTTTACTGGTACCACAAGGATTGCTGAAAATGGCCAAGAGCCGCTGAAATGTCACAAATAGAAGTTTGAGCGATTTTCGTCTTTTTCTTCGTTTTTCGCACGTAGCTTCGCCGCCACTGCTTCGATATTCAAAACCCAAAAATCATTTTCGGCCTTGACATAATGGCAACCTTGTCTAATTTAGTCACAAGGTTACCATCAAACTTGGAGAGAAAGCCAATTTTCTAAGTTGTAGAGACAGATCGTCAGGCAGACTGACATTCAGACACGCCGACGGAAAGGAGTGTCATGATTTTTCGTGATCAATATGTCATGTTTCTTTCAAAAAATGTATTTCCTTTCAATTTCTGTAATTACCGTACTTCTTCGCTACTTGGCGTAAAACAAACGCTTGAATGCGGAATGGAAGCAGTTTCGGAATATATATACAGAGTGTTCATTTGAAAACTTGCCACCACGGATTTATCGAGAACCTGACTAAAAGAAAAAACGCCGATCCACGTCAAAAAATTTGTCAAGGGTGACCATTTTTTAACCAAAAACTACTTTACTCCCTTTCACCCACGGCTCCCCAGGGTTATTCCTTCAGAAATTTTGAATGACAAGAGGTATAGAGTAACAGCTTGTTTGAAAGGTCTTTCGATGTCCTTCATTTTGACGTTTGATTTTTTTAAATCAGTCGATTCCTTTTCGAGAAAATTAGAAAAATGTTTGTTTAACTTCATTTGTTCAAATAGAAAACAAAAACACTCAAAAATATCTCTTTTTATTTCAATAAGTGTTTAAAATATTGCCCGTTAGGGTTTGCCAAGTCTACAATTCGTTTATAATTTAAAACGGAAACTACGAACATAAGCAGCAATTCAGAAGATTAGACGTGGCAACAACCAAATCACAACCCGATTTTCCAACTTCTTTTCATCAACACAGATATCCTGGATGAACTGTATTTATTGTTATACCTGTTTAGTTATTTGTTGCTAAGGAAAATCAAGGATTTAATTTGGTGTCAGTTACATTTATGACAATCTTGGGATAGTGAAAATCAATTTATTGATTCAGATATTACTTGCAGCATGGTTTACATACTAGCCGATAGAGTGGAAATGATTCTAATATGCACAAAATCAATGTGCTCGGCAGACTGCCGTCACGTTTAACGCCAGACATCCGGGGAACATAACTTCGTATAGGTATGCTTTGGACCTTGTTACTAAAGTTACTCAAACTGGATCTGTTGCGAATAAAAAACGTAATTGTCGGAGAGTTTTGGATGAAACCGCTCAAGCTGAAGTATTGGGTCATTTTGGAATAAGTCCTAGTACCTCATTACGCAAAATTGTTGCTGCGACTGGTATTTCTTTAGGCTCTGAACACACAGCTACTGAATTCCATAAATGTCATCCATTCAAAATGAAAATATTGGAAAAGTTAACCGAAAGCGATTTCGATAGGCGAGTTGAGTTTTGTGAACAAATGACTGCAACGATTAATGATAATACCATTCATGTGAAGAATATCTGCTTCAGTGATGAATGCACATTTTATTTAAATGGATTTGTTGATAAGCATAACTGAAAGTACAATGACAATCCTCATGCTTTTGTAGAATGGCAAACCCAGCACCCCCAAAAAATTGGTGTATGGGCAGGCATTTTAGGAAACAAAGTGATGGGGCCATTGTTTTTTAATGGAAATTTGAATGGAGACATTTATTTGCATATGTTGGAAAATACCATCAATCCGCTTATGACTGAAACCATTGAAAACCAAGTCGAAGAGGATATAAATCCTATACTTGATGAAGCTGAAATATATCTCCAGCAAAATAGTGCTCCTCGTCACTATATTCTTCCGGTGTGGCAATGGCTAGACGACGAGTTTCCAGATAAATGGATAGGGTGAAGAGGGCCTATAGAAGGACCAGCTGGATCTCCTGATTTCACGCCATTAGTCTTTTTTCTACGGGGTCATTTGAAACCTGTTGTGTTTACTCCCCTATCTGAGGGTTTGGATGTACTTAGTCAATGCATCATTGAAAGCTGCCATGTTTTTGAAAATGTCCGTCAGGAATTTGAACATCGCCTATATCATTGTTTGGCCAACAACGGGCAACATTTTAAACACTTAAGCATAAAGTGATATTTTCGTGTGTCTTTGTTTTCTATCAACACTTGCAAACTTTCTGTTAGAATTAAAGTTCTATGATTCACAGGTATTATACTAAAATTATCTCATGATCTTGAAGAATGCAATGTTACCTATATACTTTCGTACATAACTAAAGACAATTTTTCAAAAAATGCATTTGTATTTCTTTTAAGTGGTATGGACGTCAGAATAATAACGTACACAAATGTTTGATCCTATTCTGTCGTCGGACGACGTTGTGGCCTCGGTTGTGGTTGTCCAGCAGCTGCAGAACTTCTTTATCGGAAGCGAGAAGACGCTGTAAGATCTGTTTATATTATGTTTATATTATAAAACGCTAAACCCCTTCTGAAATAATTATTTGGCTACGTACCTGGTTGCTGGCGAGTTTACGAGCTACCCACCTCCATCCTCTGTGCCTCTCCTACCGCTACGGCCGCGTCGTACATCCTCACTCTTGCATATCCGTTGCTTCTTCCTAACAGTTTCCAGGTCATCTGGCAGACCAATTGGATCAGTTCTCTGCGTAGAACTAATGAGATTTTTTTACGTTGACGAAGCTACTCGAACAAAATTGTTCCTAGATAAGCATCGGGTAAGCTATTTCTACCGATACTTTAATGCATAAATCAAGAAGACATAAGAGACACCACTTTCCTTGCCTGGTGCAGTGGGAAAATCCTAGATTGCTAATTGTTCATATTAGTTGTAGCTGCATTTCGTCATGGTGAGTGGCGCTACGCTGGAGGTCAGAATAAGGCTACAAGAGATCCATACTATCAAGGAATGGAATGAATTTTACTTTATAAGGCAAAAAATAACATGTAAAACTTTCATTTTGCTGGTCTTCCCAGTTTCAGTAGTTTAAGATATATGCTTACTAAATTTCGAGAATATTGGATATTCCGAGGTTGCGCAATTTATTCACTTTTCTAAGAGCAGGCAAAATACGAACTCCTTAAAATTTATAGTAGATATCTATCGAGAACACTAAATATCGCAAACTTATAATAATACCTGTTTTATATTAGAATTAACAGGAATTATGATGATGTGAAACATATCTGCGTTGATCAGTTTAGTACGATACACACTTTTTTTAATGTGTGTACTTGAAGCTATTAGAAATTTCAACATATTTGCAAATGGTTTGATTCAGTCGGACTTTTATTCGCTTGTGGACGAGTTTACCAAGAAATCGTGGTCCAATGTGGAAAGATGCTAATGGTAGATCATATTTCTCTATTGTTCTCTGTTCTCTAAGTTGTAAGAATGTTGTCCAAATGTGGATTATCCAGTGACGAAGGCCACAGAACACAACTGTAACGTGCTGCAACGCCTTGTTTTCTAAGCCCAAATACACATTTCTGTCGAATCTGTTTGTGATCAATTTCAGATCGATCCTAGTGGTTCTCCGATTTTAGGTGGAACTGAAAGTTCAGGATAGATACAAATTCTGCATCATTGCATTATTAGTTTGACTGTGGAAGCAGTTTATAAATAATTAAAAAATATATAATATTTATTTATATACGTATACAAAGATACAGATATTAATAAATTAAAAATAACAAATGAACCCTAGGTTACCGATTTCTTTGTTCTTGGAGCGTCCAACCATATTTTTCTAAGTTGTCGGTTCAGTGTTTACCATCTTTCTGACGCTTCCGAATAAACCTAACCTTACTTATGCTAAACTATACATTGTCTTCATTATTGTATACATTGAATTCATTATATACATTGTATACATCGAGACGTAGACAATTAATGTATACGCATAAACGCCCATCACTGTATCCATTTATACAACAAACCCGAGCCTTGTTGTTTTGTTGTGCAAATTTACTATTTTAGCCAAGAAATTGCTTCCTACGGATGCGCTTATGTAACTGTAGTTTAGTAACTGTTAAAGGCTGTAAATCTGCGACAAAATCACAATTTTTATAGTACAAAATTGCTGTACTCGGCATAAATTTGTTGGTAATATATGGATGTACAACTTTATCATAACCTATCTTTCTGCTTTCATCTTTTTAGGTAGAATGCCCTTACTAATTACTTTTAATGATAAGTAACGCGTGAATATTCATCTTTAAGTTTTTATCAACTTTTCAGAGTTAAAACAACACAAACTGTGAGCATTCCTTATTTCGTTTCAGAAATTTGCCAAATTGCTGTATAACATCTGAAGATAACACCGAACTGTTCTAATGAATTAAGACAATATGGAAGATGCCATGATTATACATAACCACCCGCAATATTTTGTAAAAATATATTCCTCTATTGAAATTCAAATAATTCTTATATAAAATAATGAATATTAATGTGATTGTGTCTAACAATAGGATTTGTGGGAGAGTTAATGTAAAACTGTAGACATATATTTTCTGATTATTTAAGTATGAATCAAACCCGAAGCCCGTAGAGATTGCGTAGTATAATCACAATAAAATTTGCTGTCATTCAACAGCTCTATAATCACAGTGTAGACATATACCCGTGTATGCAATTATTCTCAATTGCCAATATGTAAGTAACCAAGATGAATGTAATGTGTTAGTTATGTATTCTGCGCTTCACCTATACGTAAGAAATAAACTAGAAACATGTAACAGAATGGTTGTATACTTGACAAAAATTGAATTTTGCCCTGACGCAAAGGTTCTTTAGCGACTGCAAGAGCGTTTAACTTTTGTTGTATAACTGTTACCTGCATCCCTTATACAACCTCTCAAATGGCTGACTATTAGGTGCGCCAATTCCGCTTGTTCTAAGAACGTTTTGCCAATGCTCTTGCAATATACAGTGCTGCGTAAGGAATACTGTACAATCGTTCTTGCAACCTTGGTAGGAGTCTTAATTGTTAGTTGGGATTCGTAGTATATTAGCAACAAGTTAAAGCTAAAATATGACAATATCACTGCTTGAACTGACTGAATAAATTAAAATTTACGAAATTTCAGAATCCTCCATTAGTGCTTACGTCGACACCACCTCTTAAATGTGAGGATTGTTAAGCTATTACTCGACTAGAACAGGTAGTATCTCCGCATCTTCAAAGAAAAACATTCTGATTCGCATTTATAGCTTAGTCTTCTTCAAAAGGAGACCCTTTCCAAGATAAGTTACAGCATGTTCGATCACTCTTCTAAACAAATTACAATTTTTTTCTTTTCAAAGCGGACATTTTTTTCAGGATTTTTTGGCCAATGTGAATAATAAAGGTTTTCATGAACGATTTCTCTAAAGTCGATATTTTCCGAGAAATTGTCACGAGTGGCGAGCCTTTACAGCACACGTCAGCTCTCTAGCTTACGCATAAATACCCTAAGCCACGTCCCCTGGTGTAATCATCAGTAATCGTGCATTCTCCTCAGCCAAAGTGGGGATATTATTGCGAATAGAAACTAGTTGACTCTGAGGTGTGAAGGCATTCCCGCTCTGGAGCTGGGCTCTACAGTGCCAATGTAATGAGAACCACTTCGTTATACCTTTATAATAATAATAATTATAATAGTAACAATAATAATACTATATTTATTTCCCAACAGAAACATCCATTTAAAGGACAGCGTAATTTGAGGTTACAGTATTTTAACTACAATCATAGCTCGCCCAGTTTCTGAAAAAAAAATGAATAGGTACTAAAAATGAAACAAAAAATGAATAGCTACACCTACTCACCTAGATGTCTTAAATGTTATAAATTGAATAATAGTAGTCGCTGAATATAGCTAATATATCTTTGACTTTATCATGATGAATGTCACAATTATCAGCTATGGTGTAAAGGTGGAGCACATAAAGTACACGGGTGACTTTATCATAAAATTAGAATTTGGAGTTTTTAAGTAAAAAGCCAGAAATCTTAGCTAATAAAGCTGAAGAATCAACATCACTGTGTATGAGTTTGTACAGGAATTTTAAACTATTACAAACTCCTTTCAGCTCAAGAGGATGTATTTCCAATCTGAGCAACATCGCTGATTGGGAAGACCCACGATTGGGATAAACACCATCTAATTTGAAAGTCAAGTATTTAAGAAATCTCCTCTGTACACTTTCAATTTCATTAGTAGAGATTTGGGTATATGGATACCTTACAATAGATGCATATTCCAGCTTAGAACGCACCAAGGTGCAGTATAAAGCCTTCAGTGCGGTTTCACTACCAAACGATTTACAGTCAGTTTCTTATCAAAAAACCGACACTTTTTATAGCGGATGATACTATTGTACTAATATGACCTGTAAACTCTAATTTAACATCAAACAACACACCAAGATCTCTTACTTCTGAATAACGCATCAAACTGACACCTTCCAGTGTGTAATCAAAAACTGTTGGATTCGTTTTCCTGGTAAAAGAACAGGTTTTCCATTTGCTAACATTCAAAAATAATTTATTAGTTGAACACCATTCAAATATATGATTCAGGTCACCTTGCAAGATTAGACAGTCACCTATTCTGTTAATCTGAGCATATATTTTTAAATCATCGGGAAACAACAGAGAAGGACAGGTTAAGCAGTTATGGAGACCATTGATAAAATAAAGAAAGAGAAGAGGGCCTAAATTCGATCCCTGCGGTACACCGGATGAGGGCGAGAAAGGTGAAGATTTGAAACCATTGTAAGAAACGTACTGATTTCTATCATGCAAGTAAGAAGAAATGAAATCTAATAAATGATTGCTAAAACCAAAATGCTGAAGTTTACCTAACTTTGGTAACTAATCTTATCGAAGGCCTTTGAGAAATCCATATAGACCACATCTATCTGACCTCTATTATCTAAGACTTCTGCAATTTCCTGGGTGATTTCAGTTAAGTTAGAAATAGTAGAGCGATTGCGCATAAATCCATGTTGCGTCTCAGATATCAGATGCGAGGTCAAAGGATAGATGTAGTTGTATACGGATATCTCAAATGCCTTACCAAAATTATCCAATATAGATATAGCTCGGTAATTTCCGATTTTACTAGGGTCCCCAGCTTTAAAAATAGAGCACACTCCAGCCAGTTTCCATTTTGTAGAAAAAGTTGCTGTACTGAGGGAATAATTAAAATTTTTCTTTAAAGGCGTGACAAATATGTGCGCCGCATCACGGACTACAATATCCTTCAAATGCGCAATAATAAAATTCCAGTGCATTTTATAGATATTGTTTTTGTAAGCATTATTTTGTTCCTGAGCACTAGAGAGATGCAGCATAAAGGGGACCGTCAGCTGAAGCGCTTCTAGTGTTTTGAAATGAATAATGCCTTCCCATATTTCTCCATTTACAATTTAAATTGAAACCAAAACGAGCGTTTTGTTTATGAATTACATTACAAAAGAAACATGATACTTTGTTCCTAAAGCTATATTGCTATTCATAAGTATCAACTCCATACTGATCAAACAAAGTAATAAAAAAACATAATTATCGCAGATCAACTCCATACTGATCAAACAAAGTAATAAAAAAACATATTTATCGCAGATCAGTATTATTTTTTCACTAATTTACTTGCAAATCATTTTACCTAATCTTTTAGCATTGTATGATGTATAATACTTTACACATTGATAACATGCTAAAATATGACTTTGAAAATTGTATAGCGTGCGCCCAGTGTTCTGATAACTGAACCCTTTTAAATCCATTACCCTAGAACATGCTCTTCACGTTGGAATCGCTCTAAGAGGCACATAATCATGTACTTTATTCACCTTTACTAAGCCCGGTTAGTACAACAAAATACACATCCCTGTATCCACTTCCGTAAGTCGAAGATGTATTATAGACACAAATAACTATTATTTACCGCCATGCATCGTTCTAGCCCAGGTCACCATATCCGGGCAACTGGTCTCTAACTTAGAGTCTGATAATTGTCGGGATAAGTTACGGACAAGAACTCCTCCACCCTATGTGCGTTGTAATAATCTAGGTTCTAGTACAATGGACAGTTCTACCGACCGTAATAGCGTTGAATGAGGATTAACTAGGCTTCATTGAGTCTGCCTCAGCGACTTGCTATAGTGTTAGTGGGTCGTTTATACTACTCGAAATGCACTAGAGGTACCGGCCTAATTAATTTCAGATTTAACTAACGTTAGACAGCTAACGGATGTCTGGCAAGCGAACTGCCTGCGCCCTTCCGTGGCATACGGCTAACCGTTAAATATTTAATAGAGTCTCGGAACCTGAAAGTCGCATATCATTTCTTAAGAGCAGGCACAATTAAAATAACAGCATTTCAATGAATATGAGTTAGCGCTAATGCTGCCAAATCAAGAATGCTAAAAACGGTAGAGAACAGAGGGATAAATACTGTTATTCGATAATTGAAGAGAAGGTAGTAGCGACTTAATCAACACTTCTGAGCTTTACTGAGCTGAGCTGTACTCAACGAATAAATTGTGTTGGTGACAACTGAAAGAATGGTATACACCTCAAGAAGCGAATCCATTGAAGAGCGGGGGATGGGGGCTGTAGCTTCCAAAAAACATCAATCTGTTCTATACAGGGTGTTTCAGAAATAAGGGATGAAACTTTCTAGGGGTTATTCAGTGTAACAGTAGAGTATAGGGACCGATATCCGGAAAAGTGTCACTACGGCCCTAAGACGGGTTAAAATTTAGAAAGACGATGAATTGCGTAAATAGGATTTAATACATTTAATTTTTGCCTTTTGTACATGAGCAATTGTTTAAAATGTCGTCCTCCAACCTGAATACACCGGTTCAAACGTCGCACATGATTTCGGCGGACTTGACTAAAAATTTTATACTCGTTTTGAGTGATTTCAAATGCTGCTGTAATTCGTCCAATTAAGTGTTGCTTTGTTTCTACTGGAGTTTCGTAAGCCAAAGAATTCACATGTCCCCACAGGAAAAAATCTAGCAACGTTAAATCCGGTGACCTTGGATGCCAAGAAACTGCTCCACCTCTGGCAATCCAACGGTGCCCAAACCGCTGATCCAAATACTCACGTACCTGTACAGCAGAGTGAGCCGGCGCTCCATCATGCTGAAACCACATTTGCTGTCGAACGTACAATAGAACATTTTCAAGAATTTCTGGAAGAACTTCCTCCAAGAAACGCCGCTAAATAGATCCTGTTAACCGTTCCGGTAGAAGGTATGACCCAATCAAATAATCATCAACAATGTCTGCCCATACGTTGACCGACCAACGTTGCTGATGTTTTCGAGGAAAAATTGCTTAGGGATTTTCTTTGTCCCAAACGTGGCTATTCCTACTATTAAAAATAGCGTCTCTTGTGGAAGAGGCTTCATCGGTCCATAAAACATAGCGTAAAAAATTTGGTTGTGAAGCGATTTGATGAAGAAGCCATTGACAAAATTGAACTCTAGGATGAGAATCGGCTGCAGTCATTTCTTGAACTTTCTGGACAGTGTAAGGATACGGTTGTTGCTTGTGTAGCACCCGCCAGATGGAAGCGTTACTCGTATTCATATCCTCAGCAATGTGACGTGTGTTACTCTTGATGGTTCGTCGGAAACTCGCCGAAGGACCTCTTCTTCAAATTGGATCGTTCTTACGGTTCGAGCAACATCAGTATCATGCATGTTGGTTGTAAACATGCCTATCTCGGAGAGCCGCCAATGAATAGCAATAAACTTTTTGTATCCCGGATGCTGTCGTTCGGGATAAGGTTCTTGATACAACCGCGCTGCTGCTCGTGCATTGCAGCTTGTTGCTCCGTATGCCAAATGCATATCCGCCAATTCTTGATTGGTAAAGTTTTCCATTAGCAACAGTTAATTTTTGTTAAATTCTTGCAAACTTCACAAATACGATAGCACGGCTAAGGCGATATGGAATGCAGCTACAAAAAACAATATCTGTTATCGTTTTTAAATATAATAACACAAAAGCGCCGGTATAGGTCCCTATACTCAAATGTTTTCTACTGTTTCACTGAATAACCCCTACAAGTTTGATCCCATAGTTCTGAAACACCCTGTGTATTATTGCAAAAAGTGATAGGCTTTGCACGCCTCGGGGTGCGTATATGAGCGTGTATGATAGAAACAGTAGATCCATTAATGTAACGGTGGGTCCTCTGTAAAAACGGTTATTCTGGCAGAATTGGTAGGCGCGGTCAAATGTTAGCTTCCTTGCTAAAAAAAGGGTGCCTCATTTTATCTATTTCATGACAATGGACCGAAGATGATACGTTTTTTATAGTCTTTGCGTATCCTGGTTTTCAGTTTGCTCACAATTTGTAGGAATGGTTGAAATTTGTATACGTTTAAAACACTGGTTATACACAAGTTTTAGCGAAGATAAACAAAACAAGAAGATGAGTTTTTCATCGACCTCTCTGTGGTTCTCTGGATATGCTACTCCAGCCTGAAATACGTATTTTAAGATAGCACTCACATTCTGCACTATAGGCCTACATATTTTTCCAAACACAAGAATATACTTTGTATACAACAAAAAAAGAAAACCTAGAAAAAGTGAATCCTTGTCATCAGCGAAGCTGTGGATTGGGTTGATCGTGCAAGATATGTATATGTTGATATGTAAGACAAACAGTGTCGGAGCCAAGACCGATCCCTGGGGAATACCCGCGTTGACATTGTGGATATCTTGCGGCCAGAGATAAAGTCAGCCACCCATCTGCAAAGCTTTTCTGGGAGGCCATAGGATGGAAGTTTGCCTAAGAGGGCAGCGTGCCACAGCTAATCGAACGCTTTCGTGATGTCAAGAGCAACGACATGAGCCTCACCATAAGACTGGATGAGCTTACTCCACAATTACGTGACATAAGCTAGGAGCTCCCTTGTGGATCGCTGGTGTCGAAAACCATACTGCTTGTCGCTAATCAAGCCGAGACGTTCGAGGTAGTCCAGAAACTCACGATTCATGCACCTCTCCATCACCTTCCTTATAACAGAAAGCAGAGCTACAGGCCTGTAGTTGTAAGGGTCGGTCTTAGATCCTTTTTTGGGATGGGTTGGACATGAGCTAATTTCCAGTTTTCTGAGAAGGTTCCGTATTCATAAGATATCTGGAAGAGACGCGAAAGAACTGCAGCAGCTCCGCTGCACACCTCTTCAGTACAATGGTAGGAATCAAGTCGGGACCAGAAGCTTTGTTGATGTCGAGCGACAGGAGCACAAGAGCACTCATCTTACGGTCTTATGCCTGGATGTTACCTCCCGCATAGTGTAGGAAACCCTTTGCATTGGCGTCACTTGGGCGTTAGAGGGGACGTCCGTGGTGGAGTTGGCAGCAAAGATCTTGGATAGTACTTCTGCCTTGGCCTTTGAGTCGAACATAATAGTTCCATCCTGACAGTGGTGGAAGGCTACTGTGTGAGAAGTTCTTTTTAATCTGCTTGGCCAGCGTCCAGAAAGTCTGGCATTGCGCTGCGAGATTACCCTCTGCCTAACTTTTATATCGTGCTGGTTTTTGGCATTGCGAACCGCTTCGTTATATTTGTTTCTGGACTCGACGTCGGCTTGTCTGTTCTCTGCAATGGGGTTTTGTAAGAAGGTGTGCCTTGATCTTCTACTGGCCAGCAGTGTCACACGATTTGTTGAACCAGCCGTTGGACCCTGCTTTAGGCACTTTCACTGTGTGAGGGATGTATTCCTCCATTCCGACGTGGATAATGTCGGTTATCGAAGAATAGATAGCCGACGCATCCGCGTCAGTGAAACAGACATCTCGCCAAGGAAAGCTAGAGAAGAAATCTCAGTCCGCATGTCCGTAATGCCAAGTGTTGCGGCCTGTACGAGTTGCTGCTGCCACAGCGGGTTATGAACGAAACCTAACCTCTACAATACCGTGCTCTGAGTTACCCAGGGAGGACATGACAGCAGTGCTATAACAGACAGGATGCGTGGTCAGAAAAAGATCCAGCAGGCTACTATCGTGTGACGAGACGCGGGGGAAAAAGTAGGGCTTGTCACCAGCTGGGTCAGCCCTTGAGTAAGAGCGAATGATTCGACTGCACGACCTGCTGCATCGGTTTTGTTTGTGTGCAGTGCATACAGTCAAGATGATAATCATAATAATTAGAATTCCGATAAAATCTGTTTAGGACCACTATTAACACATTTTACCTGGACGTACGTCGAGCCGGCGGCCGGCAATTTGATGATAGGATGACTTTGCGACGTTGCTTTTTTACTCCAAGGCTTGCAGCAGTAGGTGGCTGTGACTCTTGACATCACTGACCAATGTAGAAATTACTGTTTGGGAGCGGGGAATGACACATTCATCAGTTTTGAAACACTCTTCCGATTTGTGTTAGTATGCGAGTTTGTAGCTAGACCACCTGACCGTATACAGACATGCCGTATGCATAATTGAAATCTAATCAAGCTGATGGCTTGATCGCAGTGACTACGCAACTTTCTGAAGCGTACAAAGCAATAGCCTATGGGTGCTTGTCAGGGCTACAATAACGTGTGTCGCCGCCCTACACCATCGTTGTCTATTACCCGATAATAATTATATTCTAATTAGAACAGTGACAGGGTTTGTGAGGCGCTCACATGGTTGGTTCGACAATGCCTGTTTACTGTCTAAACAAAGCTATGTGGAGGGTATGCTGTCGTCACTAAGTTCTGTGAAGCAACTGTAAATAACGTATCATAGACGTAAGCGGCCTGCAGGTGCGGGGAAAACCGTTTCTCGCATACACTATATCATAACTAGGATCTTATCATCTTTCATATAATCATATTTTTCTTGCAAGGTACAGTACCGAACATTCCATTCCCACAATGATATTTATATCTGAACCCTTAAACAAACTAAGGTAAACATAACGTCTTCTGCATTCATCCTGAATGGCCGTGTGTGAGGCTGCTATAAGTAATGGGGTGGCCCAAACGTCCACGTAATCATATAAGACGATGCTCACAAGACCGTAAGGCCGCAGCTATACCACAGCTTAAATAACAATCAGCAATGAAACTCTCCTGTCAGTGTCAAAGACGGTCGCTCAGCAGCAGCCACACTATATGATATCAAAATATTATCATTTTAAGATTGCAAATAATATCTGCGGCCGCTGGCGTGTTTCGATGCTGCTGAGCACTAAAACCTCTTTCATCATTGTGCACTTTGGCGGCCGTTTTGGACACTGACAGGAGATAAGTAGGCTGAAATTAGAGAAATTTGAAATTGAAGAGGTCCTTCAGCGAGTTGCCGACGAACCATCAAGTAGCACACGTCACATTGCTGAGGATATGAATACGAGTAACGCTTCCGTCTGGCGGGTGCTACACGAGCAACAGCTTTAACCTTACCTCTTCCAGAAGGTTCAAGGATTGACTGCAGCCGATTATCATCATAGAGTTCAATTTTGTCAATGGCTTCTTCATCAAATCGCTGCACAACCAAATTTTTTACGCAATGTTTTAAGGACCGATGAAACCTCTTTCACAAGAGACGGTATTTTTAATAGTAAGAATAGTCACGTTTGGGACAAAGAAAATCCCTATGCAATTTTTTCCAGAAAACATCGGCAACGTTGGTCTGTCAACGTATGGGAAGGGATCGTTGATGATTATTTGATTGGGCCATACCTTCTACCGGAACCGTTAACAGAACCTATTTACCGGCGTTTCTTGAAAATGTTCCATTGAACGTTCGACAGCAAATGTGCTTTCAGCATGATGGAGCGCCGAGTCACTTTGCTGTGCAAGTACGTGGGTATTTGACAAAGCGGTTTCGGCACCGTTGGATTGCCAGAGGTGTAGCAGTTCTTAAGTCTCATGCACATGGTATCTATGTGTTGACCTTAGCTAATACATCATATAATAGTGATTATATGGATGTAACACCCAACAGTGCAAGCTCTATTTTTTGGGAAAATAAACGGTTCGATGACCATACCATTTACCATTACTGCTCAAATATTTAAAAAAAATGTTTGTTGAAACTATAACTGACCACGTGATGGTTTTTCAATGACCACACATGAATATTTCAGAAGTTATTTACCCCATTACGCATTAAGATTGATCCGTCAGTGACCAAAACGGACTACAACTACTCACTTGCAGGAAATTCCTCAGCTTGGAGAGCTTGTACAAAAGGGTACAATCCATCAGCACGCAGTCGTGGAGACTTGCACTTGCCTAGTCACTCACCTAGTGCTTGTTAAATGATTTTTTTACATGACTCAATGCTCTCTTCTTGTTTCACCATCCGGTGGTGTCTAGGTCTCCCACTGTGCCCTCGACATTCCTGCAAGGCGACTTGTATCCCTCGCTTTCTGCTCAAGCTAAGCAAATCCCTGAATGATAGTCTGGGAAAGCGATCTGCGTACACTCGCGAAGCCTCGGTAGCATTTTGAAGATGCTTACCATAAATAAAATCATGACAACAAGTTCGATAATACTGTACAAGTGTGTCATTTTGTTTTTCCGGCGCCAGGGTTACGTACATCGTGCCTTTTCACGAATAATCTGATCGAGATACAGGAACAGATTAGGTTTACTTTAGGTTTGATTGATTTTTCGGAGCCTGTTATCTCGGTTCTTAAGTCTTTGGTGTATATGCTAAAAAAAGCTCTTATTTTTCAAAATCTATACGTCATGTAATGGAAAGTCCCAACTGTACAGCATTTTACTTGTGGTACCTATCCCAGTTTTTGCCTTTTTGTCCTTTCCGTATCCTTTGTGGTGACAGTCTATCCACCTCTCTGAAACGCGTACACGTTGCAAGGGTTTTAATTAATTTTCAGGAATCTACCGTTTTATATACGTAGTACAAAAGGGGTCGTATTATTGTCCACTCACATTTGAGGAATGCGTGTATCTCGTTCAGGAAGTTTTAATAAAAATTTTAAGTTCATTTCATAGCTGTGATCTGCCCCGTCACACAATAGTCACGCTTCCTGGAATCTTCTGCAGTCAACGTTTATGTCGGAAAAAATCTGGATACAAACATTCGACGTATTGGCGATAGGTTTGCTACCTTTTCTGGAATCAGACTTCATTCAAACCACATAAAGGTTTGGAACAAACTGCAGTTTCCTCCATATGAAGCTGCTTGAAAATATTAGGTTTCATGAGATCTGCACAATTAAATGGAACTAAGGCTGTAACTCAGGGCACTCTGGAATTTATTGTTGAAAATCGTTATGTACCAGTGGACAAAATTTAGAACTGCGTCCACCATAGAATATCACAACCATTTGAGGAGCTGTAATCTGTAACCAGTAATTCTTCTCCATCCTTTCTCTTTCCTTTCCATGAATATGCGTACGACATCGTTTGTACATGAAACTGTCGGATCGTAATGTAACTAGCTCTTTTTCTGTTTCTACTCTCAGGACTGTAGGCTCCTTTCTTCCAGTGTGTCTATGCCTCTTGCTACTATTCCTATATCGGAGTACACAGCTTGAATTTTCTTTGAGTCTCCTCTAAAAATTTCGTATCTTTGAATGCATCTTACAAAGTTGTAGCGATTCAGGACTCCTCTTGTCCTTAGTACTTCTCAAAATGTGCCTCTATATCAAATTGCACATCCCTAATACATAAATTTTCAACTTATTGTTCCTTCTAGTTTTCTTTTGTCATCGATCTGTTTTGAATTTTTCTGGAAGCTGAAATTTTGCTCCTTGTCGAACAGTATCCTTGAGTACCACATTCTAAGGAGTGAGGAGGGGGGTTTCGTGTGCTGAAGCTAAACTAGAAGACACTCGCGCTGTGCTGGGGTAAGTGCTGATTTTTTACCTGGCCGCCGTTTTGACGTTACCCAGTACATACAAAAAAGGTGGAAACTTAGATGAAAAATGAAAGAAAATCGTGATCATGTCCGCAATGAATGAACAGGAGCAGATATAGAAGGACGTACGTTTCTTCTTGTTGGCCTAATCAGGCCCAAATAGTAGTGAAAACGTATACCCATCACACCCTAATACGGGTATAATATGAAGAAAAACACGGATGGAAAAGGAAACACAACAGGAAACCACCAAAAAGAGTCAAAAGGTTACAAAGGTGCCCGAAATATTAGTAGTCATTTCTGCATATATCTTTTTTTGTTTTACCGATGCAGCACCGTAGGCAGAAGCCGAAATATCAGGACACCGCGGCTGCTATGAGGAGCTCAAAGAAACTTTGTTTACCCGATTTTTGACCTACTTAATGTTTGTAGCCTCCTCAGATAGAGCCGCTATTGACAAGATGTGCTCATGCTGCATCAAGTACACAGTGATCCGGACTCGGACCAGTCAAAATAAACGGCTTTCTTCGGAACCAGACGAGCGTTAGGACACTTCCGGTTACTCAAGGTATGGTGCTGCGTACCAGATTGTTGCGCCCCAAGCAGCGATAACCTCCAGGACCTTGGCAGAGAGGAAGTCGCTGCTAGTCTTCTTTTCTCCAGCTTACCGGGAAGGATCGGCTTATCACTCTGAATTCCTGGAGTTCAATCAGCATGGAGACTACAGGATAATCCTTAGGTACCGCTTGCATAAAGCAGCATTTGTGCAAATGAATTATTGTTTCAATATTTCGGTATCCTGTAAGATTAGGGCAAAAATAGATATATCACCTCCCTGTTGCTTGGCCTAAGCAAGCAGTAGAAGTATAAGTATACTTCGCAGTTGTAATAGTGTGGGGTTGTCTAGCATGACCCAAGTCAACAACTTACTTTCATTTCCTCATTGCAAATTCATACAGTAACCTTCATAACGCCAACAGACTCGTGTTTGTGGAAGCAACCGGTAACGCATTATGGAATTTAATCTTTGGAGCATAATTCAGAAATCCGTTGTTATTGCTATAAACGCAATTGCCCAATGTACTAGAAATTACTGAACATAATGAAATTGCTGTTCAATTGGTCCCTGAAATCTATTATTAATTGAACTATGGTGTTATTAATTAAACCTATGGTCTAGAAACAGTAATACACATGCTATGATGCTTCGATTAGCGCGAAGGTGTTATCGTAAGCGTTGAGAGGTGTATTGGTGGATCGATAATTTAGCAGTTCAAAGGCAGTAGGTAAAACAAACACCTCTAGGATTGCTACAGGTAACGTCGGTAACACTACTTTATCAGCATATATCCAGTTTGCAGTTGGTTTAAATTTTGATAATCAGGTAAAAGATCAACTATTTCAGGAAGAAACAAGGCAAAATAGTTAGATACGAAGCGAATTATACCTAACAAAAATTCACAAATTATATTGCCATGAACCAGTTTATACAGAAAGGCTGTTAGAAAAGCGCACATTGTCTTCAGAGAAACAAATTTTGGGTCGAAATCGGCATCGACCTTGAAAAACAGATGACCTTTGAAAAATACAATATAACAAGGTTTTCCCTATGTCAACCGTACTAACCATATTTTCTTCCACAATAATCCAGGGAGCACGTGCGTTTGAACCTCTCAACTTTAATTTTGTTCCAGCAGAATCGTATTTACTTTTATGTTTTTCACAGTTATGGCCGGTCCCGGTAGGGCTCCGGGCCCTCGCGCAGAGGTGTACGCTGTTATTAATTACGTCCCATCGGATTACGCACCGGAATGTAAAAGTTCCGGAGTTGCCGGTTATCCGGATTACGGTTGTCGACGCTACGGGGAGTGGGAATAGGTGTCTTATCGACTGCTGCACGGCTTCCGGTTGTACTTTCCGGAAGTCCAATGCAGATTATCGCGGACGTTGTGCCATCTATTTGCTTCTTGCTTACTCCAATATTATATGCTGCATAAGAAAAATATATGTTTTCAAAACTGAAAGATCCTTTAAAGAAACAACATTTGGACCATGAAATCTGGCAGAAAAACGGCTGACAAGTTAGCCAATATTCAGTAGAATTCCGGCAGTTTAGCAGTCTGAAATTATTATACGAAGGTATGTTGCAAATGCCAAGGATATCTAGCTTACATGGCTGGGCCATACTAAGAATATTGCTTTATGCTACTGCTGATGGGCGAGTAGAAATATCGCCTTTCTAGAAGCGCCATAATGAAAATTATTTAGCTTGTTCAGAAATACAGTTCTTCGAAAGGTAAGTGAACCATGTTCACTCATTCCACACCGTCATTTTAAGAATTAACCCCTGATCCCATGGGAATAATAATAATAATATGTCTTTATTTTTTAGTTAAAAGAATAACAAGGAAAAAACTCATTTAATGAGGGAGGCGGCATTCAACATAGTTGCTCTTCCATGCAACCCCCGGAAGTAATACTAAACTAACAATTAGAGAAAAATGATGGGTGTAATTAATACAACAAAAATGAAAGTACTGAGCACTTTTCACATGGGATTTGATTCTATTTCGGAAGCTGCTAAGTGAGATCGAATTTTTTACTGTATCTGGCAATGAATTGTATACTGTAGATCCACCATAAGTAAATGACTTTTTAAACTATTCAGTACTATGTAACAGAACATCATAGGGATTACAAGAACGAGTTTCCCTATCACGAAGTGGTAGCTGGGTTTTGTTAATATTGTAAGTTAAGCAAGCAAAATGTATCAAAAAGCGCTCATCCACGTTGAACTAGCAAGAGATTCGAAATTCGTCGCTGAAGTGCTCATATTTTTTCAAACCGTACGAAAATTTAATGCATGAGTTTTGTTTTTTGAATAGAACGTTTGTCTCTAGTAGTAAGAGCAGGCCAGTATACAATATCCGCATACTACAAGGAAGACAATGTCAACGAATCGCATGGATTCAACCTGACTTCAGTAGAGAGGGCATTCTTGTGAAGATAAAAAGTCCTTAATTTAGCATAAGCTTTTTGTAAGAGATGCTTAACGTGGGGAACAAATTTAAGAGTATTATCCATATATAGTCCCAGATTTTTACATTGGTTGCTTGCCTGTAATATAGTGTTATTAATGCAGATTCTAAAATTCTGGTTGTCAGTAAACTCACACGGTCTTGATCCAAAAATAAGCAATTCAGTTTCCTTTTCATTTAATACTGTGGGCTCTTAAAGATCTAGATAAATACTCAAGATCAGAATTGATACGCATGCAGGCAACATAAGCATCATCAAGTTTAAAAGATGTATCGTCTGCATATTGATGTATACTGCAAAATTCCAACTGACTTTTCAAATCTGACGTATACAGTGAAAACAACAAAGGTCCTAAAATACTACCCTGTGGCACACCTCTGGTAATACTACGAAACTGAGATATGTGCCCATTAAATTCTGTGCACTGGGATTTGCCTGACAGGTAGCTATTAAAGAAATCTACAGCCATATTGCTTAGTCCCAGAGATTTAAGTTTCGAACATAAGATTGAATGATCTATTGTATCAAAAGCTATACTGAAATCGAGCAAAATCAAGCAACTATACATCTTATTGTCACATGCTCTGAATAAGTCATCTGTAAGTGCGGTTGTAGTACTATGGCCAGAGCGAAAGCCCGATTATGTGGTAGGAAGTATATTATTAGCTGTAATAAATGTTTTTAGTTGGAAAGCTACGATTTTTTCCAATATTTTCGAAAAGGTACGTAGAATACTTATAGGGCGAAAATGAGAAAATTCTTTTGGATTACCAATCTTTGAGATATGGATAACTTTAGAGTATTTCCAGGTGGATGGGAAAGTGTTGTTAGCAAGGCAAAAATTGACAATATAAGTAATTATGTTACTTAGATAAGGAAAAACTAGTTGAATCATCTTCAGGTCAATCTTGTGAATACCAGATGAATTAGATTTTATTAACATTAATACGCGCTCAATATCTTCAGTACTCACAAAACGGAATGAAAATTTATTGTTAATATTACTATCAGATACATATTGGCTTGCATCAACGCCAGATGAGATACCACCCAACTAGCAAAGTAGTGCTATAAGCTTTTGGTAAAAGAACCGTTCATCCATAATAACTCTCTAATGTTGTTGCCTGAACACCAAAATGGTGGCTTAATGTTGTGTGGAATGCAAATTTGCTTTCTGCAACATATTTGCTCTAAAATGAGGTGTTTAAAATATTCTTATAGCATAGTTATACAACAAGTTATAGGACAAATTTTTAACTGTTGCATAAACTACTTTATACGACATATTTGCACGTTAGTCAAAATAGTTGTGTTGTCGCATCCATGGTAACGTTTATAGAACAAACCCGAGCCTTGTTGTTTTGCTGTGCAAATTTACTACTTTAGCCAACAAATTGCTCCTAACGGAAACACTTACACAACTGTTGTTTAGTAACTGTTAAAGGCTGTACATATGCTAAATATGTTCGTATACAACTTCACCATAACCTAACTTTCTGCTGTCAAATTTTTGTTAAAATGCCATAACCAGTGTTTTAAGACCAACAACGGATGCATATTGGTTCAGAAGGTTTTATCAACTGTTCAAACAGAAGATACACATCTGGTACATATTCTGGGTAAATCATTCGACTCTGTCGGTATTTCATTTCAGACATTTGTCAAATTGGTGTATAACACCTGCAGGCAACACCAAAATATTCTAATAAACTAAAGACAACATGGACGATCCCATTACTATACACAACCACCCGCCATATTGGACAAACAGTTATTCCTCTATTTAATAATAAACAATTATGTTTCACTTCGAAATCACAGATATAAAGTGATAAGCATTAGTGTAATTGTGTCTAATTATAGGATTTGTGGAAGATTTAACGCAGATAAGTTCAGTTTTGCATCTTAAAAATCTAGACATACTTTTTTTGATCATTATCAAAATATGATTCAAATACGAAGCCCGTAGAAAATGCGTAACTACTTTGCACGATGATCACAATAAAAGTTGCTGCGCAAGTAATTCAATAGCCCTATCTCACAGTGTAGAAGTTTATCATATACCTGTGTATCAAATTCACAATGGCCGATATGTAAGTAAACAAGATGACTGTAATGTGTTAGTTATATACTCTTCACTTCGTCTATACAATACCTAAGAAATAGTTTGGTTGCAATAAAGAAGAATCACGTAACAGAATAGTTGTATAGTTGACAAAAACTGAATCTTGCACTGCCGCAAATGTCCTATAGCGGCTGCAAGAGGCTTACACTTTTGTTCTATATCTGTTGCCTGCAGCCCTTATGCAACCTCTTAAATGACTGAAGTGTCTTATTAGGTGTGCCCATTTGGCTTGTATAGCTGTTCTAAGAGGGTTTTGCCAATGTTCTTACAGTATACTATGCTGTGTAAGAAATACTGTATAACCATTCTTGCAACTCTAATAGGAGTGATAATTGTTAGTTGGGCACTGGAAGGAGCGCCATCAATGAAAAAGTTTTTAAGTTCATCTGGGTCGTACTGCAGACCATTAATGTCAGAGGGACTGTTTCGGATATTGAGATAGTCCATAGCTTTCTAAAATTCCTTAGAAGACAATTTTGATTTTGACTGTAAAAATGCTTTCTTTTCAGACTATATTGAGAAGTTGAGCAAATTTCTTGAATTCTTATAATATTGCAGCGTGTCCTGAGTCTTATACCTCTTATACATTAAACAAGCTTTTTTCTTAAGCTGTTTCATCAATTTAAGTTGTCTGCCCGCCAGGGAGCTGGTCTCTTAGTGATTCTAGCAGTTTTATACGGAACATGCCAATCAAAGGCGTTAGAGATATTAATATCCCAAAATGAAATAATGTCATCAATATTTTGCATATGATAAATTGCTTGCCAGTTTATCTGCAGTAGGTCATTAACAAAATCATAGTAATCAAATTTAGAGCAGTCCCGGGATGTTCTAAAAATAGGAGCGAACCTATCAGCAACGAAAATCGTATTACATTCAGTTAAAAAATGATCGGAAATGTCATCCATGTTAATAACAGAATGAGATGCAACAATGTTAACGTTTGAAGTAATAATTAAATCTAGTATACTACTACTGGCTGCATGAATCTATAATCTGAGACAGCTCATATTCATCTAAAAATTCAACAAGTTGAGCGGCTATATTACTGGCTTTACTAAGGTCAATATTAAGATCGCCACCGAAAAGTGTTTCATCAAATTCTGATTTGATAAAGGTAATCGCATTTTCAAGCTCGTTGAAAACGTTATTGACATTAGAATTAGGAGGACGATATAATATGCCCAAACAAACCGATTTATTACTAATTTTTAGTTTTATCCACAACTGTTCCAAGTCGGGTGAGATTGATGAGTCAACTACAGAAAGTGATAAGCAATTTTTAATATAATACGCCACCCCGGCACCTCTAGAACCACGATCCTTTCTTTCCAAATTGTAGCCTGGCAGCTTAAAAGTGTCAACGTCGACAGATAGGTCTGTCTGCTGCCAATCTTGTAAGAAATTCAAGCATATAAATATTTCGCTTATTTCCATGCATTTCACATCAGCAGAACCTAGTATAATTCAATACAGAACATGACTGAGAGCGCTAAATAAGTTAGAAGTACTGATGACGGACACTGCAAGCATTGCATCAGCTCAGAATCTGCGGTACCTCTGTGGCAATATTCGACTATAATATTGGCAACTGTAGCCCAGTCATTATGGCTATATTGCAGCATATGGCTTGGCAATATCGTCCGCATATACTCCTATCAGAATCTTTTCTCTCTGAGAATGCTTATAATTTTGGCAAAAACGCTCAATATTGTCCATTAGTTGTATTTTCAGATGCTGCTATGTTCTAGCTACGAAGAGTAATGAAAGGTTAACTCAAATAGACCATGTCAAATGACATACACGGATAAGAAATACGTTGGCGAGAAAATGTCCAAGGTGGCGATATGAAACTACATAACCTACACAAGCAAACGTCCGAACACAGTGGTAAACTGCATATCGATTGCATCTAACAACATTGTAACTGACCTTTTTGCGATTTTCGCTTTTTGGTTAGATTCAGTTTGGTATTAAAAACCCGTTTTTTTTTTAAATTCCTTATTAGTGGGAATGCGATAAGAAAAATCGCGGTTATATCATGGTGAAGATCGTTACTATCTTACTGAATCTTAATCCGGATACTGTAAAGTATCATACGAGTGTATCACATCTTATTTATTGCACCAAAACATAGTAGGTATATGTCTTTGGAAAATTGTTGCACGAAAACGTTATCATCCTGACACAGCGTAAGGTACGTTAAAGTTGTTACTCGTACTGTACCGTAGGAATGCAGTTACGATGTTCTTACGCGGAGATTTCTGTATGCTCTTGTCTTTGTCTCATCATTTACAATTCTAGCCTTTTTATGATAGTTTGACTTGTGGTCGTAAGCGATCCAGAAGACTGAATAAAATTCATTTTTCTTATTCATATTTATACACACATCCTTGAGAGATGTCATATTCTTGCTGCTTTACTGTATTTATTCATTTTATTTTATTTTTATCGAAAGGTACATTTGCGTACAATGTTCAATACAGATAACATCTAGTTCCTTGTTTATACAGGGTGTAAACGTTATGATAGTCATTATTTAAATGGGTGATAGAGGGGGTTAAAAGAAGCAAAAAGTTTCATATAACACGGGGGTCAAAACGGCATTTGTTTAGAGAAAAGCGACTTTAAAGTAAAATAAAATCTGGCAACGCCGCAATGCCACATGCAAATAACGACGAGACGCAGTGTAAATAAAGATGGAGTTTGTTTTGGCTCTTAGGTATTATTTCATTATTTGATAATGTACTCGTAAAATGCAAACTATTAAAAAAACTGACTTAACACTAACTGTATCAGCGCTTCACCTGGTGCGTGAAATTTTATCGAACGTATTAAAAAAATCCACATAAATAGGGAACACAATTTTGATACATACATTGTTTTTCTTTTTAAAACCCATACTGCACTTTTTTGTATTTAAAGGTGTTCAAAATGTCGTCCTCCACTTTCCACACAAGCTTCATTATGACGAACCCAGTTTCTTCTTACTCTAGGTCCTCGAAGTTGTCCGTCTATTATTTCAGCCGCATTAAAAATGTTTTCGCGCAGTTGTGCTTCAGTTGTTATTGGACCAGCCCCATGAGCCATCCCTTTTAGGTTCTCCCCAATACCAGAAATCCATCGGATTGAGGTCAGGAAACCTTGCTCGCCATTTTCGAGGACCAGGAGCATTTCAACCGATCCAGCGATTTGGATAATGTTGATTCAAATACTGAACGACGCGTCTAAAAATGTGTCGTGGGGCCCCGTCATGAAGAAACCACAAATTCTGTCTCCGTTGTAATGGCATGTTGTCTAAGGTCTCTTCCAAAAGTTTTGGTAGGTTATTGGCTATAAAGCTAAGGTATCCTTCTCCTGACAACTTTGGGGGTAACTCGAAAGGGCCAATTACCTAATAGTCAAGAATAGCCGCCCAAATATTTATTTTAAAACGTTGCTCGAAATGACCTTCACGAATGGTATGAGGATTTTCTTGGGCCCACGTGTGAGTATTATGGAAATTTAATATCCAGTCTCGCTTAAAAGTACGTACATTCATCCGTTTTTGAAACATTGTTTCTGATGGGTTCATAGGATTAGAGGTCAGAAGCCTTTTGATGATATAACAGCACTCATTAATGACAAAAATGCCACCTTTGCAGCCTCCCGCCCCTTAAAGCCAGGTTCTCCACCCGTTCAAGTAATTTCTAATCATGATCGAGGGACCACTAACACTTTAAAAAAATAAGTGTGAGCGATATATCTTAATTCATTTATTTGCCTACATCTCTGCCATTACAGCACCAGTTTTTTAAAAAAATGCCAATCTCATACACCCTTGACACAGTAGCAACTTGCGCTAAAAATTAAAGACTAGCGGACAGGGAACAGAGACAGATACAGAACATACCGATAGACGAAAGCGAATTTTTGAAACGTGCATGTCATATAACGTCTATTTGAAACCTTTTTCGATTACAAAACATGTCAACATGTCTCGCCTTTACATTGATTCCTTTCCTTGCAGCATGGACAATAATAATATACCCATAATCGGCGCGTATATCAAAGAACTATCTCACGTTGGCGAAGTGTGATATGCATAGTAGACCGATGATATACTTTGTGAAAGTATCGGATTTTTGCAAAAATATGGCTTCACAAGGTGAAGAGCTGTTTGGTAATAAATAATCAGAAACTACACTTATTTTTTCAAAATAAAACACCGGAATTGTTGTAGAGCGTTTCATTCTTCAAATGAAGAGTGAATCTTGTTATGACATTTCCAATCTTTTAAAATATGTGAAATTTGTATAAAAAGCCGGTTTTCATCTCATCAATGATGAATTTCGCCAATTGAGGGTCTCTACAAAACTGAGTAATAGATTCACTGCAAAAACTGCATCCACGACTTGTTGATTTGCACAAACTTTATGTATCAAATCCACAACTTTGTATCGTGCTTCAGTCGAGTTTTTCAGTGCGAGCGCTCAGGGAATATCCAAGGACTAATAATTAATTATTAGGCCAATCCAGAATAATTCATCGAATAAGTTTCTTCTAGGTAAAGAAACGTTCTCCAATTCATTGGTGGATTCCTAATATTTGATACGAATTCTATTCCAACAGAATATCTACACCATGACTAGCTTTATAAACTCATTACCAACATAGATTTTCTCAGCCTCACAACGGCTGTTTCTTGCAAATAATGAATTTGGATTGTAAAATCTTTGCTTACTCCAAGCTCTAAGACTTAGTACAGAATTACAATAAGCCAGCACCTTTCTTCGCTTGCGTTGAAATAAATTGGACTAATGAAAGTACGCCTCTGACTGTGCCCTTTCGCATTGTTGTTTTTTGAAGAGATTTATTAAATTGCTGAATTTGCTGTTGGTTCACTTAGTTCTTTTGGCAAGCTCAAGGTTTATCTTCAAAGCAGAACGATCTCCTTTGTAGTGAATTCTCGCGGACGAAAAAAATGTCGGATTGAGTTATAATAAAAAAAGCGTTTGTTCGGATATACAAAACGCATGTGAATCATGCTTTTAGTACAAATTCATTATGAGTAATTGGGGGAATCAACACAGTGGAGAAACAACTTAAGGCCACCAAACTTTACGTCCCTTTAGATGACTCCTCAATTCGCCACAGTGAGACGGCTGTTTTGCTGAATATATCCATTTTAAGGGACTGTTACAGACCGAAAATATCGCTAGTAGTTCAAGTTGCTAGAAATACTAGTACACGCGGAACTATTATACTATGTATTCCTATGTACTAAATGATTTTTCGCACCCCTCCCAGGGATCGTACCTCTCACCCTTATATTCCTCAAGCAACTTAACAAAATATAAACAAGGCCGTTACTTTTGTCATCTAAATAGATCATTATCGTTAATATTTATCATCAGCCGAAGCAGAGGTATCTATAACAGGACCCTTCATGCCATTGGCAATGTTCGATGACGAAAAAATTAGCATCTATCAACAGAACTGCCTGTTTTAGATATGAGCAATAAATAAAATATCGAGTTGTAAGCAAAGTATGTTTAAAGGATGGCACCAGATACATTTGAATCAGTCTCTGCAAAACCAAGTAAGTCATAATTTAAATTTTTGGGGAGACAATAAAAACGACGTCAAGGATATTGATACAGTGCCTTCCGAAATTACGATGTTTTTGCACTCAACGTGTATTAGGTGGTATTATTTGAAGGCAAAGTAATGTAGTCTTACGAGGTGTATACCCAAGATACTCAGCTACCTATCAACATTTCCAGTGAAAAAGAATTTAGGGAAAAATATAGATAACACACCCAGAAGCTGATATCTGATATTGCATAAATTTAAAAAGCGCAGTATGTTGAAATGTAATCAGAGTTCAATAGTTGACATCTGTCATAAACGAACTTTGTAGAGCATCTCTATTTTTCGTCATTATTCGTCAGAGCGGTCCGGTGGACCTTTGCACTTAGTTAAAAGTCTCGTCGGTCTGTTAGTTTGTCAGGTCTGGCTACCCAGATACCAAACATGTGTAAGGAGAAAAGGGAAGGAAGGAAAGAAAGGAAGGAAGAACTAGAGCAAAGAAAAGAAGTAAATCATTCGAAATAGCTCAAGCACTATTGCTTTGACTACTAAAATAATTTTGTAACTCCAAAAAATAATTTTGATCGGTTTTTTATACTGAAATAATATTGGCTGGTCTGAAATTCACAATTTAATTTTGAACACAGTGCAAGGCGTGGCCTGAAATGTTTGCGAACTTGCTCGACTGTGTAGTCTACTGCACCACGCAACAGAGAGATACTTGATTCAGCTTGATTATAACGCCGCTGTGCCAGTTGTTTTACATAATCCCTTATACGAGTATATGGGATATCAAGAGCTCTGTGAATGGTTTCATTTGACACGTACCAAGGGGCGTCTTCGTAAGAAAACACCAAGCCGCGCATGCATAGTTTTCATGACGATCTTATACGAATCTTATTGATCAACCTTAATTAAAAAAAAAATTAAAAAATACAGTTACCTTTTTATATATCTACTTGATTTGGTATCATACACAAATTTTAACAGACATTAAGATTTATTATACGTATTATAATGTAACATGGATCGACTTTTCTGCAACAGCACAAGAAGTACATACGTAATCCATTATGGTTCCTTATATTAACTTATATTACTAATAACTATTTTCTTTGTGCCATCACAATAACCGCAAACAAGTTGTTTAGAGCGTAACGCGATATCCATAAAAGCAGCCAAACAGTGTTCGAAAACAGGATTCAGTTCAACCCTGTAGCACACAAATTAATTCACGACTGCCCTTAGACCTGTTTATCTTATACATTCCATTCCTCCTATGGGCACTTGTTCCTAGGGTAAGCTTTCAGCGAGGTCATGTGCATGCAGACAGGTATATCGGTCGCTACTAAGAGAAGTAGTGCGCATTTTGAACCTGATTACAGTGTTGCTGAGCTATTGGTTGTAGTGTTTTGGTTACCTCAAACGTGAAGAGTATAATGATTTTATACTCATGATCATGAATGTCGTGAGCCATATTTCTAAAGATGCATTGATCATATCCCTATATAGTCTAGTTGAGAGGTACTATGCTAAGACGAACTACTCATAGGTGGCAATGTGATGTAGTCACGTTATTGTATCGATTTTGAGCGGTGTAGCCTTATACTATCTTCGAGGCGTGAATTCACTGTTGTCGCATCCTCTATCTTTACAATCAGACTGTCAATGCTCGTCTCAAGCCCGGCAGTTAGCTTAACCTTGTTTTGCACTAGTGCAAGTGTGCAATCTGACACCCCTGTAGAACAACTTCACTTACAACCTGCAAATAAAGGCTCGCCTACTAGTCCCACCGCCATATCCCTCTCTGGGGTGCCATAAGCCTGCATGAAAGTTTTCTCACGTCTCTCGCGCCCAGCTAGTTTGCTGCTACGTATATATGGTAGCCTGTACGTTATTGACGCAGCAGCAGTGGAGTCAGCAGCGCTATGCAACAAAGTATACGTAACAAATAGTAGTAGTGTCACGCAGTGATTAAAAAAGTTTAGGCGGCTAAGATGCGGGATGGCTTGCAATGGGCGGTCGGCTAGTAGAACAGAGGAGATCTTCTCGAATGTCACACGAAACTGATACAGTCCCTTGTTGAATCTCGCAAGCAACATTTTTCTTTCGCAAAGCTCAGAGCATGTGACCCTGAGTGACGCATTCGATTTTATCACCGTTGGATAGACTGACAGATGAGATAGTTTGCTTGAAAATAATTCCTTCCGTTCTTCACCACCTTTGCTTATTACCCGTCTTGGTTAATTAACTAATTAATGACTTTATTGAAGTGAAAATGATGGAAAGAGTCACAAAAGTAAAATTCCAGTTTCATATGTTGGATGCAATATCGATGCCGAAACTTGAATTTGCTGAAGCATTCAACATTTTCGTGTGACAAATCTCGAATATGAAATTCGAGATCACCCGCCGGCCTAGGAAACTGTTACTAGCATAAAACATCATTGTTAGGTAATGCTATAAACTTCCGATCACGTTTTGACCGCACTGGTGAATTTGGTTACTTTATTAGTGGAGCTACCTACACGTTCCGTGGGTAAAACCGTGGAGCAAAAGGCTTTCAAGTCCGATATTATAAACTGTTTCGTTCCTCTTCATGACTTTAATAGCAAAACGCAACCAATGAAAGTTGTATGTATTAGGTATATGGATTCCCAGTGAAAAACATAACAATCGTGAATTCATCGTTATTTCATTATAACATGTATAGTTAGAGGTTTGAATGTATACGTAATATGGAGATTAAATTTCTATAAAGAGGGGGTTATTCATTGGGAGCAGATGGAAGACAAACGATCTAATTATAGAAAGCAGTAATCAAATTTCAATAGGATCCTGTAAGTTATGACAAACGATTTTAAGGCTGTGCCAAATTTGATCAAAACAGAAACAAAATGTCAGGAGCTATTACCTAAACCATGAAATTCCAATACTGCAGGAATTGAAGCTTCTATAAGAATAGTTCAAAGCATTAGAACAGATTTTTCTTATTTAATATACCTGAAAATAGCGGGGAAACTATGAATATCATCATCGGCCCGCTAGTGAAATAACATATTATATTTTATAAAAAAATGTGATACGGTCATCTTGGATGGACTCGATGGATAGGTTGACTGTTTCATAGAATGAACCCGTTTTTTTTTTCGTCACTGAATTTAGCTTTGTAGTTTTCTTATAAAGTCCGTTTCTTCACCACGCCACGTAAAACATTTACTTTGATGAAATGTGTTTAAGCCTAGCTACCTCGATATTTATAGGTACTTAAAATCTGAAAAATATACTACAGTGCTTTGAACTATCCTTATAGATGCTTAGTTCCAGCAGTTTATTAACGTATGGTAGGATTCACCAGTTCACTTACGTGACGTCCGACATTTTCATTCAATTGCAGCAAATTTGGTACTTCGCTTGTCATACTTTTCAGGATCCTATAGAAATTTTCTCACTGCCACAGTCAGTCTATTTTTTTTCACTTGCTCGCAGTATGACCCCTCCGTGAAGTGTCTTGACTTCATATCACCTCTTTCTAGGCGCAAACATCTTTTACCATCTATACTATAACAGACTGCCTTGCAAAATGACTCAAACAATTTGGTGTCACCGTAACAAGATATACCTTAATGTTAATGAATTCTATAAACATGGGTCCGGAGATGCAGCGGGCGATAAATTTATTTTTTCTTATTCATATTTTAGTGTCTGACATTTGTTTTTGCAATCTAACACCATTGTGTTACTTTTTGTTACATCATGGTGACAGAGGCATACTAACTATAAGTTATAGCTATAGGAGCTGAGCATTATGATTTTTTGGTATCCTTTGGTATTCGAAAAGCTGTCCCTGTTTGACATCACTTTTTTACAGCACAACTCTTACGATGTATACGTATATACGAGTATTGTGACTTGTGACAAATCTAAGTCTGGGTAATATAGCTATACAGATTGCATTTAAAAAGTGATTTATGTTCTGTTTGTTGCTCAATAGTAATTTGAAAAATGTCAAAGGCTTGACTGATTTTGTTCTGGGTTGGTGTTGCAGCGAATCACTATGTTAGATGGACGCCTAAATTGGAAATAGACATTTATGAGATTTCTTTAGCGGTGCGCCTGTGGCCTCTCTAGAACCTGCGTCGATCGACGCTCAAAATCAATATGACACATCCCGCATCTCTTCCCGCGTGTGTGTCTATTTATGCTGCTATATTGAATTCGTTTAAGTCACAGAGCTGCTGCACTACACGTGTATATGTACAGCCCTGTATTCCTGTAATTGTTTAGTACAAACATACATTATCAAAATAATTACAATCTAACAGATATTTCTATGCAATCAACACCGGTGCGAAAACTAAGAAAACAACTATACCGTAAATCTAAGTTCGACAACGAAAGTCTGAAAAATAACTGTAACATCTATATTGAATTACAAAAACCCCAACCCCTACTGAGCGGGGCCGTGACAAATGCTTGCTCCGGAAGTTGGTGGATTCAGCATCCAACTTCTTCTCCTACAAGTGATTGTACATTAAGGAATACCTCAGTACCGATTGCCGGGTGGCGGTACAAGTTCGCCAACGGGCCACTTTAGGTCTATTTAATATCACTAACACGTAAAAAGAAGGTGGTAGACAAGGACCAGCCGACCGAGGTGGTACCACCCTATAGCTTTTCCCAGGGTGTCTTATAAATGTCCGCATGTTTCCATACCTAAGCTATGCAGTCGGTTATCTTCCAAAACAAAGAAATGAATGATCATGTATCCCTCGGTTACTAAGAATTCCGGATGTAAGCTCACTCCACTCTCAGAATGTCCGGGTGGAGGGTGGACTGCTGTGGAATGAAGTGGGATATGTCTTGGGGTCTCTCAGAATATTTTATTTTTTGTCGGTTAACAGAGCAATGAAGTTTCTTATGTTTGAATCTTTAATATTATTACGCTAGTTAATTATAAATGCCACGTACTTATTTTGTTCTCATATAATAAAATATTGGTTTTCTGAGGATTTCTGAGCAATTTTCATGTTTTTCTCAAGCTGGCCTTGAACAGATAGAACACAATGGAATTAAGGAGCAATTATAGGATAAATTCTAGAAGTTCCACTGAGGTTAAAAAATGACCAACTCAAAATATCGTTCGCGCCCCCCCCCTAGACGAAATCCTGAATCCGCCGTTGACTTAAGCGTAGCTAGAACCAATGAGTCGCTTACTTCTCCGACACATGTAGTTTGTAACAACTATAAACGACCGAGAAATAGGTAATGTAAATTTGTTTTTCTGTGATTTGCGCAGCTTAAAAAGATTTTATCTTCTCTAACCTTGAAATAGTGTAATAAACCGTCCGGTTAGTGTGCATACTAGTGTTTAAATGCATAAATAAAATAATTAGTTCGTCTTAGGCTTTTCACTGGAAATGCATGTAACAAGTTCAATTTCCACTGGTTGCGTTTTGCTTCTGAAGCCGCGCAGGGGAAGGAAATTCATGGTTCTATCCTTGTCAAGCAGCAGATTTACCACCATTATCTCTGTAAAGGTTATTGGTACCTCTAAAGAAGATGTTTCCACCAGTGAGCCCACTGTTCGTAGTCTATAAACTTCGGCAGTAGGCAGTGGTTGGTATGTTCACCACACAAGGTCACTGTTTCCAGCTTCTCGCAGTTTTCCGCCCGGCAAACCTCCACACATTCGTCGGTCATGTTTAGTGCTGCTGTGGCTAAAACTGCTGTTGGAAAAACAAACATCAAATCTAGTGTGCTGCTGTTTGGGATTGGATTGGCATTTCATTTCATAGCTGTGCTCGATCTTACTAATTACCTATTGGGTACACGGAGCAAGTTACTGTCAGGTGTCATGGCAGTGGTAGTAGAATGCAAATATATATATATATATATATATATATATATATATATTAATTTTTGAAGAAACATATATGCTCAAACTCTGTGATAACATTGTCGGTTGCATGAGTTTTTATGAGTGGCTGTCTATCGACGCCATTGAATGACAGAGGCTCGAATCGGAAAAACGAACTTTCTTGTCAGTCGATCGTACATTCTGAGATTGTAATAATCTAAACGTTTTTTTTTACTAATTCGCCTGGCAAATTCATTCTTCTGAGGCGGATCTCTAATTGACGAATTCTGAGAATGAACCATTTGCTTATCCAAGCACATGTGAGACTGAACTCTAAATTAAAAGCAATCTTCTACTCCATTACACAATATATACAGTAATGGACAAAAGTATATAGACAAATTAATATTGTGCTTTATTTCTTTTTTAACTTGTTTTATTGATACACCAACCTGCATACATAATTCGTTATAGCATAATGCTCACTTATACATAAATAAATTCATTAGACTCCCTTCAATAAAAGATTAATTGAAAAAACTGGAACGATGAAGGACAAAAACATATAGACAAAGCAAAACAATTATAGAAAAAAGAAGCAAAGTTCATTGAATTATAAAAAACCAACCATGTTTGTGTTAATATTTTGTAGCATAACAATTATTATCAATCAGCACCTGGCATCGTCTCGGCATAGATTGTAGAAGTTTCTTGATATACGATTTATCAATATGTCTCCACTTTTGCTCTAAAGCGGCAAAAAGTTCATCCTTGTTTGAATAATTTTATCTCGTATTTGCTTATCTAAGTATTCCCATAGATTTTCAATGGGGTTTATATCGGAAGACTGTGAAGGCCATTTGAGAACTGATATTTTTTATCCAGAAAGAATTTCTTTGCGAGATTTGAAGTGTGCTTCGGGTCATTATCTTGCTGGAAGATTGAACTTAAGGGCATATTCTATATCTTCCATATAGGGTAACATCACATGCTTTAGTATGTCTGTGTATACAAACTTATCCATAATGCCATCTATTCTATGTAAAGGTCTCATCCCAAACCCCGAAAAGCACCCACAAACCAAAACAGACCATCCTCCATGTCTGACAGTGGGCAGAGTGTATTTGGGGTTCAATCTTTGTCCATTAGGACGTCTAACGTAATGAACGCCATCTGATACATATTGAACTTGAACTCGTCGCTGAAACATACCCTCTGCCAGTCACAGATGCTCCAATCAAGATGCAACCGTGCAAATTGTATTGTAATCGCTTGAGATTAGTGGCTTTCTTACTCGGGCGACGTGCAAATAACTTCAAATCATTTAATCTTGTATTTATAGTTTCCGTAGAAACACTGACAGTTCCTTTTGTCTCGATTTCGGCTTTTATTTGTCATGGGGTTTTAAAAGGATCTTTGAACGAAATTACTTTTATTAATCTAACTGATCTAGCATTTAGCTTTCTATGCCGACCACTTCTCTTAGAGGCTTCCAAGATACCTGTTTATATTTGTTCAATATTGCCCAAACTGCTTTACGCTTTAGCTTCAAATTTTTGGCAATGTCGACTTGACGTTGACCATCTTTGTATAACTCAATGATCTTAGTTTTCACATCGAAAGAAATTTCTGGACCATGGTCTTAAAGTCACTCAGCTTATTCCACAATACTTGATGAACACAAACTAATCCTCTTCTGACACGAAACTGTACAAACTAATGTTGAAAAGAATTTCTCTACATATTTTTGTCCCTCATAAAAAGGTGCTTATATTCAGACTTGTATTGTGTTAATTGCAGATAATTTAAAAACAAGTGTTTAGTTTTTCTACTAGTAATGCATTTGTTTATGGAGCAATGAAGTATGAGTTCGTTTTCTAAAGGTATTTAGGTAAATATTCAAATTTGTCTATATACTTTTGTCCATTACTGTAGTATAGCTACGACCGTCTGAAATGTCAGATCGCACAATAAAATACTTGACCTGCACTTATACTAGATTTAAAAAGAAGGGAGACAGACTTGCCATTAGGGCTAGATAGGAAAAAACAATACCGCACTTAGGTAAAATACTGTATAGCTCATTTACTGCATTTTTTGAAATTTGCCGATAATACATTGTGTTTTATTAGTACAGCTACAAAATATATCATTGAACGTGATCACTTCAACTAAAATAGTTAATTTTCTCACTTTGTCAAACATTTAATATTAACTGCATTTCCTAAGCATAGCAATTAATCGATTTATCAAAGGAAACAAGCAGTTTCAAACTATACTGCATTTATTCTCCGTATAATACAAGTGCTGCCTCTTACCCTCTATAACCAATTGTGATGTTTACTTATTTAGTTTCTTATGAAATAGTTCTATTATCAGTGAATAAGTATTTATCGTTATAAATAATTATTATTGCTCCGAAAGAAAATTACCAGTATTCTTTGTTTAACTTAAAATATAGGAAAACATGCTGTTTTCTAGTTATGTAATTATTTTTGTTGAATGTGATTATCAAATGTAGTTATATAACTATTACATTTAATTATTAGATATCGAAACGGTTCCCTATGTGAGTTTCGATTTTTCTTTGAAACAATAATATCAATAGGTTGTGAAAATTACGAAAAGTATATTTGTCTTAAATTTTAAACTCCATATTCTCAGGATTCTATTTTTACAGTTTTATCTAAATACACCAATATAGACAAGTTGAGCATGTCGAAATATTCTGAATACAGAATATAAACATATCTGGATGGCGAAAACTGAAGCAGCAATTGATGAAAAATGACAATCTATTTGGAAGACGTCTCTTCATTGCTGGAAAAAGTTCAGTTCAATTCAATTTATTTTCCTTAGACAGACAATACAATAAGTCCTAAGAATACAAATTTAAGGTAATTAATAAGATTTAACTGTTAATAATTACAAAAACTCTGACAGACTGTAAAAACTGTTCTCCAGCAGACAACTTTTCAATTCTTTCTTAAAGGATTCCTTACTGGTGTTTTACTCTTATATGACCGGGCAGATGATTCAAAATGTTCGGTCCTATTAAGGTGGGTCCAGACATGCAACAAAACACCGTATCGTAACAGCACTGCGTAACAAGTGTAGACGTTGGAGCGTATCAACGTAACCCCGCAACATAGTAACATCGAGGCGTCCCACGAGATGTCGGTATTTTGGTGTCGCATCAAAGGAACGATACGCGCTGATGTTGCACCACTGGATTGCAGGTTTGGACTGGTCTGCGTAACAAAGGTGCGATCTACTTTGTTTCTGTGTTTTGAGTAATACTGACAGGTTTATTATGGAGTGGACTGAAGAAGTAACGATTAAATTCATTAACAGTTATAGAAGTAAAGAAATTTTGTGGGATCCACAAAATTCCCAGTATTATAATAAAATAAAGAAAAACGATTCTTGGAATGAGCTCGCTGTAGAATTTAAAACCACGATAGATGAATGCAAAAAGAAAATGAATGTGTTATTGTCGGCACTTAGGCGAGAAAAAGCAAAAATTAAAAAAAGCAAAAGCACAGGAACAGGTAAATGTGAATAATTACATTATATTTTTTATTTATGTATTTTATTTACTTATTAACATATCGAACATATTATATTCATTGCAGGTCATTCTGATGTGTATGAAAGTAGTTGGTTTGCTTTCAAAAGCTTGCTGTTTCTTTGGGACAAAAATAAAGTTCGACAGACAAAAAGTACCGTAAGTATTGTGTTACGCATAATTATCTTGATACACAAGTGGATCTTCATTTTGAAAGTATAGTGCCAATTCGTCTCTGATTATTTTCGCGTTATCAGTTGGTTTTCGGGGAATATTTTTAAGTGGCAATAGAGAAGACATTGTTTCATTTGTTGCTCTTGGTAAAGGTGATTTGGTATCGAACATGTCATGTGGCATATACAAAGTAGAAGATGTAGAGCTTTTTCTCAAGAAGTTATGTAGATGAGCTATTGCCATTACAATTATTTCAGCTTTTGCGGGTTCAAGTAACATGGGTTTACGGAGTACTCGAAAAACGGCCGAAGCAATACCAAACACATTTTCTACAGTTCTTCGAGCACGAGATAATCTATAGTTGAATATTCTTTGTATGGATCCTTTGAGATGCGTTCCCGAAAACGGTTTCATTAGCGAATCAGTGAATGCAAATGCCTCGTCTCCGATGAAAAAATAAGGAATTTTCCGTTGCATGCCTTTTAAAGTTTCTGGTTCAGGAAAATTCAACTGATTTTTCACTAGTTTTTTGTAAAGTGAACAATCTTTAAAGATGCCACCATCTGAAATTCGCCCTTGGCCACCAGCATTGACGTACAAAAAATTATAATTAGCATCCACTAAGGCGAAAAGAACAACGCTGAACGTAGATTTGTAGTTGAAAAATTCGCTTCCAGTGTTGCATGGTGCTTGAATAACCACATGCTTTCCATCTAAAGCTCCAAGGCAATGCGGAAAATTCCAGGTTTTTTCAAATTGCTTTGCCACGTCTAGCCATGATTCTGGTGTTGTCGGTATCTGCAACAATTAGAACAAATTGTGTCATGAGAAATTACGCGATATGCCCACAAATAACTGATATCTTTATTTTCTATCGCAATGTGAATATTCTTGTAAATGACTAGGACTACTATTTAATTACAGATTGAAGACGAAGAAACAGATGATAATGAGATATCTGATGGTGAATCAACATTGACAGATAACGACGTTGTGAAGGAGACTCAGGTTATACATAATAGACCGAAAAGAAAATTGACGGATGTAACACCAATTAGAAAACAGCACCACAACGTACTGACACTATTCACTCATTTTTTCGAATTATCAGGGCTAACCAAGAATCCTGTTTTAATCAAGAGCCATCACAGTTGTCATCTCCAACATATAGTTATGGTAATTCAAATCCCTCGACCTCGAGTGACAATAATACTCCTCTCCCTCCTTCTTTGCCACACGAGTTATTGGATATGTCCCACATTGAACTACAGAGCTTGTAGTTAGTGCAAATGTTTAATGTGAGCAACAGTTTATTTAATGTAAGCAATATTTTGTTTAAAATATAGAGTTATTGTGTCAAACCTTTATTTTTTTACCTGTATATTGTCATGTAATCCTTCTATTATTGCTTCACACACTTCAGGAACTATAGTGCTTATAGATTGCTTAGATATTTTAAAGAGGTACTGAAGACTTGTGAAGGAATCACCAGTCGCCAAAAATCGAAGCGTAACTGCCAATCTGTCTTGTACAGAAATTGCCTTTCTCCAGCTGGTATCTTTTCGTAATATTTTGGGTCCAATCAAATTAATCAAATATTCAAAGTCTGTTGCGGACATTCTGGTGAAATTTTTGTAGAGGCCGCTCATTTTCAAGTCTATGAGCAAATTACTTCCACTGTACACATTTCTTTTTACGAACAACTGCCTCTGCCAAAAACGTTTTTCTCTTCGCTTTTTTTGATTCTTCTTAACATAATAATGCATGAATATATAGGCAGCAGCGGCGACTTCCATTATAAACGCACTAGGAAAAACGGAACGACAGAATGTTCTGCTTTGAAGATACGCGATGGTATGAAAAAAAGTACAGACTTAGACGCGTAACACATAGTTGTTGCGGGACGGTGTTATTACACGGCGTTTTGTTGCATGTCTGGACCCACCTTTACAGTGGGCGAACTGGTAGTTGTATTACATCTGGCAAATGGAACTAGCAATTAGAGACAGACTTGCCATTAGGGCTAGATAGGAAAAAACGATACCGAACTTAGGTAAAATACTGTATAGCTCATTTACTGCATTTTTTGAACTTTGCCGTTAATACATTGTGTTTTATTAGTACAGCTACAAAATATATCATTGAACGTGATCACTCTAACTAAAATAGTTAATTTTCTCACTTTGTCAAACATTTAATATTAACTACATTTCCTAAGCATAGCAATTAATCGATTTATCAAAGGAAACAAGCAGTTTCAAACTATACTGCTTTTATTCTCCGTATAATACAAGTGCTGCCTCTTACCCTCTATAACCAATTGTGATGTTTATTTATTTAGTTTCTTATGAAATAATTCTATTATCAGTGAATAAGTATTTATCGTTATAAATAATTATTATTGCTCCGAAAGAAATATACCAGTATTCTTTGTTTAACTTAAAATATAGGAAAACATGCTGCTTTCTAGTTATCTAATTATTTTTGTTGAATGTGATTATCAAATGTAGTTATATAACTATTACATTTAATTATTAGATACCTATCGAAACGGTTCCCTATGTGAGTTTCGATTTTTCTTTGAAACAATAATATCAATAGGTTATCAAAATTAAGAAAAGTATATTTGTCTTAAATTTTAAACTCCATATTCTCAGTTTTATCTAAATACAGCAGTATAGACAAGTTGAGCATATCGAAATATTCTGAATACAGAATATAAACATATCTGGATGGCGAAAACTGAAGCAGCAATTGATGAAAAATGACAATCTATTTGGAAGACGTTTCTTCATTGCTGGAAAAAGTTCAGTTGAATTCAATTTATTTTCCTTAGACAGACAATACAATAAGTCCTAAGAATACAAATTTAAGGTAATTAATAAGATTTAACTGTTAATAATTACAAAAACTCTGACAGACTGTGAAAACTGTTCTCCAGCAGACAACTTTTCAATTCTTTCTTAAAGGATTCCTTTCTGGTGTTTTACTCTTATATGACCGGGCAGATGATTCAAAATGTTCGGTCCTATTATAGTGGGCGAACTGGTAGTTGTATTACATCTGGCAAATGGAACCAGCAATTAATTTGTTTGTCTTGTATTTTTATCGTGTACTACCTACTAATGGAAATCTGTTTTTATAGTCAAACACGTATAAACAACTGTAAAATATATTGGTACGAATTTTTAAAATCTTAAAACTGCCAAAACATGGCTCAGTGTTAGGGATACTCACAATACTTCTAACAATCTTCTTCTGCGGAATGAAAACATTCAAAGCATGGGTAGAAGTACCCCATAAGCAAATTCCACGACGGAGTCGAGATTCGACCTGGCCGTAATAAACTGGGATTATTTGAGGTGCATTTTATACTGTTCTTAGGTTTCTGAATATGAAAATAAGCGAATTTAATTTAGTTGTTAGCTTTTCTCATTGAAATCTCCCTGATAAAACGTGTCTTCAACGAGCAGATACAAAAATCTGACTGAATTGCACTTGTTCGTTTGAAGTATTGGACTGCCAACCGTGATGTGTTTATAATGAAATATGATTCTGAATGTTATGGAATAGTAAACACTATATTCTGTCTAATATTCGTGTAAAGGTCTAAATCATGTATGTAAGATCACGAACGGCAGTATTACAACGTTGAGACAAACTGTTATAATCAAAATCGCTTATAGTTAATGAGAAGTTGTCAGCATACATGGTCTTTCTCTAGATCACTCAGCTTATTTGTGTACAATAAAAATAGAATAAGTCCTAAAATTGACCCCTAAGGAACTCCCATTAATGATGTTTCTCTTTTTGAGATTACTTCCAGGAGTTTATTAACGTAAGTTAGGATTCACCAGTTCACTTACGTGATGCCCGACATTTTCATTCACTTGTAGCAAATTTGGTACTTCGCTTGTAATACTTTTCAGGATCCTATAGAAATTTTCTTACTGCCACAGTCAATCTATTTTTTTTTTCAGCTGCTCGCAAAGTATGAGTTCCTCCGTGAAGTGTCTTGACTTCATATTACGTCTCTCTAGGCGCAAACATCTCTTACCATCTGTACTATAATAGACTGCCTTGCAAAATGACTCAAACAATTTGGTGTCACCGTAACAAGGTATACTTTAAAGTTAATGAATGCTTCACCATACGGAGATAATTTAGAGGGTGATTCCTTGATAAAAAATATGGAAAAAACGTTCTATAAGCATGGGTCCGGAGATGCACCTGTCGTTGGCAAGGACATCCCAATCAGATCCATTCCAGCTGATGTGGACATTATAGCCTCCTCAATTAATGACGAAACAAATAGGAACATTTTCACAACTCGTTCCACGAATATCATTACAAACTTTTGCCACAACAATAACACAAAAAAGAGAAATACCTTCTATCACAACTTATCGAATAGAACTAAAAAAATCCTCAAAGAACACCCCGAATTAATGATTACACGATCTGACAAAGCAAATGTCACAATATTTTGATCTATGCAACAACTTAATTGATAATGATCCTTCCTATAAATTAATGAATAGAGACCCCACACCAAGAGTGGAAAAAGGTTGCAATGACATTGTCAGGGAGCTTTTCAGCACTGGACAAATAAACTAAGACCATAAAAAATCACTAACCACATACAACTCAGTCTCACCTAAATTTTATGCCCTGCCTAAAATACATAAACCAACACTGTCAGTAATACCTATAGTAGCATCAATCGGATCGGCCACGCAGGCTTTATCCTCGTTAATTTCAGATACACTCAAGTCAGCCCACATTAAAGGTGAATACTACATCAAACACTCTTTTGATGTATCCCGACAATTTAACAGGTTGCAAATGCCACCGAGACATGTGATCGCAAGTCTAGACGTGGTATCACTATTCAGTAACGTGTACTTAGAAGCTTGTATCAGATCCATTCACAAACATTGGGATATAATAGGTCAGCAGTGTAATCTAACTCTGGAATCATTGGTCACCATCTTAGAATATCTGTTTGACAACAATTATTTCACTTTTAACAATAAAACCTATTCACATGGTTGCCCAATGGGATCAGTGTTATCACCAATTTTAGCAGAATATGTAATGGATGACCTGCTCGATATTGTCATTCAGGTATTGCCTTATAACCTTTTCTTCATAAAAAAATACGTAGATGACAATTGTTTGTCTACCGTTTGAAAGTTTGGACGATATTGTATATGTTTTAACAGCTATGACCCCTACATTCAATTCACCATAGAAAAAGAAGATAACAATCAATCTGGTAGACTGGTACATGAAGCCCATGGAATCTGGCAGATTCCTGAATTTCAGATCCTACCACAAACTTAAGATAAAGATAAATCTGATGAAACAAATGAAAACAAGGGTCACTAGCATTTCTGACAGTACTTTCCATCTTTGAAACTTACGCAAACTCTCAACACTTTTCACGAATAATGGTTATAAAAAATGCCTGACTAACAAAATCTTGTTCAGCTCTCCCGCTGCTATACCACTTTCACATAACAATGATAACAACAATCCCAATAACAATGATAAACCTCCTAATAATACAGATATTCCATCAATTTCCAGAACTAGTTTTGCAGTACTACCATACATCAACGATCTAACACCAAAACTTTCTAGATTGTGCCACACTCGGATTGCTTACAAATCCTCCCTCACAGTCAACAATGTTTTCTCCAAAATGAAAGATAGAGTTCCTCTGCTTGGCCTATCCAACATTGTCTACTCCATCAACTGCAACAACTGCAATCTCACATACATAGGTCAAACCTCAAGATCCCTAAAAGGTAGAATAACTTCACATAAAAGTTATGCCAGAGTGCATCCAGAAAGATGTGCTCTAGCTTCACACGTGACCTCCACAGGGCATCAAATGGGATACAATGATATCGAGGTGCTAGACAGAGAAAAACATCTATCAAAACGCCTGTTTTTGGAAATGTCACATATCTTTATGACAGACAATTGTATGAACAAGAAAGCGGATGTCAATCAACTTCGTCGTCTACGCATATTTGCTAAACTGCGAAAAATTGGAAAAGCAAACATCTCACCCAACATCGATTTGTCCCAGTAATCACTCAACCTACACAAAATAATGTTTCACTATCTTAACAAAATCAAAACAAAGTTTCTCAAAGTTTTTTCCTCAAATGCGAATATCCCCTACGGATTTTTTACTTATTTGGTAGGATAATATCCAAATCACACTCCTTCCAAAGCAACTTCTATCGGGTTTTGAAAATTTCTTAGTACTACATCGGTCAACAATAGCGCAACCTCTTGCACTATATATTACAAAACGCCTTACTATTAGGCAACACACTTCACAAGACGACATAATGGGTGACCTACCAATAATTTTCAATGTCACACCTCATACGCTGCTGTAGAATGTCAGTCGGCCGGCACGTGTTGGATAATGTGGAGGTTATCAGTGGAAAAAAAGATGAAATCTTGAGGAAATTTTGTATAGTTGATAGTTTAAAAATCTCCAAACTTCTTCCAAAATCAATCAACGCTATTTTTAAAAAAACCTTCAAAATGATTTGCCATTTAATACTAAAATAAATCCGTCCTAATCGAACCTCATCAATCCAGTTTTTTATTCGTCGACTATGTGTTCCCTTCACTGTTGTTTTAAGAACCATTTCAGCAACAATCTCGCCGACTTGGTAAGTAAATATTTCTCTCCTAATTGCTAGTTGTTGCTATTGTTAATAATTGTTTCCAGCTCCAGACGATGAAGACATAGATGTTCGAAAGCTTGAGAGTTTAAGTTATAAGAGTATACTTTTGCAATACTTTGCCTTCTACCCAAAGAAATTAAAGGATATATATATATATAATAAATACAGTCACAGGGCATTCGCCCGTCTCAATACTTTCCAGGATGTTAACGTAATATACATTTAGCGCTGTGATGGTAGATTTTCCAGAGCTATAAACATGCTGATGTATGCTGATGATTCTACATTTGTTAACAAAATTAGGGATCGCCTTTTTTGAATAAGAGAATTACCTCACCTGTTTTAATAGAGGTGAATCAAAGTTAGAGAATTATTGGACTGCCTTAGTCTCTGTAAGAACCTATCAATTTGCTATAATATTGTTGCAAATTGCGATGCTTTATAGGCTCAATTGATACTTTTTATACATGCTATGAACTGTCTCCTGTAATGATTATCAATCACAAAACAATTGCGATTTTCCGAACGGGAAACGACTTGCAGGGGTGGAGGAGGGTGGAAGCAATAGAGATTTATTTGGTGTTAAAATAAAACGGTGCGCTGGTGCAGCATTAATCTTCCGGTAGGTCCGGAGTCATGCGATGCGGCGGCGGTCGTTACCGGACCGGACCAACCGGACTCCTCCGGTTAATAAATTTGTTTTATCGCGAACGAATGGCACGTGAGACTTGCCGGGGTATTCGATGCTCTTTTCTTCAGCTACGAGATGCTTCTTTCTTACTTCCTTTCTGTCATAAATGCATCGCGGAACTTATCAGAATCGTTAGCCCCGACTCTACACTGCATAATATAATCCAGGACTATTAGACGAAAAGAAGGCCAATCTGCTGAAAAAAATCCCACCTGGCTGAATTCTTTATCAGAGCTTCTTTTCAAGATTATAAATCATTCATCAAAAGTCCCAATGAATCCAAGTGGAGCTTTTTTTATGGGGGGTGAAAGGTCACAAATATACCTCCGAAAATATCAACTCTACACTGCCAGAAAAACGACAATTGAAAACATATATATGTAGATTCTGTTTCCCACACAAAAGTCGTCATCAGTTGTGCTACGCGACATTAATAAACAATATATGCGAGAAAGTCGCAACACAGTAGCACAAATTCAATTACATGCACAGATGCGGTTCTAGATGTTGCTGATTATATGAATGAATATGAATATAGTCTTGTATCACTCACCGAGCTGATTCCAGATACCTAAAGATGTACATTGTTAATTACTGGCTGCAACTTACCTGGAATTAAACAAAAAAATATATCAAATATAACGAAATATACTAACTATAACCAGGTGAAAAAGACAAAGAATTATTTCGAAAATTGGTAGAGGACAAAATCGTCTTAGAATAGCCCAAATAATGGTGATGATAAATGGATAAATTAATGAAAGAAATAATTTTTTGCCAATATTCACTGCGCCAGCACCTACTCTAAACCCTCACATGCATTTGAAATTTGAGTTTACGATTTATTGTCATCGACTATCGCCCTCAGTTGCCCTCGTGAATATTCCCATGTAAACATAGATAGTGAGTTTTTTGTTTGGACCTTGTTACTAAATTTGCTCAAACTGGATCTGTTGTAAATAAAAAACGTGGGTTTTTGGATGAAGCCGCTCAAGTCGAAGCTTTGGGTCATTTTGGAATAAATCCTAATACTTCATTACGCAAAATTGCTGCTGCGACTGGTTTTTCATTAGACTCTGTACACACAGTTACTAAACTCCATTAATTTCACCCATTTAAAAGGAAAATATTGCAAGAGTTAACCGAAGATGATTTCGATAGGCGAGTTGAGTTTTGTGAACAAATGTTTGCAGCGATTAATGATAATACCATTCATGTAAAGAATATCTGCTTTAGTGATCGATTCACATTTTATCTAAATGGATTGGAAGGTGTTGGAGCAATGAAAATCCTCATGCTTTCGTAGAAGGACATACCCAGTACCCCCATAAAATTGATGTATGGGCAGGCATTTCAGGAAACAAAGTGATTGGGTCATTGTTCATCAATGGAAATTTTAATGGAGACATTTATTTGGATATGTTGGAAAATATCATCAATCCGCTTAACACTGAAACCATTGAAAACCAAATAAAAAAGGATGGAAACCCTATACTTGATGAGGCTGAAATATACATCCAGCAAGACGGCGCCCCTCTTCACTACGTCCTTCCGGTTCGGAAGTGGCTAGGCGACGAGTTTCCAGATAAATGGAAATGAAATATATTGTGTTTACTCCCCAACCTGAAAGTTTGGATGAACTTCACAACGCATCATCGAAAGCTGCCATCATATCTCGTAACATCTTTTTGAAACCATCTGATCGATTTTAAAAAATCAAACGACAAAATAAAGGACTTCAAAAGATCTTTCAAACAAGCTAACACGATATCCCTTGTCATTTGAAATTTTTAAGGGGATGACCCTGGGGGGCAGACGATAAAGGGGAAGAAGTAGTGTTTGATTGAAAAGTTGTTCCCCTTGACAAATCTTTTGGCGTGTCTTGATGTTTTTTCTTTTAACCAGTGGTTTTCCATAAATCCGTGGTGGGAAGTTTTCAAATGAACACCCTGTATATCTGCTTTCTATTATAAGTAAGGTAATGGAGGGGTGGATAAATCGCGACCTTCCGGACTACCTCGAACGTCATGGCTTGATAGGTAGTATGGTTCCCACAGGAGACTTCCTAGCTTACGTCACGTAGTTGTGGAGTAAACTCATCCAGCTTTATGGTGAGGCTCATGTCTTTGCTCTTGATATCACAAAAGCGTTCGATCAAGTGTGGCATGCTGCCCTCTTACGCAAACTTCCATTTTATGGCCTCCCAGAGAAGTTTTGCAGATGGGTGGCTGACTATTTTTCTGACCGCAAGATATCTGTCGTAATTCACAGGTTCTCCTCTTCATGCTACAACGTCAACGCAGGTGTGTTCAAAGAATCGGTCTTTCCTGTACGATCAACCCAATCCATAGCTATGCTAATGACAGCACTTTACATGCAGGACAGCGACAAGTCGATCTCTACCGGTGAGCTTGAAAAAAATAAGATTAGCGGAGACTTCCTCTCTGACGAGAGACCTGGAGGTTATCACTGCTTGGGGATGCAACAACTTTGTTAATGCTTCCAAAACACAGTACTATACCTTGACGAACAAAAAGCGTCCTAGTGCACATCCAAATGGCCAAGTTCTGCCAAAGCGCCATTCATTTCTGCTGCTCGGAGTTCAGATTACCGAAGGCTTGATCTGACACGAATACAATTCGTCAATAGCGGCAGCTGCTGGAAAAAAGCTAGGCGATTTGTTTAGGGCTAACAAGTGTCCCCCCTCCCCATGACCGCCTCATTCTATACAAGGCCCAGATAAGGCCTATCCTCGAGCACTGTTCGATAACTCTTCTGTAACACACAGTCCTTTTCGCACCAGCGGGCCTTCGGCGTTCTAGCTCTCTGATACCGCTAGAGCAACGCGCTCTGCTCCTAAGAGCTCTCCTTCACGATGCCGCCGCACGATGTGCCTGTCAGAAAATCCCGCTCGACTTCGGCCTCCCACTCTTACCGTGACGAGCTTGGTACATCCAGAACTGACCGATACGACCGCTCCTTTGTCTTGAGGGTATCGATTTTGTGAAACAATCTGCAAGATTAAGCTTTTCCCAGTTCGGCTAACCTTAGGCAGTTCAAAAATTGGATTTACAAAATTTCTTTGGGATCCTTCTAGCTATGTCAGTTACTCGATTTTTTAACGCAAAAAAGTTTGTCTTATAATAATGAGAGGTGCTGTGAAGCTTGCGCACGATATTCAGTACGACCGGCGGGGCCCGTTCTCTAGCAGTGCCATCTGCTGCATGACAACGCTCGGCCTCACGTTGCAGCATTAAAACAGACTCAACTGGATAAGGTTCGTTGAGAATTGCTAAATCACCCACGATGAGACATACATTTTTCCAATAGTTGCGGAATTTCTTCGTAGAAAGCGAAAAAATTATGACATTTTGAATGAAACTAACTGGTTTAACGGTCAGGCGGCAGCGTCCTTTGACTGGTGATACCAGTGGACTAATATTTATATATTCATAATGACTACGGTCTAGTCATTGAAAATAGAGAAACGGAAGACAAACAAGCGAAAAACTCGGTATTTTAGTATACGAAAAGGTGTAGCAGTTGGCCAAATGTAGTATTGTGAACTCCTCCGTCGGCATCTGGAAGTTACACTGTTTCCCGGCGTCTCGATTGAAGGCCCGCTTCCACGAACTGGACAAGTGTCGCAAACCACGTTTTTCGTCAATCGGGGTAGCACTAAGGGTCGTATTGTCAGTCGTTCCTAGGACGCCGTTCTCTTCTGTGTCAGCGCTCTATTTTGAGGTTATGTTACAAATATCTATTTGCATCAAGTTGTTCATGGTTTTGATTTATATCATCGGCTATACAGGGTTATCCAAATTAAGTGTCCACCATTAGTAACTTTGTTATTAGTGAAAATACAAAGTTGTTTGAATTAGCAAACTAGTAGCATTTTTAACGCTGGTAAAAATGAGAAATAAAAAAAAACAATTGAGAGTCGTTATTTTGATTTTTTTCAGTAAAATAACATTTTTTTAAATGGAAACCCCTGTATATTATATTTTTTTCTGTTAAAGCATAAAATTTTAAACAAAAAAGCTTACAATAACTTTTCTCCTAGGTTACAAATTGTTGAAGTTATGGCCTCCAATCTGAAACAATTAAATTGTATCGACAAACTTTATTTTCAACATCAACTTATAATCTTACAAAATACAATAACAATTTTTTTTAAAGAAGATGCTCGAAAACACCACCTTGTTCTTCAATACATTTTTGGGCACGTTTTTCAACTGCTCGAACTGTCTTAAGTATGGTCCTACCATCTATCTGGGTTATCTTTTTCCTAACTGCAGTCTTTAACGCGTCAAGGTTATCGTACCTTCGCTTGTAAATTTGGTTCTTTAAGTAACCCCACAAGAAGTAATCAAGTGGGTTTAGATCTGGTGATCTGGGAGGCCACTGTATTGGGCCATTTGTTCCTATCCACTGATCATTAAAAGTAGTACTTAGAAAATGATAAGTACCTCTGGAGTTGTGGGCAGGTTCGCCATCTTGCTGAAAATGCAGATGATGTCTACTTATAAGATCCAATTCGTCTAAGAAATTAGTCAGAATTTCTGACATAAATTCCACATATCTTTCACCAGTTAGGGTTCCCTCATAAAAGAACGGGCCAACAATTTTTGAACCAATTATACCGCACCAAACGTTGAAACTGAAACGGACTTGTGGGCCTCTTGGATGTACTAACAAAAGATTTTCTCTTGACCAATAATGGTGGTTTTTTCTATTAAACATTCCAGAATTTGAAAAATTTGATTCATCTCTCCATAAAAGGTAACGAAAGTTATTTACATTTTGGCGACAGAAGCTAAGATACCAATGGCAAAAAACAAGTCTTCTCTCTGGATCCCCTGCCAAAAGCGTTTGAACTGGTCGGTACTTATACGGAATAAATTTGTATTTTTTTAAAATCCTTTGAACAGTACCATAACTGAAATTAGAGTCCTTGAGAATATCTGCTATTGAATTCTCACGATAAGCTTCAAAATATCCAATAACTGCAATTTCCGTGGCCTCGCTTATTATGAATCCTTTTTTTGCTCTTGTTTTAGCAAAAACATTTTCGTTGCCCCTAAATTTTCGATAAAGTCTCAGAAAATATCGTTCATACGGTTGAATGCGAGTGGGATATAATTCACTGTAGTATACTCTTGCTCTCAAGGAGGATTTTCTGCACACTAAATAGCATTCTAACATATCACACTTTTCTTCATGGGAGAACATTTTTCTTTAAATTAATGACACAATAAAGCTTATAAACAAGTATTTACACTAATGTTTGACATTATTTGATTTTATCATTGTTTTCCAAAGCCTTCTAGTTGCGAGTATGTCCAGTTTAACAATTTGTCGCTTATCTTAATGCTGTCAAATCGCGAACGCCATGTTGTTTTCATAGCCGTCTTAATATTATAATACTGCAAATAATTAAAAATATTTATCGTTATTTTGACTTTATTTTTGACTTTAGCGGAAAAGTCATTATGAACTTTTTTGTTTAAAATTTGATGCTTTAACAGAAAAAAATATAATATACAGGGGTTTCCATTTAAAAAAATGTTATTTTACTGAAAAAAATCAAAATAACGACTATCAATTGTTTTTTTTTGTTTCTCATTTTTACCAGCGTTAAAAATGCTACTAGTTTGCTAATTCAAACAACTTTGTATTTTCACTAATAACAAAGTTACTAATGGTGGACACTTAATTTGGATAACCCTGTATAGCCTGAAATTTCCTACAATTCAAGGAGAAAACATAGCCCGACAATAGGCGAGCACTGACGCAGACACGGAACGGTAAAAGTCTAGAAATACTCCAGCCTTTCTGAAAATCAAGGATGCCACATAGGCAACCTGCAATTGTAGGAACGACTGACGATATAGCCCCAAGTACTCATCTAACCAACACCTTTAGTATAACATGTGATGTCAAGGAGACGGAATGTAAATCGGAAAGAGAAATCGCGAAGGTTCCTGCGGCCGTCGTAAATGGCATTACCGCGGTTGGCTTACTACCTATAGGCGACCCCACCACATCCTAGTTTAAGGAGTGCTGATTTTAAATTCACTCAACTTCCAATGTACTCATAGTTCACGCAATCGATTCTGACTTCAAATATCTTCTACCTTGCAAGGCCTGTCCCCAATATCACCAAACGTCAGTAATAAGGCCTCAACGAGAAAAATCGTCCTTCGCAACCATCGATGACGTCTCGCCCATCTCTATTCCAAACGGTGGCAACGTGTTGCGTTCAATAGGCGGCAGGCGAGCGTCCCTGAGAGGCCTGTGAGGCATTATTTACGTTACCGTTGCTGCCACCCCGTTCCAAAATAACTTCCGCGGGCTCAGCAACAGTAGCACTAGGGGACGGGGAGACAGCGTTGCCGACACTTTGGGCCGTGGTGGTTGGGCAGCAGCGCGCGACGTAGCTAAATAGTGATGAATCACTGCGTTGAGTCGCCGCAACAGCTATTGTTCATAATTTGACGTGACAGCCGAGAGGGGCCCAGTTGACGTCGGCACCGGAATGCGAAATGCAAATAGTCTTGCATAGTTACAGGTTGGAGAACATGAAAATTCGGGTTCTTTCTTTCTTAAGCAGCCAAGAAGATGAAGTATCGTAACTATACCAGGTGTTTCAATATCGGCCCTCAATAGTGGGATCTCGGAAATGGTAAGAGATACGAATGCCGCCTAGAAAGCTTCAAAATTCAAAGTACTTCCGAAAAGAGACGGTAAAAAACCGAATTTTCCCAAAATCGTTTCAGTTTTTTCCTGAGATTATTTGTAGCGGGATTTGAAGATAAATTGCTTATTGGCATAGAAGCTTTTCCTCCTCTACAAGATGGCATAATCAAAATTTCAATGTGTGTCTATTGTCCTCCAGCATCAACACTATTTTTTCTTATAGACGCCATATTGAATTTTTGCACAGATGAATAGAGTTTTTAATTTTGATTCCAAAAATATATAACGTGTTATTTCAAACAAATGGAATTATTAGGCAAGCCTTGAAATTATAAGATAGTATAAGTATTTTGTTTCATATACCAGATTTATCACGTAATTATTTTTTTCCTGATTTTATTTGAGACGCCATTTCGAAATAAACTGCATGTCGCCATTGCCACTTTGCCTCATCTAGAAGAAGGCCTGTTCGAATCTTCAACTCGAGGTTTCTTCTTTCGACTGCCATCACCAACTTTGTTTTTTCATATGGACGCTCTAGAGGAATTTTGAAGATTGGAATACAACTGAGAATGAATTATATTAATTAAATATGTGAAGTTTATCGTGCCCTGAATAATATTCATAATTACAGGCAAAATCAAAGATTGAGTTCGTTTTCACAAGGTTTCAAAAGTGAGTCCATAAGGCAAAACAAAGTTTCAAATTCCCATTTCAAATCAAACCAGGAAATAAGCAACGATTTTACAATAAATCCGATATACGAAACAAATTTCAAGGCCAACCTAGAAAATTCTATTTTATAAAATAACTGAGGTTTGACAATGTCCATGTATAATATATTAAATATGTTAGAATCAGAATTACAAGCTCTATTCATCTATGCAAAAATCCAATATGGCGTTCGTTAGAAAAAATAAAGTTGATGCTGTAGGACAAGAAAGACCTCATATCCAAATTCTGAATATACCATCGTGAAGAGGAAACAAAGTGGCAATGTTAGTGCACAATATATTTTAAAATCCGACTACAAATACATTTTGGGAAAATTTGGTTTCTTTTGCGTCTGTGCGGAAGTACTTTGGATTTGAAAGCTTTCTAATCGGCATCCTGTAAGCTACCTGAATACACAGCTTTGCCTCAGTTGAGCCGTATCTGCATGTTAAAACAAAATTAAAAATGACATCAAATTCATAAAATGAACAAAGATAAGTTGTTTATCATTCCTAACTCATGAAAACAAGGAGGTGGTCATACAATCGAGAAACTCATTTGCTTATTCTCCAATATACTTTGCTTTGATATGAAAATGCATGTACACCTGGTAAGCCGACAATAGAAATGAAACATGATTACAATATCCAGTCGACCAATTATTTAGTGATCAAAAAAGCGGTCGATGATTTCACAAAATCTCCAAGAGAAAATCGTTTAAAACTTAGGTTTGCACCATATGGGCACGACTAACAATATGAACGTAGGAGGAGTCATTCGACGTTTTCAAAAACTTCGCTCTTAGACAGATTTCAATAAAACAGTTCAAATTATATTCAATGACAATGAAACACATGACTGACAACAAAGACATATTACGAAACATGTATAAAAAAGGAAAAATTAAAAAAAACAATTGAAAAAGCAGGCAGTACTTAAAAATTCAAATAGTCTTGATATCACTTAATAATTGCGTAATATAAATACGAGTAGGCTATGAATACGGAACGGAAATGCTTTCTTTGTATCAAGATTCGGCAAAAATAATACATACTCAACAACATACTTGTTCATTGTATAACAAATAACACTGCTAAACACAGGATTTGTAACATGACATTTTTAGTTGTATCCTACGTATTCTGAGGCCCTTAAATCAAATCTAAAAACATATGGCTGCATTTCTCGGCGTTTATGCGATGACGCACATATATAATGTTAAGACCTGTCTATCCCTGTTTATTATATGCGAGCTCTATGTTTAGAGAACATATTGCCTTTATTAGAAGACTAATAGCGGCCGTTCTGTGTTAAAGAGTACTGAGATGTTCTGACTAATGTTAATTTTTGCTAAAACGGTGTGTTGCTCTTAGTTTATTGTGATTGGGACTAGATTTATGGACAATGCCTAGAAATTGTGTAAACAGTGATAACAGTTTTTGTTATGTGTGCGGGGAGCTAAATCTGTCAAAATTCCAGACAGAACTTTTGAGTCATGATTAAAAGGATGGAATCTTCTCCACGGTGATGTTAACATCACTTTTTAACGAAAACGGCAACAAGACCTCACACACTGTTTCCGTCAAGGACAGAAACATGATCCAAATGATTGGCACCTGTTTATTGATTCCTCTGAGCTTGGCTTAAAAGCGGTATTGGTACGCAACAGTAATAAATATCCATCTGTACCTATAGCGCACGTAGTTCATATGAAGGAATCATATGAAAATATGCGAGTTCTGTTAGAGCATATCCGTTCTAATGAGTACGGATGGGCCATATGTACAGATTTAAAGGTGCAACTGGGCATACCAAATATTGTAGTTTTCTTTGTCAACGGGACAGTCGTGCGCGAGATCGTCATTATGAACAGAAGGTATTAACTCCGGGCCTCAAAAACATTGCTCATGAACCACTAGTTGATCCCAAAAACATGATGCTTCCACCTTTGCATATTACGTTGGGACTGATGAAAAATTTTGTGGAAGCTATGGATCGAAATGGAAAAGGATTTATGCATTTAAAACGAACATTGCCTAGACTTAGTGAGGCAAAAATTAAATAGGACATATTTGTGGGTCCACAAATACGGAAAATCATGAAGGATGATGTATTTGATAGTGCTCTAAATGAAACTGAATTACGAGCTTGGAATGCTTTGAAATCAGTTGCTTCAAATTTTTTAGGCAATGTGAAGGCGGACGATTATAAAGATATTGTGAGTGGACTCATTAATGCTTATAAAGGAATGGGATGTAACATGTCTCCAATAATTCACTTTTTGGATTCTCATCTCGATTTTTTTCCGGAAAATTTAGGTACTGTAAGTGACGAACATGGGGAACGGTTCCACCAAGATATTTCTGCTTTAGAAAACCGGTATCAAGGCAAATAAAGTTTCAATTTGCTTGGAGATTATTACTGGACATTGTTAAGAGATTCTGAGATTAATGTTTATTCGAGCGTTTTTTAGTACTCTTACACACATATCCTTATATTTTACGAGTATAAGCAGCAAATAAAATGCCTTATTGCAAGAAAACCGTGGGAGATACAAAAAATCGAATGCTATTTCTGGCTTTTTGGGTACGTTTTACGTAATAACCACCTTTTTTTGTCCATGTCACAAAATATTATTTTAATTTTGTTCACCAGTGTAATAAAAGAACGATAAAACTGTAAAGTCAAGTATAAAAAAATGTTGAGCTTTTTTTATGAAGTTTAAGTTGAGTTTCTATTTATATTTTTTGAAAACCTGTATATCTGTGTTGCGTACCCACGCCACACGAAAATATAGTTTTCATAAATGGAGGTGCGTGGCCGATAAGCCCTTGGTCGACCGTTGGTCTTACACCTGCCCTGATTTCTTCTTCCTACCGATTTTGTCCTTAAGTCTACTAAATTTCAACGACACTATCTACCGATTTAAATTTTTTTCTATTTGGCCACGCTATTTGAATGCATCATTTGAGATGGCAGTCACAATTTACGGTTTTCTAGGTTATTTTTACATTAATATTCAGAATACGGCTCATCGGTTGTACAAGTTAATATCACTGAATGGCTTAAGCAGAAAAAAAATATAATTTACTATTAAGTATCTAGTAGTTTGAAATGCTAGACCTCAAGTCAAGTAGAACAACGAAGAAAAAGTCAAGTCAAGCATTAACGTTTCAAGTAAGTTTATTGTCAAGTAGTTCATGAAAAGATCAAGCTACTTGCCGATGAATCCCTTACTACATTTACTACGGCACGTACAGTTTCTTGCAGAAGTACTACCAGTTTAGCTTAGATATTCTTAATCAGGTACTATTTTGTGAAAATGTATTTTGTGTAGCTTATGGCGCTTTTCGTGGCGGAATGTCCCGGAAAACACCGATTTAGGCATTATAGAACAAACTTTGCAGCATTCGTACACAAAAACTATTGCTCACATGCAAAAATGTACATATAGAATAGTACGAAGCTCAATTTGTCAATAATACCATGCATAAAGTCTCATGAACGCCACTGAGACATATGAAATGATTTTACCTATCGTGCTAAGCTTATAACTTTTTTGATTAGTAACGCCCTTTTTAAATGAGTGTCACCAATAACTTAATTTTGGTAGGATACTCAAACAATTTATTGCGGTTCTACTGGAAGCCATCAATGTCACTACAAATGAAATCATCCAAACTTGCCGGTTTTTCTATCTTTCTTCTGAAACGCTTCTCCGCGTATTCTTATCACGTCTTCGTTCAGCTAGTTAGCTTTATGGGGGCGCGTTATTGACGCAACAATATATACGAGACAGGTTCATTACTTGCTGTTCGCCTTCAACGACCTCCACCGTCTCTGCTGCTAGTCCAGTCATTTAATGACGTAGTCAGGGGGCATGTTATTTCCCATTTGAAACAGAAAGGCTTTGTGGCGATATACCTGTAATACTAGAAGCATCAGCCTTTTCCGCCCGAAGTGTGCGACTGAGAAAGTTCGACATATTCACCAGTAATATACGTGGAAAACGGCAATGCACGATGCAATTTGGTTAAGGTAGGTAGTGCCTTATTCTATACCTTACACCTGTAAATGGAAGAATATTGTTGGTTTCTTCTTATTATCAGCTGCTTTGCACAGCATGTAGCAAAATACTAATTGAAAGTTAATTTATCTGTTTCAACCAACATCGCTGTAAGAATGTCAATAATGACAGTTCAGATATACCAAATAAAATCATGGTCTCGGAGTACTTAGGACACGTCTGAAGAATTGCTACTTTGACTTTACCGTTATTACTTGATGCGGTTCAGAGCAGGCCAGCGCGATCTATCAATGTCACTTTCTTAATAGGCCTTACCAGCCTATTTCACGTCAACCTGAGCTCAGTCACCTGAAGTCTCCTTTATACCGATGTGCCAACGGAAATTGTTCATCTGAGCTCTCCTTTATGGTCGCAAGGAATTCTAAGTCACGTGGATAGACTCATCCGGCTTCCCTTCACAATCTTTCTCTGATGGAGCTCCAGCCATCAAGAATCTGCTGTTACAATAACTTTGTTGCTAATGTATCAAGAACCTAATTATCTTCTGATAAGTAACTTTGATATTGTTGTCGCATACCCCGGTACTTTTGGCTTTGTCTTCCCAGCTTTTACATAATAAATAGTGTAAATGAAATACCAGGTAGATTGAAGAAAGATAGAGGTAGAGAAGTTGGTAACAATAAATATTGCTATCACTCTTGAGACTCATCAATAAGATGCACACGTGGACATTGATGACCAAAATGGGCGACGGTAGTAGTATAACAAAAATTGTATAAAAATGGGTCTTAAGGAACCATAGACCGATCGACGTTCGATGATTGAAATTGTTTGACCACCAAAAAGGTCCTCTGCATCATCATACAAAAGAGAATAATAAGCGCCATGTTCAAAATGAAACCAAACGAGACATGAAGAGGTGTACGAGTATTTGAACTCAACAACTTATTAACATTGCCGGGCATTTATATCTAAAACACTTTTTATCTTAACCATAAAGAAGGGTTTGGAAAAAATGTCTTCAACCACTCTTACATAACTCGCAAAGGCCAGAAATACATCTACCTATCGCATAAGCTAAATTCTATCAAAAACTATCCAAGCTACTAAGCACTGGAACTTTACAATACTTCAATATATTCCAGTACTCCCTTCATATTACCAAACCAAACCAAACCAGACCAATGTCTGTGCTAATGCATTATATGTTTGTTTTTGTATGTACTTAAAAAAAGCTGTCTATTATTTACATTGTGCCACAATGGATGTACTACTTTGGCGTGTTACCTCTATTGTAAATTTCTTGTCGATTTTTTGTACCTGATAAACCATTAAATCTATTCTATTATGCCGAGTTCTCACGGGGCAAGGAAACAACAGCGTAGCACGCTTTCAGGTTTTGCTTTTGTGACTCTTGGTTAGAGTGGGGAGTGGAGTCGGCAAATGTCTTGAGCTGTTCACACGATCACGATCTACTTTTAAGTTCCTTCCTTGAAGCCGACCAGCGCTATCCAAGGAGACTGGAAACAGAAGGGTAAGCTGCCTAAGACTACATGTATCCGTATAAAACCGGTATGTCGGTTAGGAGAGCTTCTGAGCAGTTACATGCATTCACGCGAAAAATAGCATAACCTACCGCATGCTTTATTATTTGATGTACCTGAAGGTTTTGCGTTCATTACAGAAGCAACAGAGAGATTAAGAAATGAAAGAAATACAACACGAGAAGAACGCTGAGATACATCTCCAGTCTTCTCTCTCTCTCTTTCTCTCATTTGGTGATTGTATGCCTTGCTCCCGACTTGTGTCGACATCTGAAAATCAAACGTGTTGAAGTGTTTGATACCGAGTGTGAGCAGTCTTATGCTAGTGAGCCACGTTACGTGGGAGCGTAGTATTAAACTGTAGCTCGCTATACACCGATGACTGTACTATAAACATGGCCACGACTCAGTATCACAGCGGCCTTGTTTTTAATGGCCCTGAATTGGCTTTGTATCAGTGCGAAGCGCGTTTGACTAACACTGGAGTGGTTGTTTTAATTGGAGAGGCCGCGCAAGAGTTCCAGATACAATGAATGAAATCCTGCTGCTTGTCGTGTTCACCAGCGACAAATGTGAGAGCACACACAAACAGGAGTGTCTGCAAGCTGCGAAACTCAAGAAAGAGAAGGTAGTGTTTAAAGCATATAGTTACAGAATGAAGATATGCATCCAAAGCATTATGTGTCTGACGCTATCTGATTTCTCAACCAGCATTCAAGCTTGATGTCGCCATACAACACCTTCGGCCATATCGACAAGGGACCCATATTTCTGACGGATCCGTCAATGCCAGGTTGACAGAGCTATGTTTTGTTTTAGTTTCTTGTATGCTATAGATTCATGATGTACTTGCTAAAAGCTCTTTTATTTAGAAAAGTTCATTTTCGTACAAAAAACAAAACGCTACAAACAAACTTTTGCTAGATTAAGGGCGGATTTCACAATTTAACAAACCATTATTCTACACCAATAGGGTACGAGTACTAAACAGTCCGTCAAATATACCCAATCAGCCTCAAGATCTCTAAAACTGAGCCAAAATTAAAAAAAAAATGCTTGATGGCTGAGTAAAATCCATTTTTTTTCAGTTTAGCTGAAGGTTTCTCCATGTTTATTGCAACTTTTGTAATCCATATGTGATTATATTAACTCAGCATCACCTATTGGGTGTTAATAGTTCATCCTACGTTTGAAAACTTGCACTTCCAAATCCTTACACGAAAAAGCCTTTTCACTCACATTTTTGTTAGATGTTGCGTTTCAACACATTCATGCACTTCTTTCCAATTCCTCAACGACATTTTGACACCACTGGTCCGAAACTCTTCAAGATTTCATTCATACATTCAATTGCAGTTGCAGTGTTTTGTTTTGATTTCAGTGTATAATCAGTCGCACCATCGGTGATGGTACATGGTACACTCAACATAACCACGTATTTGGGGTTTAGTGCAGATTTAACTTTATACGACAGTGTAATATGTAATTCTGCACAAGAAAGATCTTGGAGGGGGCACTTTTTATATGGAAAATCCATTTTTCAGAAATAACACAACAAGCTCAAAATGACAAGTAGCAAGTGACCACAAAACATAGACTACAGTAACGTTGAAGAAAGAGAATAGACCAAAGAAGAATTGACATTTAGAATTAGTGTCTCACAATTTTAGTGATGGGAGAATACATTTGCAATCAGTGGAATACATTGGAACGGTTAAAAAATATAAACTGAATCGTTTTTACGTTATCTCGACTGAGAGACTGGAATATCTGCTCTGTTTCTGTACATATATTTTTTGTGTTATTGTTGCATAAAGTAGTTTGTTCACGAACCAGTTCCTAGAACTGAACGCAACTTACTGAAACGAACTAGAAAGCACATCACTATTTCAAGTAATCCAAGGAGGGAGAAATTGTCATTTCATCACACTAGTGATGGGAGAATCGAAAGCCTGAGATTCGCTTTGTTTCTGTGGCTCAGAGATATGGTGTCTGATAAAACTAGCGCAGTTTTTGTGTTTAAAATACTATACCTTAGTCACACTACCTTTGATCCTAAATTGCTCCCAAAACAACATTAAACAGCTCTCATGTCGTGTCGCGTGCAGTAATCTGTCAGTGAAGCATATTTTTCGTTTCTTTGTCCTTTTCCGTGTAACTATGTTGAATCATCGAAAAAAATAATAGTAAGCCACGAGCAAATAGCACGGCTGCATTCAAAAATAGAAATCGAGGGAGAAGACAGTAGACAACACCAGCCCGAGTTGCTTCAAGTTCTGTATGTTTCTACACTGAGTGAAAAACTAGTTCAAAATGCGCACCAAAAAACATGAATATATAAATTGGTTTTGTTCTTACTTTAAATTCAAAACCAGCAAATGTAAAAGATTAATTTCGCACCTTCCACCACGAGACGTGATCGTTGTTAGACTTGGCAACCCTGCGAGTGACAGATAGATATCCCCGCCAGTCGCCAATCAAAAAGGCAATCAAACAATAAACATTATTAGTTTTTATGATTTTTGGACTTAAAAGACATTACTTGCGAGACATTTTCCATAATGTTTTATCTATGTCCATAGTAATTGCATTATGCATCACGGAGATGTAGGGATTGACACGTCTTACACATATTATTTGTGTTTTAGGATGGAGAGAACATAATGTTTTTATTGTTTTGGAGAAATTCATTAACCCATAAATTAATAAATGATTACTATTATGATGTAAAGGAAGATGAGGAACTGGTTGGAATATATTTTATATTCTATTCTCTTGCAAAATACAGATAAATCCACACTATTCAACAGGTATGTAGCTATAATGATAATATATAAACACTCAGTATATTGAACTTGACAAATTCGAGATTACCATGCATTAACAAACGTCAAAACCTTCTGCTAAATTTTAGCAGCTGGAAAATCGACCTATTATTTGCCACATTCCCATTGCCTAAAGAGATAATCGACCTATTATTTGTAAATTGATAAGAACTAGCAAAATACATGAAGGTTGTCCTGTTTTCTCTGTACAGAAGCATCATGTTGGAATCAAAAGGTGGTCTTGTTTATAATTTAATCGCTTTTTCAGGATTTTATTCAATATCTCAATAGAAATCACTGATATTCAGAGAGCTTTGACAGCTTCCGTCAAATTGCATTTCAATAAGATCTTTTCCTATTGGTCCAGACTGATTAACGACGGTGAAATCGAGCCTAACACTCGATTGTTTATAACCAACCTTGAAGACTAACACAAAAATGTCACTTGCTGATCTGCTGTTCACCTCAGTAGACGTCAAAGCGTGATGGATACTCGTGAAATAGGGTATAGTCATGCTTCAACCTCTAAAAGGTCAGGTGTTAACCTAGAATCTGCCAGAATACGATAGATTTCCTTGGGCTTACCTCTAAAGCTACAAATCACATTATTCACTACCAATTTATCCCAGTAGCTCAATTATCCCTAACGTTGAAAGGGTGTTATTAACCTGTAAACTATGAGATTGCTCTGATTGCACCATTTTCATCAGTGCTAAAAAAGTTTATATCTCCCAACCCGATTCTACCAATGATTTTATCAATGACGGCTGCGATGTTAGCGGAAAAAGAAGTCCCCCGCAATGTAATTTCTAGTTTGCTGTAATACTTCTAGTGATCGGCTAGACCCTCAAGTGGCAAAGCATTTTCTCGAATTCAAGTATTTCACCAGGTAAGTGTTTTTTTCAATGGAGAAGGGCATTCGTAACTCAGGTTGACCATTTCCGAGTTATACTCTGTAAAAGACAAAAGCTGTAATGTTCAATACTCACGGTTTCATTCAGCTTAAAGTAATGTTTATCATTGCTTGGTAGCCTTGCCACAGGCGAACTAGATTCTTGTAGACTTCTATTCGTCATTGAATGACAGAGCAGTCCGTAGTACCTTTGCTCTTGGTTAAAGTGTCGTACAGACAAAGTCAGGGAGAAGACTATCCTGAGATCATAACCAGCTTGACACCACCGCCCTGTCTCAAATATCTCGGAATATATTATGGTAATATACTGGTCTGTCCCTGTACCAGATATGGGTACGGAGAAGGAAGGGAAGAAGAAAGAAAGGAAGGAGGAGAGCAAAGAGGAAGAAGTACGCCAATTTGAGGGGCGCCTTGGCATTGTTAAGTAGTATTCAAGAATTTCCTAAAATTAATTTTACGGTTGGCTGTTGAAGAGAAATTATAATTTGGTTGGACCTGAAGTCGCACGATTTCATTTTGTTCGCATTGCGAGCCGCGGCTTGGTGTGCTTGCAAACTTGCTCGACTGTGAAATCTACTAACTAGCTCAACATAGTGATGCTATGCGAGATTTTTACCATGGTGCGCGAACTCCGTTCAGGAAACCTCAGACAAGACACCGCTACGTTTTTCAGTATTAAAAATAGATAACCTGCGTTTTCGAATGATTTATTTTCCTCAGTAATCGATCCGCCCATTCCAATACTCCGTCCACCGCACGTTGCAGCGTATGAAGAACAGGATTTCCCGAAGCACGACTGGTCCACCAGGGCACTTTCATTAGCATATAGATAGACTTCACAGTTGCTGGGCCAAGGGACGTCATGAATAGAAAGTGAATAAAGGATTGGTCCAAGAACCGAACCCTGAGGGACACCGGCTTTCATGCGCGCTGTTACGTTGTTCTGTCTAGTACAATCGTAACATATCAATTACTATTAGGAAATTTCTATAACTAAGCCTGATTTATATTACTTGTCCAATGTTTTTCTCATAGCTGTTGGCACTATCTGTATAATAAGTGGAACGATTAGCTGAATACCTGTTCCTAGGTGACTCTGGCTGATTGTTTTGTATTCCGCGCATACGAATTATGAAGTGCTGCAGTTTTTTTTTCAGAGCTCATGTTGCCTCTAGTGTCTTTTTTTGCAAGCCTGCCAGCTTTTGTTTCACGTGTCACATCGTACGATACACCCAGCTGATCAACATCTACGAGTATGAGGAGCATTTAAGCAGTAAATTCAAAACTTGGAAAACGAGAGGAAAATCAATGAATTATTTAATTTAATAACTTGTACCGCGGAAATAATTATTATGAGGAATAATGCAGTCTGCTAAAAATTAACATTTTTTATAGAAAATAAAACGGGAAAACACAAACATTTTTGGATAATGAGAACTGTAAGCCCGGGAAATATGACTCAGTTGACAACATACGCATAGCACATAACCTAAGCTCGACTAGCCACGTGCCACTCACTTCCTTCATAGTTTGATCAATATAATGTCAATTCGACTAAAATGACGGGCAGGTGGGTACCTGCATCGTTTTAAAAATATATCTCAAAAAAATAGGTTGGTTATTACAATTCCCTGTGAATCTATTACGGTCTATTGGGAGACACCTCCAACTACCCTTTATGAAAGAGAGCCATAAGGATGCAAATAATACACTGAGTAACAACACTACACGCTCGTCTAAGTCAGCCCTCACTGTAGTATATAATGATCCCGTTATGAAATTTGAGTTGGATCTCATTTCGGTGCTTTTGATCTAGCGCTCGACTGACGCGAGCTTGCTACAAATGGTTTGGCTAATGCTAATTAACAAAACTAGTCATGCATGCAGGATGGCAGATGTGGTTGTTTGAGTGGAGGTGCCCCACGTAGAACTCCAGCGATCGATTACTAAAAAATTTGACATTAAACAGTTATGGAACTTTGAAGTCATTTAGAGTAAAGTGGGCTAGTATGGCACCTTGGGTAGTTCAATATTTCTGTTACAAATCGGTAGGGTGCATCGGAGTAAGCGTCAAGTGCACGTTGTTCTGCTGTTTTCTTCGCTAAAATCATCTAAAGACGAGTATTTAACAGTGTTTGGGAAAAATTACGAAAATACAAGGGATGTTCATTGAGTATTTTGTTGCAATTCCCAGTAGGGACATATAAATCTACTGTACATAACCTAACTTTTTATACCGCGTAGGATAACCAGGTTTCAACAGCCATGAGTTTATAATTTACTAAATCTGGAAGACACACTGTGGGGTGATATGGCATAAGAGTGTAGCATATTACCCCAAATGCAGCATATTATCCCACTATGTAACATTTACACATTTTAAACTTTTATAGTAAAGAAGAACCCACGAAATTACACTAAGAGAAATTTGAGGGCCATGTGGTCAGCAGAAGATTTGACAAATGCAATCTCAGATGGTCGTGGTTCAGTAAGGCAGATTAGTCGAACATATTTTGTGCCAGGTAGGACCTTATTGAGGAGAATGTAATCCGGAAAGGCAAACAAGGTCAAGTTAGGTCGTAAGAGTTATCTATGTCCAGAACGTGAATGAAGCTTGATAGAATACATCAAAAAAATGGAGAAGATGGGTTTTGCGCTAACATCTGTAGGCGTAAAAAAGATTGCGCACTGATTTGAAAATACTGAAAATGCTGCTCTTGGAGATGAGAATACACCAGAAGAAAATATTAGGAAAGCTACTGCAGATGTTCCTGTCATTAATGATGGCTACGACCAAAACAACCGGCATTCTCCCAACACAGTTGATCCAGATCAAAACTCGTTTGAAGCCATTTCAGCGGTTCCATGCATACCGGGACCGAGTGGTTATCAGAAGCGGAAACAGCATGGAGAAGTAATAACATCACCAGAAGTAGTAGTAGCAAAACGAGAGAAAAAAAAAGCCAAAGAAAAAAAATATCTGCGAAACTAATGAAAGCCCAACAACGAATGGAAAAACGGATGACAGAATAGACGTAGATAGTTACGAAATTTGTGCAGATTGAGGTGGATATTAATTCGACAAAAAGGGTCCTAAATGCGATTGGATATAATGTACGAGGTGTTCAGACTGAGTCCATGGAATCTGCACAAGATCTGAGTTATTCTACTACGATTGTATCCCACTTCAACAGCTGGCAAACGATATTAAATGGAACAATTGAATATTTATTTCTGAATTTAGTTTAGGATTATTTTTTTTATATCTCAACTCATTTCAGGTTATCTTTGGTTTCAAATTAGGTTTATTCATTTATCGGTATGTTAAAGAACATTTCTTTAAGAACGTATTTGTTAATGTTTTTTTTTTCATAAATTACCTGAATCCTTATGAGAACACATGTTGCAATATTTCCCAGTCTCCTATGCCATAATACCCTGAGGCTGGGGAAATACGGCAATTTGTCATTATTCGAGAGTTTCGTTCCCTATTAGACCTATAGTCAAACTAGCCCAAAAATGGATTTACTAAACTATACCTCATACTGAATGGTCACTCTAGCCAGTTCCGTTACAAGGCTGAATGGACAGAGTGTTAATTTATGGTCCATTAAAAAACAAGTTTCCATAATATACTAAGTGACATATAAATCCGAACACCCAGTTTAAATGGTTTTATTTTAATAAAATTTTGTATAAGTACTTAATGAAGCATAATATGTAAGTAAATGATAAACATTTCAAAATGATTGCACTGCTTTAAAGCCCTTTGACCTTTAATAATGTGTGGATGCACCCTGATGTGCTATGCATTCTCCAACGCGCCTAGGCTTGCTTCTGATCAGGTGGTCAATGTCCTCCTGTGGTATCTCATTCCAGGCAACCACCAACTCCTCTCGAAGTGCTTCTAGAGTCTGAGGAGGACGTTGCAAATTGAGCAATCTCCTACCCATCATATCCCACACGTGCTCAATTGGGGATAAGTCGGGAGATCTTGGTGGCCATGGTAACAATGTGAGATCATTATGTTGAAAGAAGTCTATTTCGACTCTTGCAACATGTGGTCGGGCATTATCTTGTTGGAAAGTTGGAACTGCCAGGGTGTCAAGATAGGGTAAAAGATGGGGTTCTAGAACCTCGTGGATATAACGCTGCGCATTCATGTTACCTATGATGAAGATTAAAGGTGACCTGGAACCATAAGCTATAGCACCCCAAACCATAACTCCAACAGTGTGATGAACATGTCTTTCAACAAAAAAACTGTGGATTTCTCCTTTCACCACGTCGCCTTCTAACCCTGTCACGACCATCGTGCATGCCTAAACAAAATCGAGACTCGTCACTAAAGACAATACTGTTCCATTCCTGATCCCAGAGTGACCGTTGTCTGCACCACTCAAGGCGATTACGTCGGTGTTCTCGAGTTAAAGGGAGGACCCAGTGTGGCCGGTATGAAAACAAGCCAAAACTTCTCATTCGTCGGTAAACACTTCGCATGCCAATAGGTCTTCCGCGTTCTGCAAACCATTCATTTGCAATGGACCTGGTAGTGGAGAAACGGTCCCTCAAGCCCAATAATCTTAGGCGACGATCTTCACGGTCTGTTGTTCTGTTCTACGGCGGCGTTCAGTGCCCCTTGCTCTTTGCGTACGGCCTTCTCGAAGCCATACCGGACAACACCTAACTACAGTGTCTGCACTTCATTGCACTCTAACTGCAATTACCCGAAAAGAAAGTCCAGCTTCCCGAAGTCCCACTATACGACCCCTATCAAACTCACTAAGTTGACGAAATCGTACAGGTCTCCGTACTCTAGGCATCGTAACCGATCGTAAAGGATGTCAAGAACCAAAATCCGCCAACGTTGATTCTTTACTGGGGCTGAAATATTAATTTTTAGAGTGTTAGTGAATTAAAAAAAAGCAGTATAAAAACCGGAATGTCCAACTGATAAAGCTGAAAATTTTTCCACTTGTTATTTATAGTAAGATAAATACATTCACCAACTTTTATTAAAATAAAACCATTTAAACTGGGTGTTCGGATTTATATGTCACTTAGTATACAACATCGTACTCTATAGGACACCTGACGAAAGCAATTTGGCTAGAATATTTTGGAGCGGTGACACCACCTCACTGATTTTAAATGAAACACCCTGTATTGAATTCTACGGCAGGTTCTAAACATATTTAGCGGACAAGTTTCTATACCTAAATTTAACCGTTTTTCATGTATCTCAAACTAAGAAACACAAATGCAGGCAGATAATTCTATTAACTGTTCGTATGTTTGCCTTTGCCATAGGATCTGTAAGAGTTTTCCTGTAGCAGGAAACCTGCTTTTGTCGACCTTACGTATATGTACAGAGTGATCAAAAAAGAGCACGGACATTAGCGTCATATCCTTAGAAGTTGACCGGCACGGGTATTACGTATCTTGAAAAGTGACATTTCGTCGTTCTTTTTTGACATTTCGTTGGCTTTTTTGGATATTTCATAGGTTTTTCTGCACGATGTTAACTTAGCACAAGCTGTTGTACTTTTGTTGTGAACATCGATCACAGCAAGCAAACGCACACTAAGAACTACCTAGCGAAACATGTGTTGGGTATTAATATACCGGCTCGATAAAATTATGTAGTAGTCACTGTTCTGTAGTGCATAGATAAAAGCTATAAATTTGCATTTTCTATGAGTCCAAGCATAATGCACTGACATTTTAGATGCTATTGTGTAACTATGTATTGAAACAACGGACAATTTCAGTTACGATTGAATATAAAACAAAACAATGATATCTCGAATGATGGAACAATAACTGCGTTTTAGTAAGCCTCACTTTTTTGTATATTGACCCTAAAAACGAATTTGATACAGCAATTAACAAACGAGGATCAGAAAATAGCAATAAAAATAAAAGAACAGCGACTGAGTGTATGGGCAGAGAGAGGGAATCGCAGAACTTACACGGACAAAATATCATAGAATAAAACAACTATTGATTTTGGTCAGGGACTAAAGTACTCTTGGGTTTCGGATTCTGACTGAGTCTCTTTTGAACAAACCGAAGAGCAGCCGACACACGTTAACTGAGTCCATTGTTCCAATGTTAATACTTGAATGGTTCAACAGAAAAATTTCTAACTTTGCTGGGTCTATGATTGTCCAAGGTCGCTTTGGTTTTATCCCGTGATTATATTTCTGGTGTGTCGCGTTTTTTCTGGCCAATTATTCAGTTTCTGTTACAGTTGTTAATAGTTGAGAAGACAAGGCAATGCGTCCCTCTAATGACCCAACAATGCTAACTGCACTTTAGTAAACCTACGAAGGTACAATTGGCTTCTTCGGAAAAGCCGTTTACCCTGTTGGTCAGTCATTTACCTACGTTTGGCCAACAGAGTCTCAGAAGTTTCAAATTTAAGGGTATTTCCAGACTTAAGTAAATCCGTTGATTAATCCAAGATTTGAACTAACCCTGGTAAGCTTGACCAAATTCCAGTTTTTTTTGTTGAAGAGACATATTCATCAAATCACTCTTATGTCACTGGTGAATCGAACCGTTTTGATCTCAAAAGTTTGAGACACAGTGGATACACCATGTCCTGGAGGTTGAGAAGGTCCCTGATGAAGTTTGAAATAAAAATGTCATTTGCAGCGAAAACGTGAAAAAGAAATCGAAGAAAATAGTACTCTCTATTCATTTGGTAAGACATTTCAGGTACTGCCACACGTTGCTCATAATACTGCTTAAGTTGTCGCCGTTCGATTCACGATTCGAACACACCTTTGTAAAATTTTTAGTAAAGCAACATAAGCTAACATCATATCGATAGCTCTGTTATAGCTATAGCAATCCGCCAACTTCTGTTTTTTCAAATCCGATTTGTTACGCTGACCTACACACCACGCGGCACTGGTTTGGATACTCATGGATATGGTACACCTTTTTACGTAGGTTGCAGGGCCGGGCTGGCACATACAGATTTTTGCGGAACTTAAAACTATGGTAATTTTAAAGCGTATGTTGATTGGAAGTTTCCTTATTGTCCTAAACGCTCTGTAGAGGGAAGTCACAACTTTAAGGACACCTTGTATAATCTGAAGCGTCTATACACCCCACACTGTTTCAACATCAGCTCGGCCATTTCACATCTGAAAGAACACCAAATTGCCACCAACATAGCAAAGCGATCGGTTACAGGAATGGCGAATGAAGAATTTGTTACGTAATTAAAGTTTTAATGGTTTCTCCTGAGCTTTAAGTTTTTGTCTTCAAAACAAACATTACTTGGATACTTTAATCAGAAAAGTTAGTCATCGTCGGTCCTCGGTGAGGACCTGGAAAGTTGCGTTTGTAGACAACGGGGACTATTAAAAAAAGTTTAATTGATACTCAAGGCGGTCGCGTTCGCTGTGGTTGTTAATAAATTCCATCAGGCTGTATAATAGGAAAACTTCCGTAGTTTTTTCAGTCACATATTGACTAAATATTTAACGATTACCTTTAGTAGCTGTCCTCACATAACAGGCAGCAACTGCATAATACACTGGCTCATTGTTCACTATACTATATGCTATACAAGGTGCTTTCCAGGTCATGCACAGAGGGAGTTTTCTGGATCATTCGTTGGAAGGATTGAAAACAATTAATACCTTAGGAAAAAGTATGTAGCTGGAGTATGAGCATAATCCCTATGAACGATTCATGCTCAAGTAGCTGCTTCCGAATTGAAAATTTTTATGAAAATCGAATACGATCACATTCATAGCACTTGTCTACGTCAATGCCGAAGACTTATTCAAGCTGTTCAATTTTCATTCTATAAGTGAATCAAGTACATAGTATGAGTATATAAATGTGTATAATTGTTTTCTTTCTACATACCTGCAGCCAAATAACCATGGCCTAGGAAAAATCACAGCAAAGTATTTTTATATCCTAGACCTAGATAGTTCGGGGTGTATTGGCTATCCACGCTGACGTGCCAGGACGAAACGATTCGGGCAGGAGAGACTCTCAACGTTAAAAGGGGAGATGTAAAGATATTTCTATGAAATATGTAACTGTATTATCAGAAATATCGTGGAAAAGGAGCCGCTACAATATTTTTATCTTTACTACCGGGTGCGCCATCTTTTATGTCGGTATTGAAATATCGAATGATTGTGTTTCTGAAACGTCAGTTTACTACAATTTTAGTCATGAATTGCTTTAAACCGAAACAACGCGCCGAAATAGTCACGATGTACATTGAAAATCGTCGTTCAGTTGTGTTAACGCAACGTGCATATCGTCGAAAATATCGTGGCAAACAGGCACCGTCTGACAACACTATCCGTCGTTTGGTTTCGAATTTTGTTGAGTACGGGACAGTGGGAGATCGTCAACATACCGTTCATCAACGACCAAGACGTTCCAATGTATTGGTTGAAGCGGTCAGAGACAGAGTTGCCCAGAACCCAAAAATGTCGTATCGTCACCGCGCTCAGCATTTTGGCATCAGTGGAATCACGTTGCGGCGCATTTTGGAGGATGATTTGTATTTGTTTCCTTAAGGTTCGGGTACATTAGCAATAATATTGCGACATTTATTGCGAGAATGGATGTCTACGCCTGTGTAAACATGACTGAGACCAAAGTTGCCAGACCACTTTTGTTTTCGACTGGTGATCTCGGCAAGTAAACACGTTGTTAATGTAAACATCTTGCAGTGCGTTCTCACAGAGACAGATTTTATTCAAAACGTGTTTGTTTTTGCGAGAGCTGTGTGTATTGCATTTCAAAAATGGCACAGAAAAAGACCTGGTCAAAGGACGAGACATTTTCTTTAATTACGGAACGGGAGTTGTACCCAGAATCATGGGATATTATAAGCATAAATTATAGGAATAGGATTAAAAAACAAAATGCGTTGAAGGAATTAGCTGGAAAATTTGAAACAGCCGAAAGTGAAATTTCCAGTAAATTACACAATCTGAGAACTGAGAAATAAGAAGACTGAAAACAAAGAAAAGCGGTGATGGAGTTGACGATGCGTATGAGATTACTTGGGAGTTTTTTAATTCATTGAAGTTTATTAATTGTGATCATTCGGAGTCAAAACCTGTTGACAATTTGGTAAGTATTATTTTGTATTTATTTAAAAAATAATAGGTTAGTTATTAACAATGTTTAAGTATTCTTATATATTAGGTACAGTATGTTTAAATGAAATCTAGTATTCTAAATATGCGTATATTGCCAATGTGCTTCTCCCTCTGGTTAAACAAAGTAATCCCTGAATTCATCCCTGACATCTTCGGAATTGACACCAAAATTATGTGCTGCTCCATAGTCTAACCCTAATAAGTTTGATTGTGGCATTCCAACCCTGCGCCATGCGGCATCCTGTTCATCCGTATCGAAGGTACCTCCTTGTGCATAAAATTTACTTTTTCGACTCATTAGAAAGAAGTGCGTTACGACACATATTGCTGATACAACACAAGTACTTTTTCTGGTCCAAGTTCTGTAGGCTTTCGTAGAATACGAAAGCGGTTAGCAATAAGTCCGAATACGTTTCCTATTACTCTTCTCGCCCTTGAAAGTCTGTAACTAAACACCCGGTTAGGTGCTGGTTGTCCTCTGAATGGGTATGGTTTTAATAAATAGGGTTTCATAGCGAATGTATCATCTGCTACTATTACATAGGGTACAGGCTTCTCGCGTCCCGGTAAAGGTTTTGCAGGCGGAAAGTTAAGCGTATTATTTGCTAAGGCAACTGATAAAATACAGTTATTGAATACTCCCCCATCTGATACCCGTCCATTGTATCCTATGTCAACATACAAAAATATATGTGTGGCATCAGCCAATGCCATAAGTACGATACTGTTATACCCTTTATAGTTACAGAAAAAACTTCGGCTATTAGGTGGTGCCTTTATAGTTATATGCTTTCCGTCTAGGGCTCCCCCACAGTGTGAAAAATTCCATAGGTCTTCAAATAATTTTGAATGTTGTAGCCACTCTTGGAGTCTGAAAATAAAAACCCACGTGTATTTATTTTAGGAACAACAGACGGAAACGTAAGCGGAAGGATATGATAATTCGAATAATGCTGAAGAAATGGACAATGTTGTCAAAAATATACAGCCAGAGAAAAAGAAAAAGCGAGAACAGTGTAAGAAAAATGAAATAGAGCAAGATGTTCTATTGAAAAAGGCAGCTACTTTAATGACTAAACCTACAGATGAGTTCCAAATTTTTGGAGATCTTGTTGCAAGTGAAAGTAGAAATTTAAAATCACCCGAATACCAACGTCAACTAAAATTAACCATTCAGCGTGCTATAGTTCAATTTTCCGAACTCGATGTTTCTTCTCCGTCAACAAGTGGTAACTCTTCATGCTTATCATCTAGACCCCAATCGGCTGCATCGTATTATATGTCATTTGTAGCAAACACACAAGAAGATAATGTGAGAGGTACTTAACATGTATATCTGTTAATTAAATAAACCGTTTACCGCTGAAATGCTGCAATTTTGACAAATAAGGATTTGTCAGCAATTTAAATTTACAGTAATTTCTTCTTCATCACCCTAAATATAAAAAATTGTATAGAACTTTATCGGAGTCATAATCAGACAGAAAATTGAACAAACCATGTTAGTAAAAAAATCTAACCTTTAAATATTTCTTTTTCAGAACATCGAACAATGCACTACAACACTCAGGAACAATCGCCGCAATCGTTCATACAGGGATTCGGAATAAGTACATTAACGAATGATATGAATCACCTGCAACAATTACCCTGAATGAGACTACATGTAAAAATATATTTTATATAATATACTGAACATACCGTTTAATAAATATATATTTGATAATCTGTATAACATTATGTCCTTACCTGTTGCTAAAAATCTTAATGTCAAACAGAGCCGTTCACTAGCGGTAATAGCACAACGCATTTGTGTATCACGTTTGCTGATGCGTGGTCCAACTAATTTTAAAAGATAGTCAAAATTAGTCTTTGACATTCGCAAAAAATTGTCAAGTTGTGAAGGGTCTTCTATTCTCAATTCGGAGAACAATGTTTCGTACATTCCGTCTTAGTACCCATTCTCTTGCCCATATTTTCTTTTTTTTTCTTAGTTTTTTATTTAACAAACATAAAACTGTATATGCAGCTGCATATCTAGTTTCTTAGGCAGACATTTTCAATAATAAATGTTCCTCCAATACACTCACGAATGCAATGAAATACTTTTGTACAGACAGAGCAAGAGTTACAATATAAGTGTAAACATACAAGACATATTTTTCGCAAAAATACCCGACATTTTCTCTCGAGACCAGTTGCTGAAATAATTTGCGAGAAAAAAATGCCGTAGTGTAAACAGTCGGGCAAGTTTATGTAGCAATAAATGTCGCAATATTATTGCTAATGTACACGAACCTTTATAAGTTGCAGTTAGCACAAAAAATATTGCCAACTGACCGTCCGCGTCGCTTGGAATACGCCTAAACAGTCGCTCGCATGGTTGATGCTGAATCTGATTTATGGAAGCAAATTGTGATGACCGACGAGGTCCGTTTCACCCTCTCTGGCGGCGTTAATAAGCAAAACTGCCGCATTTGGGGGACGGAAGATCCACATGACATCGACGAAATGCCGTTGCATGTCCGGAAAGTGACTGGTCCGGCGTTTGCGCCAAAACCATCATTGGGCCATTTTTCTTCAACGAAAACGAAACAGTCGATGGAAATCGATATCGGTGGATGTTGGCTCATTATGTCTGCCCACAAATGCGTGAAAAAGGTCTTGATGGTTACTGGTTTCAACAAGACAGTGCGCCATGCCACACTGCAAATGAACCAATCCAGTTTCTGCAACGAAAATTCCCTGGACGTCTGATGTCAAAAAGAGGTGACATTGACTGGCCACCCAGGTTTCCAGATTTGACCCCATCGGACTTCTTTTTGTGGGGTTGTTTGAAAATTCAAGTTTACGCCAGCAAGCTCCAGACCACTGAAGAACTCAAGGCAAACGTTCGTACCGCAATCGCCGCTATACCACCAGAGATGCTCGAAAAAGTAATGGAATAAAGGTGGCCACTTGATAGATGTTGTGTTCAAGTCAAAATAAATTGTAAAGGACCATATTTAATAAAAATAACCGATATATAAAAATCAGTTTTTCGTTTTCAAAGTTATTTCATGTTTACATACCGACATAAAAGATAGCGCACCCTGTATATTTTTAATCAATGAACAGGAGCTAAATGTCGAAGCAATACATACTATAAAACACGGATCAGAATCAGTCACATCAATTTATTCATGGCGAGACATTTAGGGTTGCTCACAGATAAATGTCAGGCGATCACGTGGTTATTTTATATCCTTTCTACTACTACTACTGTATTTAGTCACATGCTTCTGAACCTACAAGTATCATGTTGTTGAAATGGGCTACTACCCAAGAAAAAGTAATCTATGTTTGTCAAATTTTAGTAATTATATCCTTAAATGATGTCCCCTGAAGTTGAATGGTCTTGAGTCCTTTGTCAAAAATTGGGAACTACATTCCAAACTAGGGCACTAATAGACCTTTGATCAAGAGGTTAAATTGGTAGATTCAAAACTACAGAAAGAAGAACTTAACAAATTCTTGACAGATTCAAAGGTTATAGCTTACCCAATGTTAACCCCCCTTACTGATTTTTGATGACTGTTCGGTTCTCGTTTTTTTTATTTGCGACGGGCGTGCTAGTTTCTTCAGTCATACTTGAATCTAGTTTAGAAGATTTCTAAAAATTTAAACCAGAAGAAGCCTAATGTTTATAGGCATACCTTACAGTACTACCGGGTTATTAAGAGACATTCACTATCATTTCTTTCGTTTTCATTCATTTTTCTAATGCGCGTGCGCTTTCAATTGAGAGGTATTGTAACTGTGCGTCCCGTTCAATATTCGGACTCTGTAATACAGCACATAATTTTGAAATGATCTTTCCTTCTCTATGACACGTTTCAGAAGATATTCGAGATGGTCGATTTAAAACTCGCGACCATGTCATACGACGTTGTTGAGCGACACAAATCGCATGCATATATGGACTCCAACACTTAACACTTAATGAATTCAGTAGCAATGCCCGAAAGAAATCATAATATAATTTAGAATGAAAACTCATACTCTGTATGACAGCAGATTAGAACGAATGAGTAAAATAATATTATATGTCCAGATTCGAAATTTTTGTGCAATAATGCATGTCGTTATGAACGTATTAACTCATCCATCATGGTTGAGATCATGGAAAACATATAAATTACCGAATTGCAGAAGAATATGTGAATATTCAATTTATAATACACGAGTAGAGTATTTTTGTGGATAAATATCAACCAGTTATTGATGAACGCATAACAAATTTAATCAATATGGAATTCGGCTGAACGTTTATCCCCGTTTCACATCCACTCTATTATATAGGATTTTCGCTCATCGACACTTTCGTGAATTATCGTTGAAAAAGAATGCGGCGGGAAAAAGCTGTTCGTGTCAGCGAAATAACAGGAATCCAGTTTTCCAACTGTTTCCCTACTCCCTCAGTTTGTTGTTGCTTTTCAGTCGTTCATCTCTCAGTGTTGTCAATTTTCAGCTTCTGGATGATACGCGTGAGGCAGAAAAAATTATGATAATGGAATTTACATATCTTTAACAGAAGTTCTAGAATAGAATTGTTGTTCCGCACATTTCGTTGCAATATGACATGGCAAAGTACCTGTACAGTCCAACTATTCAGGAAAACCTGTCAGGCTTGTACCACTTGCTTTTTAATCTCACAAATATTCTCCTGGAAGGACTGGAAGAAGTTTTGGAGGAAGAGAGAAATCCTGGAAAAAGGATATTGTGTCGAGAATGGCTTACACGGAGAGAAAGTCAAGGAGCTTCCACCAATTCAATGAGGAAGCTGGGATTTGAAGATCCTAAATAATACAGAATGATGCTCAGAACGACTGCTGAAAAATTTGGCTATTTGTTAGGCTTAATAACTCCATTAATCCAACGAGAGGACACTATCATGAGAGACGCTGTCAAACCAGAAACAATGTTGGAAGTAACCTTGAATTATCTAGCAACTGGTAATAATTACGAACCCTTTCTCATCTCTTCCGAGTTTCTAAATCAGCGATATCTATCATGATTCCCATTGTTTGTGAAACTGTGTATGATTGCTTAAAGGATTTCGTAAAGGTATGTGAATAGATAATAATAGAACATTTTTAAAATTTTATTTAGGCTTCTTAATAAGAAACAAATAAATTCAATTGTAACATTTAGTTTGTCAAGTTCCATGCGCGAGATAATGTCTCCGGTAGCAGCATCATCATTAGCAACTGTGTCCTCGTTCTTGACCGGGCAATTAGTGCTGTATGCAGGAGTAGTTGCAGAAGGCGAATCCCAAGAAAGGGTTGGTGATTGAATTGCAGTTAATGCGGAAGCCTCAGAAGCAGAACTGCTCTTATTCAACGCATTCAATCGATGTTTTTGTACTACTCTTTGAATTTCACCTTGCGCCATGATTGACCTCTGCAACAGCTGCGGTTAGTGCTTCTATCCGTGTTTTTTTATTTTTTGATCCTGCTTCTACTTTAGAACCTGTTTTACCATTCGATTCTACTCGGGAGCATGTTTTGCTGGTCGAAGGTCTTATAGAGGTTTCTCATTTGCCTAATGATAAATTTTTATTTTTTGTCTATTTTTTCGGGTTCCTGATACACATGATGCATGGAAAAAAGTTGCGAATGGGTTTGAAGTAAGATGGAATTTTCCTTTCTGTTGTGGTGCCATTGATGGCAAGCATGTCTTGGCCGAGGCTTCCCCACATACTGGAAGTGAATACTTCAACTATAAAGGCTCTGTTCTTCTTATTTTAAAGTAGGGACAAAGGGATCTAACTCAGATGGTGGTATTTTTCAAAACAGCGAAATTTCAGGAGCCCTAGAAGAAGGATTACTACCTGATGGTTACTTTTTAGTTGATGATGATGCTTTTCCACTAAAACCCTGTCTATTTAAACCATAAAGTAGATACCGATTACCTCTTACCTATTTCCAATTATCAGTTTATTCGTGCCAGAAGAATAGAGGAAAATGGTTTTGGAATCTCGGCAAGTAGATTTCGTGTTTTTGAAACAAAATTAAAGATAAAAGTTGCCTCGGTGAATGAACTGATTGGTGCTGCAATTGTAATTCACAACTAGCTACGGAAAACGTCACCAGATCAATACTTCAATAATGCACAATTGGTTGATTGCGAAAACCAACACACTGGCGAAATAATACCTGGACAGTGGAGACAAGAAATACGATAACGATAAACATACAGGGGGGGTACCTGAAAGGAAGGCGTCGGAGATAGCAAAACACATGCGAAAGAAAATGAGGGATTATTTTATTTCTGAAGAAAGAGCAGTGCCTTGGCAACGAAATTTCATAAATTAGTTACCAGTTATTAAAAAAAATACACTTTTTGACTTCCTATCCTTTCGTTTCATTTTCAGCTGTGTAGCTATCCATTATTTCTTCCATTTGTCGGAACCACTTGACAGTTGGAACGTATATATCATTCGGTTTACCTCCTGATTTCTTAGACTTGTTAACCTTCAACGCTTCCTAATTATAGGTTGTTCTCATTATCTTTATTTTTTGCTTTGATTCTGCCACCCCAAAACCTTCCTTGTCCTGATGTTCTCTTCAGCTGCTTTTCGCATGTTTTTATTGCGATAATTTATACTACTCTTCCTCCATAAACACTCTTTTGCATTATAGAGATCAACAAAATGCATGTTTCTTGTTCTGACCACTTCATGTTGTACAAATTCAACCTTAATTCACAATTTGTAGTATACCAAAATCACCAAAATTATTTGCTTATCTGAGATCAAAATGGGTAAAAAATCTGAAAAAACACAGAGTAAAAATCCACAATCCATGCGCAAAAACTTATTTACTCTTGCTTTTTCTGTTTACATTGGTAAAGTAGACGGTCAAGTTGGCGATCTAGTGAAATGGGGGTAGCAGTCAAGTAAAGTTACTTGTTCACCGTGCAGAATCACTTGACTTGCCTCGTCACTTGACACAAGTCGCTACTTTACTTGACCGAAGTTGTTTAGACGATGCAAGTAGAAAAAAATACTTGACTTTACTGCTCAACTCGACCGTTTACTTGACCCGTGTAAACACGGCTTAAGCATTGGTTATTCCAATGAAAATTCAATTCAACCGCTTCGGTTCCTATGATGAGTTGGATGCACTTCCACTTCCTCAAGGCCAAACCTCTCTGCTGTTTCTAATCACTCGGAATTCATCAATTCGAATAGTTCTGTGGGACTTCTTCAAGAACCAGGCGTCAAATCTGATTGACTAGACGTTAAGAACTTCTAATTCAGTAGTCGGATGTAGAATGAGATTGTTGTGTAATTCGTGTCAGTTTCTACCTGCTTTCTCCTATTCGTGATTATACCTAATACCCGTTGCTGACGTTGTTTTTAAAACCTTGACGTGCAACTTTCGTCCCTGTCCTACGTACATCTTGGTTCTTTTAATATCCTTCCTTTTTGTATAGGTCCCTGATTGATGTATGTTAGTTAAATTACTGCCACCGAAAAACTTGTTTTTAAAAAAAACTTTATTTTGGTTAACGGTACAAAAGGACTTTTGTGAAACCTTGTCACGACGATGCGTAAAACAGGACGGTTAGACAAGAAGTGACAAGATTTCCTCACACATGGATTTAGTACAATGCAGTAGAAATATAGTCTGCTGATACAGAGCATGTTTTCATGTGACCTTCAAGGCGCGAGATAAGATTCCATAGCGTAGCGACAATGCTAGCAAGATATACAAGTACCAGGTAATAATTATAATATTATATAAAATACAGGGTGATGATGGATATAACTTGTATGAGCACCAACACTATATTGGTAGAGACGGATAATGCAATCTTATTTATTATGAATGTGAGCATGTTTATACCACCTTCGCGGCTGAATGGGTTAACAACCTAAGCCCATTAATTAAATGAAAAATAGCGTCAGGTAGATTGACTATATACTTCCCACGCCTTCGAAACAACTTCTAGTAGCTGAAAACAGTTTTCAGTCGACCCGCCAAGCCGAGCACCTTGCTCTCGCCGACAACGCCACTGAAGATGGCTACCGCAGATGCATCCGAAAGCTCTGGACCAAATCCAACCCGACCACGGCTAAACAGTCCGAAAAACCTAAATTACAATTATAATTTATTTAATTAAGGCTGTTTACAGGGGAGTTGGTAACTATCCTTGGACTCGACCCATACTTAGAGAGACACCCTTTTCAATGGAGTAAATATTTTACTTTGCGAGCCAATTTAATTTACGTTCGTAGCGCCGCAAGGTACTCGGGCAAGCCATATCATTCTGTTTTGAGGAGTTGACCGTACCGTGCTGTGCTGCTGATAAGTCCGAAGCATTTGCGCTATTGGACCGTAACGTTCCATCCCCTCGCCTAATCCCGGATTTCTTGGCTGTTCTTTTCTTCTGATGACTCTCGCAGTTTAAGAGTCGTCCCTCTGACCTCACATTTCTCACTTCCTTAATCCATATTTGATGGTGCCGCACGAAAAGTTGTTTCATATTTCACGGCGCGATAAAAAATGTATTTCTCTGACATTTTTTCCTAGTTGGATGCTTCATTCTCATTCTGCTGGGAAGCTCATTTCTTGGAGAAAGTCTGTTTGTCGTGAAAATGTTGGATTATTTTTTTATCATCTAAAAGAAAAGCCTGAAAACAGATTCCAATAAGCCTTTGTTGAGCTTGACTGATCTAGTTCTCTTTTTGTAATTTGTAAAAGGCTTTCCAGAAGCGTGAATGTCAGATATAGATATTGTAAAATTGCACAGTACGTGCTATAGCCAAGGCCACAAGGGCCGCAATCAATTACATTCTTCCGGATTGTTATTTTGTATAATTTTCAAGTGAGCTTTGAGGAAAGCAAATTATAATCTCAGTACTATCATTATCCTGTGACGTTGAATCCTCGTAGTTAGTCCTTTGCATAAGTTTTGTCAAGACACCATTCTATGCTGAATAACTCAAGAAGGATGCGTAAATTGCGGTTTTTAGTTAGCCAAACCGCGAGACAAGTTCTCATTCAAGGGAACAATTAATATGCAGTAAGTCAGAAACTGTAATCACTTAAATTTAGTTGTTCAAGTCACGACATACTGCAGGAGCACTTCCAGCAGACTGTCTAGGTTACCAAAATCCAGTCAGATATGCAATCTGCACTCTACCACCCAAATAAAGCCAAGATGTGCCTTTGCACTACCGAAACTTACAAATTGAAACTGCTTTCATAGTCGCTGTGTATCTCACTCTCGCTCTCACACACACACACACATAAACACTCTGTTTTGCAGGTAACTGTGAAAAGTCTTTCGGTTCTCCCAGATTCTTTGAAGTTCATTTTTCATTTCACTAACTAAAAGATACATATCATTTTTGGCAATAGAAAGCGGAAAGTTGTACGTAGCCTCATTTTGGCCCTTCAACACAAAGTTCATCATACCTTTTTTCGTGCATAGGCTTCTATCATATCTTAAATAAAAGATCTTAATGAAAACAGTTGATCCGAAAACGACTTTTTAATAGACCATAGAAGAATGAATTCTCAAAGAGGCTAAATAGTTGATTACTATCTGCATTTCGTCAGAAAATATGACTTACATCGTCGTAAAACGTCGGGGCAGGGCCCATGAAAATTTGACCATTTAAAGCCCATTATAATCAGCGGAAAACTCCAATTAGAAAAAAAGGTTTTAGTTTGTCAGGTGACCTTAATATGCATGTAGTTTTGAGTCAAAATAGCAGGTATATACAGGGTGTCCCACGTAGAACAGCAGCGATCGATTTCTCAAAAAGTTGGCATAAGACAGTTATTAAATTTGGGTTTATAGTACAACCGATGGTTGTAAATTAGTTAAAGTATTTTCAAAAGTGTAGCACTGTTGCACCGGAAGTAGATACCAACCTGCTTGTTTTAAAAGAAACACCTTGTATATTATTGATGTTTGTTTAAAAATAAGCGACCAACCGTTATAATTGGAGAGCAGATCCCAAAAGTACTCGTTTTTTATACGGCTCGCACCTATTCCATAATAGATTATGGCTGCTTTCTCTGTAGGTGAGCTACAAAAACCTAGCTTAGAAAGACATATACGACTCAATTCAAAGCTTTGTGTCTCGTATTAAATTTAAACTGCACGGGTCCAGTATGTTAATTGTCGTTATATATAGGCCACCACATTGCTCTATACCTCAAGCCATCCAGTGTTTAGAAAATCTTATCTCATTTTTCACTTCCCAATATGATAACATTATATTCTTGGGCGATATGAATGTCGACTTGCTTGCTCATAACAATATCCTCAGCAGCTGTTTTAATTCATTCAATTTCATTCAAGTCATTGATGAGCCTACACGTGTTACAGCCTTCAGTTCCACATTACTTGATCCAATTCTTGTTAGTGACAATACTATCGTCAAAAGGTCAGTGATACTCAATGCAGACTCAATTAGTGATCATCGGCTCACTTACACGTTAATTTAGATTCGGCCAACATCAGTGATTACTGTAACAAACACTGGTTGAAGATCAATCCTAATAAAACTACTGCAATGTTGTACTGTTCGAAGAACTTCTACCGTGAAATGAAGCAGAGGATTTGTGTTGTTTTGGATGAGACACTCATCCCTTTTGTGGATTACGCCAAGAATCTCGGTGTTACCCTTGACTTAAATATGAGATTCGATCGTCATGTCTCTTTCTTATCTATAGTAACGTATATGCGTTTGAAACTCCTCTATTCTACTCGATTCATCCTGAATTTTAAAACCCGAAAAAAGCTCGCCGAAAGTCTTGTGTTGTCTGTCATTTCTTACTCTCTTGTTCCTTATTACCCATGTTTAGACTACGTCCACAAAAGGAAACTCCAGAAAATTCAGAACAGCTGTTGCAGGTTAATTTTTGGATTGCGCAAGTTAGCCGCGTCTCAGATAAAATCAAAGAACTCAACTGGTTGCGAATTGATAAGTTATTTTTATATCTTTTGACCGTCTTCACGCATAAAGTTCTATTATCTAACAGACCAGCTTACCTCGCTAGCAAATTAGTTCACCGTGGTAGTTTTGTTACCAGAGCTCTTAGGTTTAATGTTAATTTTAACATGCCTCCTCACAATACCTCGGTCTTTGAAAGAGGTTACACCTACAATGCAGTCAACAGTGGCTATCGATCCAAACAGATTGCTTCTTTTAAGAAATTAATGAAAAGTCAGCTGTTGGAGTTCATTTAGTTTAGTTTTTCTTGTGCTCATGTGCTTTTTTGACTATTTTCTACTATTTTTGTTTCAAATTTGAAACTCTCACAATACTATATGCATTTGTCTCGTTTTGGTATGTTATTACTTTGTTTATGTGTTTAAGTAATTTTTTTTCCTGTTTTGGGATGGGTGTAACAGTAGCCGTCTGCCTAAGCTTCGCCTCATTATGTAAAGGCATTATTATTATTGAGAGCACTAAGATCGACTACTTCTTTCGCCCTTCTAGCCGAATACAACGAATCACCGCTAAATTAGAGATCAATATTTCTGGCAGGAAACTTCATAATAAAATCTAACATACAACATCAAAGTACACTAGCTTGGAAAATCGCAGAATAATCCTGTTATAACATAACCTGCAGATGGTGACAGGACAAACCCTCTCCTACGCTGGCTGATGCCTTCACGAATATATCAAAGTACAACATCGAGGGGGTTGTTATATTTTCCAGTCGTCATGCCTGCTTTCCTGAGGCCACATGTCATTATCCCCGACGCCGTCCAAACACACATATATATATATATATATATATATATATATGTATTTTTTGAGAGGTGGTCATTGTCGTCTAGACCAATTGAGTGAAAAATAAAGCTTCCGCCTTTAGTTGGGTACTTACTACAGGCAATGAGGACTCTTTATACTTTATTAGTCTCTAGCTTTCAATGGACTATACCATCATCATCAGGAGCTTCAATAACATTAAGAAGAAATAGCCACTATTGTGCAAAATGATTTAAAATTAGTTACAATAGTATGTGAGATTGTTACTAAATGTTAAGTTGAGGGAAACATTTAGTAACCTGGTGAAAGATGGATACATGGTACATTCGTTAAAATTATATTTGGTTGCATTTGTTTTAATTGATGAAGTAAACTGTGTTGGTTACTCCAAGCAACGGGACCCTGTCTTTCATATTCGAAAAAATACAGTTTATAGTGAGGATAGATTTGCAAGCAATTCGACAGTTCAACGAGCTACATAGTCTGATCAGCTTAGGGGTCAGTTCTTTGATATAGGGTAGAACAGCAAAACCAGATCTAGAATATGGGATGGCGGTTATATTGTTATTGCAATTGGTGTTGTTGTTGGGCATTATATCGGTTTTATTATTAGGTGTTTTGAGAATATTATTTGGATTATTAGTATTTGATAAAATACTGGAAGGAGAGCTGAACAAGATCTTGTTAATGGAACACTTCGGATGACCATTGCTGATGAACAGTTTTGATACCTTCCGTAACTTTGAAGTATGAAAAGTAATGTCAGAGATGTTAATTACCCTTGTTTTGATCTGCTTTACCAAGGTGATTTTAATCCTTAGTTTATGTTATGACCTGAAATTGAGGAAACGGCCTGAAGCCATGGGTTTCTGGTACCAGTCGACCAATAAACTATTATTGTTGGTGCGGATGAGTCTTGTGTCTAGAACAGGGACAGACAGGTTCTCATATTCTTTTTCAATGGTAAATTGGATGTAGGGGTCATAGCTATATATATATAGAAATCGTTTATACAACAACTCATTGCATCCTTCGACAGCCCACAATCACAGAGAAAGTATAAAACACAAAACTAATCCTATTTGCCAAATTTTTATGGCCGAATTCCCAGCTATCGAGTTAGTGCAAGCTTGGGCAAGTAAATATAAACACATTTACGATGATCATATAATAAATTGTGAGAATCGTAGAAAAGGAGCTACAACGTTTGGGTGAAAAGACACCACTCCCGCATTAAAGAAATGAACCTGCTGACTTCTTAGCGAAAGGAGCTGTTGCACCGTTGCTACTAATCGGAACAATCATGGATCTCAGTTCCCGTTTAATATCCGTAACGCTAAATGGCTGATGATTCTGGCTGAATGTAGATGTAGTCTACTAGCTTGTTCAACCAATAGTAACAATGCATACTCCAAAATACTCTCGTCCTTGCAAACTATAAAAGTCGTTGACTAAAATCACTCAGTCAGAAAAACAAACACCTTATAAATCAGATGTCTCTTTCGCCACACCAGAAAAAGCCTACATGTAAAGTAAGGATCTATCGAAAACGGATAACTATGATTGAGATGAAATCATAGACGATCTGAATCACTGGCTTTTTATTTGCAATTATAATGAAACAGCTACAGCTAAAATGATTAATGGCCTTGTCGTTGCCGAAGTCCCACTTTCTCTAGATCATATGTCAATGATAATCTAACTGCAGTAACAACACAATTCAAGCATTATAATCAAAAAATGTTTAAATCAGTTAAACAACGTACTACGATTTTAAATATTTGGAGCGAATCACAAGCAGGAATGTGTTATTTTACATCCTGCTGTCTCCCCCTGTGTGAACCCCCGTTAGACATATGCCGACCTTTGTTCGTCAAGGTCGTGTTCATTGGAATATTTGATAAGCATGACTACAATCCAAGTCGCTATGATAGGTATCTTGGCGTGGAGTGTGTGTCCTAGTACCTAGTACCTAATCACCCTTGTCGACAAATTTCCAGGTGGTTAGGTACTGGATGATCTGATGAGGTGAATGAATCAGCTATCTTCTAATACTTTTCCACTAATCGCGGTGCATTAATGATAAGAAATAGTTCCCAGTCCCCTCCAATTTGGCAATTTTGTAAGCTATACATTTCTCATGTATCTTATCGACCATCCAATGAAGTTTTGATCAGAGTTGCGATGACTTTGCGCTAGCCCAGCCGGCAAAAGACTTAACTCCTATCTTTGTTGCCAAACTGGGTAAGGAAAAAAGTCTTAAAGACAAATGTGTAAGGAAAACTGGGTAGGTAGGTACGTAGAAGCACCAGGGTTCAAATATATTAACTCCAAATCCTCACAACCGTTCACCCCCATTTTTTTATTCCTTATTAAAAGTTTATGGACCTCGAAGTCGGAAAACAAAGTACAAACACCTTTTTTGATTTTTAACTATAACTCCGCCGCACTGGATCGATTTAAAAAACTTCTTCATGGCGTGATAGTAACCTTGTGTTTGTTCATAAAGCGTTAGATACTTTTCAAGCATGGGCGAGCCAAATACGTCGACGCAAATGAATGACATGGTTTTTTATAAAGTGAATTTCATGTAACATTCAAAAAACGTAATACGTTATCGTCGAATTTTTCCGCGAATATAATACTTCGTCGTCAAATTACGTGGGAAGTAAAAGGAACAGCTGATCTTTGCTTTTCAAGCTGCGGTAGAGTTACGCAAACCGTCCCATGTCAGACAATGAAAATCCCCAATCAACTGGATGATGTGGCATCATACAAGGTACATAGCTTTGAGAGAGTCGGCCTTTTGATGACCAAAATACAGGTCCAATTGACCTGTGCACAAAGCCGTGACTGTCTCCGTCCATGAGTCCTCCTAGGTACAATAGTTAATAGGGATATATGTACTAACTGGAGCGGAGACTAATGCATTATTAACATGCCTCTGAAAACCAAGTATTGTCAACATGGGAGTTTATACATTGCATAGAAGCATACGTAGCACAATACGCCCATAAATTGTCCACTTAATGTTCTATGAAGCCAGTTGCGTTTGCGGAATATTGCAGTGTTATTGGAGAAGTGCCCGCCACGCAAAGTGGTCAACCTACCCGTAATAATAATAATAATCTGGAGATTCCGGGACTATGCGGTTATTTTGCGATATCTAGACTTTCTACAAAGGTAAGGTTATGTAACAGGTGGTATTTTGACTACAGGGAAACCCGTTAGATGTCGAGGTGCTAGTACATCAAGAGACCAACATAGGTGTCTAATTAGTTAAATAATCAACTACAAATACAACTCTTGATAGTGCCATGGAGATTAACTCGTTTGAAAAATGCTCAGCTAAAACGCTAGTGTTGAAAAATAGTCATTTTTCTGTCATCGCTGCGATCGAGCGTCAGCCAATAAAATTGCCAATTCTTCATCACTACAAGTAGTCAAAAATACTTATTGGATAGAGAAGAAATATAACACTCATGAACAAAATTAAAATAATTTTTTGTGAGTTGGACAAATCAAGATAGTTATTATGTAGAACGTACCCAAAAAGTTGAAAAAAGCTGAAAAAATTTACAGTAACTGATCTAAAAGCTTTCCAAGCTCGTAATTCAGTTCCATTTAGAGCACTGTCCAATAAATAGACCATTCTTCATGATTTTCCGTATTTGTGCTTATCGAAATGCAATTTGACGGAAGCTGTCAAACCTCTCCTACTATCAGTAATTTCTATTGAAATATTGAATAAAACCGTAAAAAAGCAGTTGTTTTATAAATAGGTGTACATTCTGGATGTAATTCCATGCCTTTGTTCTTTAAAATTAAGATATCTTTCATAGAATTGCCAATTTCTGGAACTTATTTGAATGGACCAATGAAAATGCAAGAAATAATAGGTCGATTTTCTAGCTATTATATTTAATAGGATGTTTACACTGTTTTTGACGACTGTCCATGCATGGCAATCTAGATTCGTCTCTATATCACATTTCTACCGATTTTTTTTATTTTCAAAAAAACATATAAAACGTATTCCAGCTGGTTCATCATCTTTTGTTACATCAAAAACAATTTTATTTCCAATTTTTGTTCCATAAGTCCAATCCAAGTGTAAACAAACAGCACATCCTGCATTCCTGGGTCCTAAAACATCGATATTTGTAAATGTATCCGCACTCACCTATTATTCATCGTCTAGATATTATTAAGTCAGAATCAAAAATACGTAATTACCAAAATATTTGCAAGACTTGTTATTTTATTTCATTTTTATTTGATCCGGAACACGTCTGGCATCTTAATTTCTTTTGAAGTGCTATGTAGTATTGCTGAACCGAAAAAAATACGGAATCGGTAAATAGTGTCGTTGAATTCGGTAGGGGGAACAATGCCATCCCATAGTAATTAGTGGTGGATCAAGGACCTTGAAGTACCGTAGCGCCGTCTATGAAAAAAGGTCATTATTGTATTGAGCGCACACACATGTTTTTTGAGGGCATAGTTCTATATTACAACTTGTACAATGTGCATACTGGTCGCTCTTTCAAAGTTCTTTGCAACCATTCTGGAAACTCCTTTTTCGATTCTTGCTTATAGGATTGTGAATAGTTATCTGTTTACCCCTTAAATCGCCTCACATCTTAATTAAATATTTACTTTGAAAACAGACAGGTTTCGATTTCTCTATTGCTTGTCCGGTGATGCCATAATAACAGTAATCTACCACTCTATACCTTTTGTAAGCACAAAAATCAATTCAGTGCAAGCGCAGTAAGGGATGAGGATGTGCGTTCGTAATCATAGGCAACCCAAATCTACGCCTTTCGTGTTCCCGACTGCCTGAGTGTGTATGCATACGCATGATTGGTATGGGGCATTAGGCTACGAGCGCTACATAAAATTAACTTTTAGCTTTATTTTTGGTTCCAGCTCCTTTTCGGCAAGTATGGAAATATTTGACTTATTTTGAAAAATCGTGGAAAATGACGTTTTCTGCAAATATTCAAGTCCATGCCCATGCATAGAAAATCTGAAACTTGCAATATGAATTTATATTCTAAATTCTATGCATATCTATTCGTTAAATTTAAAATATCCATTTGCATTTTTTCAAATGTTGCGCAATAATTTGGGGAAAAATTCCAGTACGTATAGTCTTATAAAACATAGTAGAGTAAATTTCAACAGTTGGCAGAGTTTGCTGCACTGAGACCATGCTGGTTAATCGAATTAGAAAAACAAATTATTCAATTAACGTTTTGACGTCAGCTGATCACAAAAGCGACATCTTTGTATTAGTCTGTAACGCTGACGATAATGAATTTCAGGACCGTATCTGGATTATACTTTTAAGTGATTGAGAATGTTGACAACAAAATGTACGGAGTGTAGATAAGAAAATGTTTATTAGAGAGTTATTATGGTACATCTGTGATTTGTTGATTACAAGGTGAGTCAGTAGAACAGGCTGAACTGTATTTTCCAGTAGGCTGTAATTTTACCTGAAAAAATATTATGGACACGTGTTTCTAGTTAATTACCTATCATAAAAATTAATAATTAATACAGCCTTTTTGAGAAACACCACAGATGTAAAGTTCTATTAAAAAGTATATATGATTAACAAAGTCAAAAACTGCTTATCTTAATTTAATAATACCGGACTTCAAACGTAGTCATGATCATTAGACATTTTGCTTGTAGCGCTTTTTTGTATGCGAAGAAAATTTTCTAAATAAAATAGTTGTTAGCAAGTACAAAATGAATCTGTTTCGTATAAAAAATTACAACAAAATATGAAGCTGCCTAGCGTTGATGGATCCCACTGAATTATGTGTCACTTGTCGATATCAGGCGATAATGAGCTGTTATTCAACTGTAATTTAACACTAGTGAAAAATACTGCAGTTTATTGTTTGAATTCAAATAATATCGAATATCACCTAGAATGTGTACTCCGTGACAAAAAAAAATTATTGCAAGATCTATTTTTTGCAGATCTTAGGTTTGTTGGTAACTTTACGACATATATTTGGGTATTTGTCAATCGCTGTAAATTTAGTGTGATGTTTGTTCCTGAACAACAAAAAATATTCAACTTTATAGGTGTATGGATTTCAAAAATCCTGAATGGTTTTTTTGCGAATATCAATCTAGGGTGAGATACTGGTACTGATGAACGGGAAGTAAATGTTTGTAAACGAGCAATATCTATGAAATTTTTGGTAGAGTCTTTGGCATCAAGTAGGCGTTTAATGGCTATCTGCAAGAGGTTTATAGGAAAACACTCACGGTAAGTGACATTAAATCAGTAAAATCGCATATCTATTGAAAAAAAATAATATAAACAGAAATCAACAATAGTAAAAAACATTAATTTTATTCAAAAATCAAATATTTTTTCAAATTTTGACTGAATTATATGTAATTTCTTAATATTCAATAAGCTGGTGATGTTTCAATGACAAGCAGTCATCTCATACCCATTCGCTTTATTTGATGGACTGTTACCTTATAGGTGGAAAATAACGGCATGATCAATTGACAATCGTGGTGAAATCCACTCTAAAATGCTTAATGCTATCTATAAAAAAAATTATATTAAATGATCAAATTTGTTAAAAAACAAGCCAGTTGTCAATAATAATTGTCTATAAAGAGGATTCCTCTGGAGGAAACACCGCTTGAAAGACAAGTGTATTCACTACTAACATATGTGTTAGACTATTATGCTAAAAATTAAACAAAAACTGCAAATATCACATTAGCCACATTTTTTAACTCCGCTTTCATGACCTGCTACCCAAAAATAGTGTCTAATGCGATAAAGAAAAAGATACTAGTGGTGCACCCAAGCCAAGGTTTTTAATGATGTTTTGTAAGGAATTTGTGTCACAGCCGTACGCTTTATGATCCGAGCTGTTATAAATGGTCCTAAGCTCTTCAACGTCTCTCAAATGCTGCGCCAACACTAATTTCTTCCATTGTGCATAGTTGAGGTTGGAAGTTTAAATCATGCTTTACGGAATCAAATCATATTAGCTTTACGCGAATTAAAAAATTTTTAAAAAGGAATAATTGAGCCAGAATTGAGTCAAATAATAAAAAATTGACACAAAATTCACGACTCCACCTGTCAACATACAGGTATGCAGGTTGTCAAACTTTGATATTCTCCTGTATAAAATAGCCATAAATTAGGAAGTTTCCTGTGGTCAAAAATACTGCTAGCTTCACTTGCATATAATAGTACAGGGTGCGGCAGAGAGGATGGACGGTTTTAGAAAACTGTTGCGGATTTTTATTAGCCCAATAACGACAATTCTGCTGGTTAATCATGCTGTTTAGGTAAAAGTGGGCTTCATCACTCATAAACAAAATGAGGTTCTCATTTTGATCGATCAGTGCGTCCATCTCACGTGCGAAGTTCATTCGTTGTGCATAATCTCCGAGCTGTAACTGTTGCACAATGGCCAATTTGCAGGGGTGAAAGCGGAGATCCATATGCAAAATTCGCCTTACCGAACGATCACTAAGGCGAAGTGCAGCAGTATGTTTCCGGGCAGATCGAGTCGGACTGCGAAGAAAGACTTGTCGAACGCGTTCAACATTTTCAGGAGTTCGAACTGTCCGCGGCGCTCCTCTTGGTCTTCTGTTGATCAGTTCACCACGCCTGCGAAGTGATTAAACCCAACGAAGGATGGTGTTTCGAGAGAGAACAGCTCTATTCCGATGAATGTTCAAGTGGCGACGAAACTCACGCTGTACGACGATGACTGACTGAACATTATTACGGACGAAACAATCATAGGCGAACACGCGGTGCTCCACCGTTCAAGGCTCCATAACGACAACTGGTAAAATAATGCTAGGTTGCTAGGATCTCACGAGTCAAACGGCGCCCTCCCCACTTCTCTCGTAGACGGAGGCGGAGAGTACTACCCATCCCAAAAACGTCAGTCCTCACTGTCGCACCCTGTATAACCGGTATCTTTCACAAATCTGGAGGAACTATTCCGACCACCCTTACATATCGCATTCAGCCTTAGTGCATGCAGTCACAATATATTTATATCTTGCATCAATAAATAAAATGTACGCGTACCGATCCCAGTATTCTTCCAAAGGTGAGCATAATAAAGGCTAATAGTTAATACACTATGTGGAACAGTTCCTTAGCACGCATTAACATATATAATAATTAAGCTCATACCTTAGTTCCAAGGTCCTAAAATGAGGCTAGAATTGAAAAGGTTCACTAAATTTTACGTAAAAATCCATTTCTTTGTTTTCCAGACTGCTTTTAACGTATATCATATCCATCTGTTAAATATCACAATGGCAAATTTGATATATTGTACATTTTGGCAATAATATGTTTTGATTGAACTTAAATTTAAGTTTTGAGTGTTTTCAGGGTCGCTAATGACAAACTTTATATTGGTTGTTAACAGATCGAAATAACGATTCTTATGTGGCGGCTATGCCTGCAAAAATGTTTTTGTCACCCACTAAATTAAGTTTTAAGTACTTTTAGGATCTGTAATAACGAATTAGATATCGGTTTTCGAAAAATCTATATTGTGGATGCAGCATGACGGCTATGCTTGCAATAAACTTGTCTTTGGCGCTCAAATTACAGATGTATATGTTTACAAGATTAATTTATGTATTATTGAATAACGGCAGCTGGAGCCAAAATTGACATATTTCTTAACTGGGTGTCTGATAAACACGTATCATAGTAACTATACATACCTTTGGATTCGGAATCTATTTTACCACATCTCAATATATTAACACGTGCCACTCGATTATATAATTTTCTTGCATCTTTCGGCAGGTTTTGTGGTTCCTGAACCACGTATATTCATCTTCACATCGATAAAGTCAGGGTTCAACGAGTATTCCCCTCCAGCCACAACTCGATTACTATAACCATATATTCACATTGTCTCGATACGAGTATAAAGGCAATAATCAAATCATTCCTTATCTCGTTTACATCAATTAGGTTATTTATCCGTCATAATAGGCATATATTTCCGAAAGAGGGTCCTTGTCCTTGTTCGTTACCCTACAACATTTCCTTCAAATTCTTATATGTGTTGTGTTGGCCATGTGAACATATTTTTCTGGAGCTGATATGCCTGTATTTGTACACTTAGTTGCAATACAGTATTTGTAAATAACGTTGGTGTGACCCATTTCTTACCAATTTTTATTGTAAGTTGTGAATACAGCGCAGAGCTATGCTTTGTGGTAGCGATGGTAGCTGGAGTCATGTGACGTCATCACTCATTCAGTCTGGCACTTCAACAAGAAGAAACAGAATATTGTTCTTTTAAAAAGGCCTATTCGAATGTCTAATTAAAAGTATAGGGCATTCCATTTAAAACAATCAACTTTTATATGTGAGTTAAAAACTGGGACATCCTGTATAATTGTGAATATTTCAGAAATATGACTCCAGATCCTACATATAATAATCCATAAACAGTTTTCTTTTAATAATTGTTTAGCAGCAGTACTCTGTTCTTGAGCGATTGGGATGCCCTGTATACGGTGGGGTCATCATATTGTTTAGTTAAACTAAAGGCTCAAGAATTCTTCTCCCTGTTTTCAAAAGCATACACTGCACAAGTGAACTTAGTTCAGGTCTGCATAGCCCGGGTCGAACAGAGAGCATCATTTCTAAAGGAAGACTTTTTGGCGTTACGGGAAGTTCCTGCGAATCGTCTGGGAAGTTGAACGTTCCCCAGCAAAAACTTCATGACAAGGATGGAGCGTATGCGCTCTACCTAACGAAGTTAACTGTTGGAAACTGTGTGGTTTTCTCCGAAAAGTTTGTCACGTGGTTCTGCTCATTAGTTGTAAATTTAAGGAGAGCTCGCCAAAGTGAGCAACTGGAATTTAGGGTGCTGCGCTCTCGAAGCGAGAGAGATAGAGAACCCTGACGAACGTTGCATTTTTTACCACATAGGACAAGTTTTTCGTTGCCTCATCTTGACCACTTTTGTCTCGAGTTGTTCAACCGGTAGCTCTAAGTTAAGTTATTGCCAAAATACAGTTTACGTCCATCATTAATGACTCACCCGGTAATTGTTTCACACGACCAAAGTGTATTATTTGTGTTCCATTTGAAACGATGCTCAGTTTTCTGCTGACTCGCTCCTATTGAACAGCAAACATTTCTTCAAGGGCGTAAAGTTAAGTATAGAAAATGCTGATGTTTTCCTTAACACATAGATATACCTTCTGGCACTAAAAAAACTATATCGTAACCTTAGGAGGTATGACAAAATCGTTTTGATGGTAGTTTTCTAGACAGATTGCTGCTGAATACATAATTTTGTGATTATAAAACAAATTCATTCAATAGAAAATGGAGTCAAATTGGTTGACCTCTACTTCTCACGCATTCGAGACAACTTTTAATATACTTTTCGATGTAGTGCAATGGAATCGATCACAACTGGGCTTTTCATGGAAAAAAAAATTTCACTTAGATTGCAGCAATGAGCTTATCCGTATAACGTAGCCTCATTTCTTGAAGCTCCGATGTAAAACTGTTTGTCAACAATATTTGATAACGGTAACCGTATCTCTTGATACGTACTTATATTACCTCACGAAATCAATTAGCCTGACTGAGTTACACTTACAAGCTTAATCCATAATATGATACTATCGCTCCCACCTCGTATGTGCATATCGCATCACTGCTACTTGCTTTTATCTCTCGGATTCACTACCAGACACAACCCCGTGGTGCACAAGTGCGATCCATAGGTGTGCAGATGTACGGAGAAATCTGTGATGTGTGGAATATGTACGTAAAATTACGAAGGCTGGAAGTGTCAAAGTGTCTTTTAATATACTAACATCACAAAAATGCAATACAGCCTTCCTCACCCCCTACAATCCCTAACCCCAATTTTCGACTACTAAAAATTTTTCAAATATGATCAAGGAACAGTCTCAGAAACAAACTTAGGCGTATAGAATGTTAATATGTTCCGTCAAGACGAGAACATATTTTTCTGTTTTAAGGTCAAATGTATGGGGAAATATGATGCTTGAAATATGACTAACGGGTGCATAGAATTACCAGAGATCGAAGAGTATTAATATACTAACATGAGAAAAATACGTACAGCCTTCCCCACCACCCAATGCCTCCAATTTTTAACTCCTAAATAATTTTTTAAAAATTATCAGGGCCTTTTCCGCCACCACTGGACCGCCCTTGACGTAGTAGTAGCCTTGTGTGAAAATTTCATCAAAATACGACCGGTACTTCCCAAGATATAATGAGGTCAATGATTAGCGGACAGACAGATACACCGACAAAACTGTGTGACGTAGTTGTTCGTCATTTACGGCATGGGAAGTAAAAGCTAAAAGCTCGACCGCGATCAACCCGTTGAAATTGAAGCCCGGTAAATAGATTTAAAGTTGTAATATTTGACTAGAATCTGCCATTTTGATTTCATAAAGTTTTAATATACCCAGTGTCACATTCTATAAGTTGAAACTGCCATTTCACTGGAGTACAGTGGCATATCCCGTTTCTGAATCTTTGTTTGCTGTTTCCCTAATATAGACCATTGCCTTCCATCAACATACTCGTACCTCTCCTTTGTATGAAAATGTCGTTTCTATTAATGTATCCCATCGAAGAAAGAGACCAAACCTAAACATATTCACGTATAGTGATCGGGCCCCAGAACGCCGAGCCTGCTACAGGGTCGTACTAAGAACAAATGATTTGTGGTTCTACGATACGATCAAAAAGTATGCAAAATTATTGCAGGCATGTATTGGGTCCAAAGGTAAAGCTTCGGATTAATGTATTTTTTTAATGTAACTGTCATAACCAAAATGACCAAAAGAAAACATTTGTTTTTAGTAGAAGAGTTTTTTCAAGAAATTATACTCGAAATATGTCGTAAGGCGCAGTTATAAAGCAGGCCTTTAAAAAATATCTTGACACATTAAAACGATAATTGCATATTTATGCATACAAGTATACCTAACCATCGCTTGAACAGGGACGTCAGTGTGCAAACAATTAATTTTAATATTAGACTAAAAAATGAATAGTTGAGTGGAGTTGAAAGAAAAAGGATTTGAATACATAATAATATATATTAAATATTATACAAAAATACCATCTAATTTCCACATTTTAGGTTCGACCTTTTCTTTTACATTTATTTTCTGCTGCAACACATTTTTTTATGTCTGTCCAAATGAGCTCAATCGGATTGAGCTAACAATGCTAAGGAGGCAGTCGTAAAACAGTTTTATTTTGTTGTTTGGCCATTTCATCAATTATGAGTTCAGGTTATATTTATTTGTATGCGTCTTGACAATTTGTAACAATTCTGCCTTAACTGTTGTATCATCATAATCAATCTTTTAATTTTTAAGCCAATTTCTGATTTTTTGTTGACGTTGTTGGAATTTTCTGAAAGTTTCTTGTCTGGAATGAAGTATTATCTAATACTGTAACCAAATTATCTTCAAGCTTCGGTAGATTGTTTGAGAACCAATTTTCGAACAAGGCTCCATCCATTTCTTCACTGTAGTCTTTCGTTTTTTTGGATTCAAATGCCGATAAAGCATTGGACACAAATCCGTCTTCATTACTGATGTGGCAAATTATCCATCGCTTGCATTTTCCTAAAAATAATTCATTTTGGACACTTTAAAACCGCTCCTATCGAAAGCATTAAAACCCCAACAAAATGGCTGCTTGATTTCTTATGTCGATATAGTTTAAGCATGTACAAAAACAAAAATAAAATATAATTTTAGTTGAAATTCCTCGTCTTACAAGTATTGAAAAATATGTAGGTATCAGCTTTGCAAACAATGTCCTGAACACTTGAGTCACTCCTTCCTTGCATTTCGTATTTATAAACGTTGATAATTATTTGCTTTTCGCTAAGGCTAAAATGAAGCCTTTTAGCTATTTTTCTAGGCGGTGTGCAGCTTATATCAACAACTTCATGAGCTGTATCCGTATTAGACATTTTGAGTTCTAGGAAATTAAACTGACAAATCTAATAAGCACACAGTAATTCCAGTATAAATCTGATGCCAACTCTGTACTGTACGGCCAGCCACCGGGACAGCCGGCATGCACGGTCGTATCGACTCCCACTCCACCCTCTGGTTTGTCATTGGTTTTGTATAAGGGCTCGACCTACTCTCCCTCCCTCTCTCTTGAAATATATCAGTATACTGATCACGCAATAATCACGCGATGATCACTGTTTTGATTTAGTATCTTTCTTCGATACATACATAATAATATGCTAACCCAAAAGCCCGTTAGAGCAGACTTTATTCCTACACATAGCCCGAAAAGTTTTCGCCTGTGTAAAGCAACAACAGAATACTTCATCGTATCGCTGTTAGCACACAATCAAGAAGAAGGACATAATTCGTAAATACGGCAAAGCACGAAACCGTGCAAAAACATATTCGCGGAACGCAGCTCAGGCAGGCAGTCTAAACGGATAAGTTCTTGTATCTCTCGCAGGGAGCTGTTAGATGATCTTAATTGAAATGTCACATGGGACGGCGACGTACATTTCCCCGAGTAAACTTCCCTTCAACGAGATTGCATCGCCGGTGTTAAAAGTTCGCTAACAGAATGATTTGTCGCAACGCTACAGGATCAAGTTTCTACAGATTTATTGCTGCTGTTGGTTCGACGAGGACGTTCACGAGAAGATGCAGGTTAGCGTATAGTCTTTTCTTGTTGGTTGTACTCGTACAGATCAGAAATGCGATACTATCAAGTTCAGATGAAATATGGTCATTGTCGCATATAAGTGAAGGCGACTTGACCGGCTATTAATTCAACCCCCTCTAACTTTTCTATATGGCCTTTTATACAAAAGAAGTTGTATATGAAAGGTAAAGGGTCTGAATGTCAATAAATGTACTACTATGACGTGTACACGCAGGGTGGAACCGACATGTTTTAATTTTGAAATCGGTAGCAATGTTCTTTGTCGTGTTAATATCGTTAAGGATTTGGGCGTATTATTCGATTTATAGCTTTCTTTTATTGGTTTTGTTATAAGAAAGAATAGGCATGTCAATAATACTAATATATTAATTTTACTTTTTAATGCTTTTGTCAGATCTACTTTAGCATACTGTTGGACTATCTGGTACCCGGCCTATAATATACACTGTAAAAACATCCAGAGAATCCAACGTCGTTTTGTGCAATACTTATGGTTTAAAAATGATAGAGCGTACCCTGAAAGGGGTATACGCAATGACATTCTCTTAAGTAGATATAATTTAGTCAAACGTATGAATCTGTTAGCCGCTAAATTTTTATGTAATTTGTTGAATGGAACAATTCATTGCTCTTTTCATCTAGACAAGATCTCTCTACGCGTTCCCGATTTGCGTACTCGTCATGGTGTTAACAATTCATTTTATTTGCCTGTTCCGCGGACAAATTTATAGTTATTTTTGCCTCCTTATGTTATGTGTGATGTCTTTGACAGTATAAGTGAGCTTCATATTTTTAGTTCCACCAAAATCGATCTCATGAGGTGTTTTTTAACAATTGGATAATTTATATTTATGTCTTTTTTATCATGTACTGTTTAGAGTTTTGTTTTTGTATCATTTTTTGTTTTTTCCCTGCCTGTTAATTGGATCACTCTATTCAGGCAGTGTGTGGATTATTATAAATAAATAAATATGAAGTTTTTCATGTAAAACCATTTGTATACAGGGTAGGGTGTCTCTGGAAAGTGCTGTCGAATAAAGTTGTATTTTTTAAATTGAACAATCGTATGTATGTATATTGTATATGTACTATTTTCTAGAACAAGTTGCGTATTATGCAGATTTTACAACGGAATTAAGGGGTAAATCAGAAGGTATTTTGTTTAAAGATAGAAAAGTTTTGCTGAGTGACTTTTTTATTGAACGTCGAGTTTGGACAGATCTATCAGGTAACCAAATAAGTTCGTGCGGTTTTTAGGAGAAAAATAGGTATACATTTTTATTGAGAAACAATAAGACACTATTTATTCATCAAAGTAATTACCATCACATTCAATGACCTTTTGCCAACGAGGAACCAATTTTTGTATGCCGGTATTGTAGAATTCCCTGGATTTGGAGCCAAAAAATTGACGGACTGCATTTATTACACCATCTCGAGTTGTGAACTGTCAGTGCCTCATACAGTTGTCAAGAGACAAAAAAGGTGATAATCACTGAGCGAAATGTCGGGAGAATATGGCGGGTGCGGAAACGTTTCCCAGCCGAGTTCAGAAATTTTTTCTCAGGTCACTTTTACGGTATGAGGCTTAGCGTTATCCTGCAAGAATATTACTTTCTTCCGAATGATCAAAGAAGGCTGTTTTTGGATGAGTGCTGTCTGTACTCGTTGAAGCTGCTCACAATACAAGTTAGCAGTGAATGTTTGACCCCTTTCCAAAAACTCATAATGGACAATTCCAGTTGCTGCCTAGGAGACAACAAAACCTTGTTTGGGTGCAAGGAAGCGTTGGGCGTGTGTGTTACTGAATCAACACGCTACAACCAATGATACGAAAGCTTAGAAATCGAATACAAGATCCATTTTGCGTCGCAGGTTAATAATCTGGTTCGTTAGCGTTGCGTGAAATGTTTGCTGAACAAATGGTAAAACGACTTAATTTGTTGTCATTTGTCAGTTCATGTGGGACCCAGTTGCTTGACTTCCACGTCTTTCCCAGCTGATAAAGATGCAAACGAATAGTTTTGAAAAAAACAAACTCATAGGGTAAATTAGTCAATTCAAGCAACAATGAAGAGCAACTCCTTTGATCTATGGCTTTTCTTATTTAACTATTAGCTTACTCCCAGCGGAACGTTTCACCACTAATAAAATAAGATAATTCCACTTCAACCATCTTTATCTCACAACCCTTAGGGTTTAGGAGGTTGTGCCCATTAAGACATTTGTTCAGGACGGTAAAATAAGCAACATATCAGAAATTCAGCTTAATTAAAGAAACGGTAATTGCGTGGTTCTTTCCCAAGCATGCAAGTAAGCTTTCAATGCCATCAGAGGTACAAAACATGAACGGAAGTTCAAAGCATTACATATAAAATGTGCTGTATTGGGAAACAGTTTCAAGTGTGGGCAATCGCGGGTAACAAATGAGGCAGAATAAAACGTCTGTATTCCTTGACGCTTACTGATTGAGCGGGGTGATGGTCGGTTTGTTTCTCACTTAGATTTTGGTACTCTATTGCAAAATCTAAGATGAGTTCGCGTATAGAACCATCCCCATAGCCTTCCTCGGATATCGATTAGTAAGTGTACAGATTTGTACGTATTTCCGTACTATGGTTCAGGCGTGACGCGGAATATATAATCACATTTATATACAGGGTGACTTCGAAGTTGAGTCATTTATTTTAACAGTGAGTAGATCTCATCAAATGAAATGTTTTTTCCTTTAACATTTTTCTGGTAAAATTAAAGTAACAAAGTTATAGCCCTTTAGAAGCTTAAGTACCGCCCTGTCTCAATAATAATATTATGTGCTCGTGTTTGGCAACAACGGATATAATCCGCCTTATCCGTTCATCGCATCGGAAACAAAAAAGCGAAAGAATTTGAAACGATGTTTTTACTACAATGTACAATTTTATTCAGTTGCTTTCAGTGAATGTGTCAGTCGGTAACGCGTGAGTGAATAGTGGTGTTTGTTGCGTGGCTCAAACGAAATAAAAAATGTCACATGTTTACGAAAATGCTGAACTTGTGGACATGATTCTTATTTACGGGGGAGGAGTCTTTATGCGGATCGGTTTCCCAATCGAGTGCAACCAACCCCTCGTGCCTTTGTTAATGTAGTACAAAGGGCTCGTGAATCAGGTGACTTAAGACCTCACGGGGGAGGGCATGCCGGTGCTCCAAGACCGCACGATCAAATACAGGTCCGCAATGAAATACTTTTGCACTCATATTTTGGTTTATCTTCCTTCTACAATCATTATCTGAAAATTAATGACTCAACTTCAAAGTATAGAGAATGAGATACCAGACCACATAGCATTAGAGTTTGCTATACTCCTTTAGTTTATGTGATTGATATTACTGGTCACTACTCTATTATGTTCACAGCACAAGAACCAGACAAGTAACAGTATTTTTAGAAACTAGTGATAATTCACACGACTCAAAAAGACTATGAGATACTGTTGTTGATATTTTCAACGGAAAGCAACGATTTGGAAATGAAATTACTCAATTGAACACGTAAACGGGTGAAGTAACAAATTAAAATCAACGAATATGCGATGAATTTGTAGATTTTTGTACAAATTCCGTAAAAAAATTGGCAAATAATATAAAAAGCGATTATAATAAATTTAAGTTACATGAAAAAAAATCATTAATCTCATTTGTTCCGACGGAAGTCGATGGTCAAGGAGCTTTTAACACTATTATGTCCTGAAACATAACAAAAGTCCAGTAGCTGGTGAAATAAGAGCTGTATATCCGAAGATCAGCTGTTATCATCTCTGTCCATAAAATAGGCGCTAATATGGACGTTACCAATTATCGAACAATATCACCCATATCAATTTTGGCCGAGATATTCGTCACATTACTCGCCAATAAGATGATAAATTTCTTTTATAAATTTAAAATTCCAAGACCAAATCAATACGGTTTTGTAGCACGAAGGTCTGCCACATACGGTAAACTAAGTCTAGTGAATCAAATAATCCAAAACCTTGATGGGAAATTCCTTCTATTTGTGTATTTGTCGATCTGAAGAAGGTATACGATACCATACAGTTAATCGCAATGTTAAATGTACTATATAAATCCGAACACCCAGTTTAAATGGTTTTATTTTAATAAAATTTTGTATAAGTACTTAATGAAGCATAATAAGTAAATGATAAAAATTTCAAAATGATTGCACTGCTTCAAAGCCCCTTGACCTTTAATAATGTGTGGATGCACCCTGATGTGCTACGCATTCTCCAACGCCTAGGCATGCTTCTGATCAGGTGGTCAATGTCCTCCTGTGGTATCTCATTCCAGGCAACCACCAACTCCTCTCGAAGTGCTTCTAGAGTCTGAGGAGGACGTTGCAAATTGAGCAATCTCCTACCCATCATATCCCACACGTGCTCAATTGGGGATAAGTCGGGAGATCTTGGTGGCCATGGTAACAATGTGACATCATTATGTTGAAAGAAGTCAATTGTGACTCTTGCAACATGTGGTCGGGCATTATCTTGTTGGAAAGTTGGATCTGCCAGGGTGTCAAGATAGGGTAAAAGATGGGGTTCTAGAACTTCGTGGATATAACGCTGCGCGTTCATGTTACCTCTGATGAAGATTAAAGGTGACCTGGAACCATAAGCTATAGCACCCCAAACCATAACTCCAACAGTGTGATGAAAATGTCTTTCAACAAGATACTGTAGATTCCCCCTTTCATCACGTCGCCTTCTAAAACTGGCACGACCATCGTGCATGCCTAAACAAAATCGAGACTCGTCACTAAAGACAATACTGTTCCATTCCTGATCCCAGAGTGACCGTTGTCTGCACCACTCAAGGCGATTACGTCGGTGTTCTCGAGTTAAAGGGAGGACCCAGTGTGGCCGGTGTGAAAACAAGCCAAAACTTCTCATTCGTCGGTAAACACTTCGCATGCCAATAGGTCTTCCGTGTTCTGCAAACCATTCATTTGCAATGGACCTGGTAGTGGAGAAACGGTCCCTTAAGGCCAAATGTTCTTAGGCGGCGATCTTCACGGTCTGTTGTTCTACGGGGGCGTCCAGTGCCCCTTGCTCTTTGCGTACGGCCTTCTTGAAGCCATGCCTGACAACACCTAACCACAGTGTCTACACTTCTTTGCACTCTAACTGCAATTGCCCGAAAAGAAAGTCCAGCTTCTCGAAGTCCCACTATACGGCCCCTATCAAACTCACTAAGTTGACAAAATCGTACAGGTCTCCGTACTCTAGGCATCGTAACCGATCGTAAAGGATGCCAAGAACCAAAATCCGCCAACGTTGATTCTTTACTGCGGCTGAAATATTCATTTTTAGAGCGTTAGTGAATTAAAAAAAAGCAGTATAAAAACCGGAATGTCCAACTGACAAGGCTGAAAATTTTTTCACTTGTTATTTACAGTAAGATAAATACATTCACCAACTTTTATTAAAATAAATCCATTTGAACTGGGTGTTCGGATTTATATGTCACTTAGTATACTTTAGAACAATTAGATTTTCGTGGGAAAATATATTGTTTAATGCAAAGTTATTTATCAAAAATGCTCCAAGTACTAAAACTATCAGTATCATAACAGTAAGGAAATGTTTGACAAATGTGGTGTACCTCAGTGTTAAGCTGACTTTTATTTAATATCTATTTGGATGATGGGTATATTCAAAATTAACTGTGTAGCTAACATGGTTTTTTCCTGATAATATAATAATATAAAAAGGACAAGACTGGTATGATGTAAAGAGGATAATTAAGAATGATATTTATGAAATTATTAATTTTTTTCAGCACTAAAATTAAACGTAAGCTTTGGAAAAACGCATCTTCCATCCTTAACATCATACGCAAGACATCAACCCAAGTATGCTAATATTTCCTTCCAAATATACGATACAAGCTTAAAAATTAACCGAGTGAACAATATCAAATATTTACGATTTTTTTCAAACCAAGATTTGAGATGAGACATTCATGCAGCCTACATTTTGAAAAAAATTAGATTTGTTAGACACAACATTCAATTCTTCACAGGCATCGACAGAAAATTATATTCCTACTATATATATCATGCCTTAATTGAGACGCACCTAATGTATGGTATATTAGCATGGGGTATGGTATGTTCGGTGTATTTAAGCGACATAGAAGTTTTACAGAGAACTGTTTTAAAAACCATGTTCGGGAACCAAAATTATATTCAACAAAGTATTTATGTAACGAAACAAAATTATTTGATATCAAGCAACTTTATTAATTTTATTTTTGTACATACTATCAGCCATTATCACTATGTTTTCAGTGAGCGTGATGAAATCACACATTGCCATGATACTGGATATAAGTTACGAGCAACAACTGTCCCTAAACCTCATAAGATCATAATCAAGCGATCTTTTCTCCATTTGGCTCTAAAATTATATGAACACGTACCCAAAGACTTAAAACGATTTTGAAATACACATAATTTTTAAAAGAAATTATCAAAATGGATACAACATACCTTTGAATTCCTATCAAATATTCCGTAAAGATTAATCCTCTACATACTAACCTTTTGATATAAGTTTTTCCTTAAGTTTCTTTAAACCTTTTTATTTTGATTTTGGAACACACTCCAACATACAATTGATTCATGTACAGGCACTATCCTTCTGTTTATTCAAACATTTATTTATCCATTCTATGTTGTTATTATTCTTATATAATGGAGTAAATAAATGTCTACTACTACAAAAATGTCTACTGCTACTGTGCTTGAAGTAAAACAAAACAACAAACAGATCCAAATCAAGATGATCACGATAATAAAAAGGTTGCCGGTAATGCTGTGAATGCACAATGCAAAAAATAAGCTATTTTTATACTTTTATTTCGGCCGAACCAGCGACTGGGCGCTTCCACGCCAGTCAGCTCATGTCAAATTCCACACGTTCGCTGCGGCTGGCTCTCATAAGAGTCAACGCGAGATTTTCGCCGGTGCCGCTGACTCTTATCATAGCCAAGGTACAATGCTGCAGCTACTCAAGGGCATAAATCAGTAAAACGTGATTTAGATGGTGAAAAACAAGAATCCAGAAAAAGATGCCAGTCTTGTAGCAAGAAGGGAATCCGTACCCACACAATGTACGAATGTAGAACATGCCCTGATGTTCCAGGATTCTGCTTCTAGTGCAGTGACATTATTCTCAAATAATTGTTTGCGCTAAAAATAGTCTACGTTCACCACAAATTCATGTTTGTATTCTAAAAGAAAGTTGTTTCATTTCTTATTTTTTATAAGATTTTATCACATTGTATCATTTACCGGAAAGTTTTTGTTATACTTTTATGTTCTCTACTGTTTTGAGTTACAAAAATTATTTTTAATATTTTATTTTTGTTAACGGCCGATGATATTTTTTTTGCTTTTACTTTATTACTATTATAAATAACAAATAATTATCTCCCGACTCTTATAAGCGCCAGCTGGCACACAGGAAACCGATTTGTAAGTCAGTGCCGTCGGCTCTTAGAAGAGCCACAAAAAAATCTTCTAATTAAAAAAACATTTTACGAAAATACCCCAATAACTGATTTTACGAAGTTATACTGCCCAAATAACAAATTAACCATTATAAAACTAATTGGCTCCTGGGTAAAACCAACCGTAAAAAGGTGGCAGTCAACGTGTTAAGCGGTTTGGACTAGAGTGATTTACTGTGATAGGCATATTATGTACTATAACCTATCTGTACCAAATTTAATCCAGATCCATTCAACCGTTTTGGCGTAAATAATAAATATCTACACTTTCTCATTTATAATATTATTAAGGATTATTTTGACAAAAATCGTAGACAGTCCAGCCGACTAAAGTATAGTGTTTGATGGTTGAGAATACCTACTTCTCATGTTGATTCATAGAAACTAAAGTTTAGCTTTAGCGCCCGATCAATGCGACGTGATATTCTGTAACAATATTTCGAAGACAATCGCCTTCTGCTAGAGTAAAGACAAATCTCATGACCAATCCCGAGCTACATGAACGTGTTCGAGGACACAGAACTTGATTTTGGTGAAGGTCTCTCCCGAAACAGTGCTGCTGTACATTCTGCAGTTTCCTATTGTTAGGAATTAATACCCAACGAAACTTTAATCATTTGAACGGAGAACGCTACAAACTGAGACGGAGTTTCCACTGTTGTTAAGTTATCCCCTATTGTCTATGAAATAATAGCAGCAATGCACTTGAAATATAGCTATTATATAAAATATGTTTGCAATGATTTAGTTTGCATTTTGGAGGAAGATCCCGGTATTTGAGATCAAAAAATAACTGAATAGCCAAGCAAACACGAGCGCAAAACTAAACTAAGCTGAACTAAGTTGATATCCGCATCAGATCACACATTTTAATTTTTAAATACACTGAGTTCTATTGCTTATTTTTAAACACATACAATAAGCTATTTACAATGAGTAACTCGCTTTATATTACATATCTGGCCTGAGCTACACATAAAAGTAGCACAGCTGTTTGTGGTTTAATTCAGTTTAGCCTGGCCTTAGTATTTTCCTTTCAAACTTAAGGTGTGTGGAACATGAAAGGTCACGCTATATGGGTGAATATCAGGAATTTGGGTTTTTAGTGGTACCAAAGAAAAATTACTTATTTCAGTTTCATATTCATTACCTCTTAAGATTATACTATTTGTGATGCATCTTTGACAAGACCAGATAGTTTTTTGATTTTTACACCTACCAGGGGAAAATGTGTAGTCAGGGGAGTGACACTATACACAGGGTAGTGACAAACTGAGACAGAAGAGTGACAACTTCTCGTGTGAATGATCTTAAAGGACACTTTATAAAAGAATATAAATACCAATAGGTAAATAAGTTCAATGGTTTTTTATTGAAAATAACAAAATCCCAGATGTTCCATTAGTCTCTTAAGAAATAACATTTGGATCAACTGAGCGAACCCTGCTCACACAAGGACTAATATAAATAAAAACCACTATAGCTGTTTATATCTTGCAACTTAATATAGATGGCGATGTAGGTACTTGAATAAGAATAATAATAATAATAATAAAAATAAAACTAAACTTGGTCACTTCTCAAAAATGGCAGTCTTTTGAACACAGTAACTGTTACATAAATTCATTATAAAAACTTAAAACAAAAAATTTACACAATACTTATGGTCAATCTTTGAATCGCAATCAGTGCTTATAAATAAAAAACGGTAGCTAGCATAAAAATAAAATTAACATAGGTATAAACTTGAAAACTCATAAAGTCTATAATTTTCGTTCTTCTTAAAGAGAGCAAAATCAACTCCATATTTGCATGAGTTACACACAAGCATGTTTCTCTTCTATGAACGTTTGGATATACAATCCAAAAAGGTCTCAAACGACAAAATGAAGTATAACTTATCGGCACTCATTTGGTGTGTGGAACCGTGCGTGTAAATGCTTCATTGAGTCTAGTAAAACCCTCTTTTGTTTTTTTACTTTGTTTTTCGTAATGTAGTCATTTTTTTCTGCGCATAAGCGACTGTTGCAGTCTCCTTCAAAACACTTTTTAATTACGTTCTTTATCTTCTCTCTAGTTTCATTCATTCTTGTTCTCCTTGTCACGTCTAGCAAAATTCTTCCCTCAGTGGGTAATCGTTTCACAGGCTTCATATCAATTTGGCTTAAAACATTGTACTTTCTAACAAACCTACCACTTAATACTTTACGAAACATTGTCTTCTCATTTTTCTTTTTGGTATGCCTTATATTTTCTTTTAGTTGATTTTGAACTACCTCACTGAATAATAGATGCTTTTTAACTTCTTCCACGTGCTCCTGCTTACTTGGTTTCGTTTTTTTTTTTTTTAGTATTCGGTCCATTTTCGATTTTGGTGACATTTTTAGACTAGTTTAGGCTAGTTTCCTTTGAAATCTCTTCACCTTTTTTTTTATCGATCAATTTCGTTTTTTTGTTTTTTGATAAGCCCATTTCTCCGTTTCCTCTGTTTTTCCGAGGGTCTTTTGGCACCTGAAGCTCTATTGTCCAATATTTGAGGATCGAAGTGTGGATCTTCATGGTCCAAAGGCGGCGGTGACTCTGGATAATTAACAATAGTTTTTTATCTCACACGATCCGTATATCTTTCAGTTTTCTCTCTCCATATCTTTCTCATAGCTCGCTGTTCCCTATCTGTCAGATCTTTTATACTTCTAACTTGTACTTTCTCCTTCTTTCTGTGATACTTCTCTTTTTCGTTTAACTCAGCGTTCTTGGTTGGATCATTTTTAATTCGATGTTCGCGTAGTCTTTCTTTCTGCTTGGCGTTTTTTCTCCAACCTTTCCTCTCGGTTTTGCTTTTTTTAATTTTGCCATTTTAGCGAGTTATGGTTTTTTGGTATCTGAAATTAATGAAATAGTGTCTATACCACATTTAACTTCAAGAGGCAGTAAGAAGGCCGCTCAGAGCGGTAAACTGGGCCAGGCAACTTCTTAGGTGCAACCCGCTGATTGATGTAACAGATTGGTATGAACACTGACAATGAGCGTTTGAGCACTGAATACGGCCCTAGGGCGTCTGGCCGTGTCTGGCCCGGCCCCTCATGCCTGACCTATTTCAGATCTACTTCCTCTTGAAGTTGAATTTGGTATAGTAGCTACACATCTCATAGAAAAAGGTGCCTTATCGGCACTCATTTGGTGTGTGGAACCGTGCGTGTAAATGCTTCATTGAGTCTAGTAAAACCCTCTTTTGTTTTTTTACTTTGTTTTTCGTAATGTAGTCATTTTTTTCTGCGCATAAGCGACTGTTGCAGTCTCCTTCAAAACACTTTTTAATTACGTTCTTTATCTTCTCTCTAGTTTCATTCATTCTTGTTCTCCTTGTCACGTCTAGCAAAATTCTTCCCTCAGTGGGTAATCGTTTCACAGGCTTCATATCAATTTGGCTTAAAACATTGTACTTTCTAACAAACCTACCACTTAATACTTTACGAAACATTGTCTTCTCATTTTTCTTTTTGGTATGCCTTATATTTTCTTTTAGTTGATTTTGAACTACCTCACTGAATAATAGATGCTTTTTAACTTCTTCCACGTGCTCCTGCTTACTTGGTTTCGTTTTTTTTTTTTTTAGTATTCGGTCCATTTTCGATTTTGGTGACATTTTTAGACTAGTTTAGGCTAGTTTCCTTTGAAATCTCTTCACCTTTTTTTTTATCGATCAATTTCGTTTTTTTGTTTTTTGATAAGCCCATTTCTCCGTTTCCTCTGTTTTTCCGAGGGTCTTTTGGCACCTGAAGCTCTATTGTCCAATATTTGAGGATCGAAGTGTGGATCTTCATGGTCCAAAGGCGGCGGTGACTCTGGATAATTAACAATAGTTTTTTATCTCACACGATCCGTATATCTTTCAGTTTTCTCTCTCCATATCTTTCTCATAGCTCGCTGTTCCCTATCTGTCAGATCTTTTATACTTCTAACTTGTACTTTCTCCTTCTTTCTGTGATACTTCTCTTTTTCGTTTAACTCAGCGTTCTTGGTTGGATCATTTTTAATTCGATGTTCGCGTAGTCTTTCTTTCTGCTTGGCGTTTTTTCTCCAACCTTTCCTCTCGGTTTTGCTTTTTTTAATTTTGCCATTTTAGCGAGTTATGGTTTTTTGGTATCTGAAATTAATGAAATAGTGTCTATACCACATTTAACTTCAAGAGGCAGTAAGAAGGCCGCTCAGAGCGGTAAACTGGGCCAGGCAACTTCTTAGGTGCAACCCGCTGATTGATGTAACAGATTGGTATGAACACTGACAATGAGCGTTTGAGCACTGAATACGGCCCTAGGGCGTCTGGCCGTGTCTGGCCCGGCCCCTCATGCCTGACCTATTTCAGATCTACTTCCTCTTGAAGTTGAATTTGGTATAGTAGCTACACATCTCATAGAAAAAGGTGCCTTTGTATTTCCCCTGGGCAGTGTGTATTTCCCCTGACATAAAAACTGCCAGGGGTGTGACGCCAGGGAAGTGACAAAAACGTGCGTAAGCCCCAAAAAAGCAAGATATGTTGATTATTATATTATTTTAACGTGATTCATGGCTTTTGTATTCAAAAATCTTATTTTTTTATAAAGTCGCAAAAATGTAACTTTTAAATTCACAAAGATATACTAACCAGGGGAAATGCTTCACTCACTGGCAAAAGGGTATCGGACGACTGTTAGTGGGCTACTGACGCGTCCCTGGCTTTCGTTTTCCAAATTACGATAGTTTCGCACTATCCCTCCATTTGCTACTTGCTGCTCAAGGTCAATTCGCATAGTTGCCATATTTTGTTGAATATATGCAATTTGAATTGCGCCAGGTGTGTTCTCAGGAACCACTAATAAACGGGATTTTTTACGCATTTTTCTATATTTTCAGTGTGTCTTTTGGCGAAAATATGTTATTAGATGTATTAGGTAACACAAAGTGTATCCGCTTGTTGTTATACCAGTACATAATACAGAGATTTGTTGATGTTTGTAGTGAAATTTGGGAATGGGAGTATACATTTTGGTAACTTTCAATCAGATTTTTCCTGAATCTTAATGGTCACCTCAATTTCGCCATATGTTCCAACTAAAGATTGACATCTTCCACTATTTGGATGGTCTATTTCCACAATTTGGATTAAGATTTTTTTGCAGGAACATTGAATTCCCCAATAACTGATATTCACCCATATACTGAATTAACCAAACATATACGTTATTGACGCTTTGCTCTATTATTTAGCTTATAAAATATTTTTATTTTTTGCTAGAACCATTATTTCATGAAGCTCTTCTGAACGGCCTTGCGAGGAGCAAGGCTACATGCGGGGTCAATTCAAAAAATCAGTCGTTTTACTTAAAACTGACGACATGATCAAAATATCTGCTTATATTACTTAAAGTACATATATGTAAATATCTTAGATTATAATAAAATATTAAATATATAAAAAAAATACTCAATGGACATCTCTTGAACACTATCGTAAAACTAAGAATGTACTCGTGATAATATTTTCAAAACAATTTCAATACTATCCATCGATATTAAATAAATTGCCAATAACCTTTATCATTCTGATTACAAAACAATTTAATCGAAGGATTTATGCATTCAGTCAAGATTTCGAGAAATAAGCGCTAAAGAATTGATTAAGTCCAGGCTCATTTTCAATATGGCATTCTAAGGGCCGATTTCACCAACATTAGTATTATCGACCAATGGGAAAATACCTTATCGAAATGCAATTCGACAGAGGCTGTCAAAGGTCTCTGAATATCGGTCATTTCTATTAAAATATTGAATAAAATCGTGAAAATTCCACTCTATTATAAACAAGACCACTTCTTGATTCCAACATGAGCTTTTGTACAGAGAAAACAGGTCAACTTTCATGTATTTTGATTTGTGTTTAAATTTACATTTAACAATCAGTTATCCCCAAAAGCCAATGGGAATGCGGCAAATAATAGGTCGATTTTCTAGCTGTTAAATTTGGCAGCAGATTTGGGCGTTTGTTAATGCATGGCAATCTCGAATTTAAGTTCAATATTTTGTTATCATTACATATCTGTTGAATAGTGTGGATTTGTCTGTATTTTGCAAGAAAATAGAATATAAAATACATTCCATCCAATTCCTCATCTTCCTTTACATCATAATAGTAATCGTTTATTAATTTACGGGTTAATGAATTTCTTCAAAGCAATAAAAACATTGTCTCCATCCTAAAACACAGATAATATGTGTAAGACGTGTCAATCCCTACATCTCCGTGATGCATATTGCAATTACTATGGACATAGACAAAAAATTATGAAAAATGTCTCACAAATAATGCCTTTTAAGTCCAAAAATCAAAAAACTACTAATGTTTATTGTTTGAATGCATTTTTCCCTAGTGGGGTTATCTATCGGTTACTCGCAGGGTTGCCAAGTCTAACGACGATCACGTCCCGTGATGAAGGGTCCGACATGAATCTTTTACATTTGCTGGTTTTGAATTTAAAGTAGGAATACAAACATAGTACTTATGATAGTTGGAGCTAGACTGATAACACTTCTTGAAGAATATTGGAAAAATGCGAACACCGTCATGGTCTGTTCTCAAATTGCAAATGAAGTATCTGAAAATTCTTACCTTCGTCATAGTTTACTATCCTGATTATGATCATTTTTAGCAGACGTGTTGTATCATCAAATTGATGAACAAATATAAGAAAGCTCTTATATAGCTACATACAGAGGTTTTTTCATGTAAATTTACTAGGTATCATGATCATAAGCATCTTTGGTGGATTGTTCGATCCGGAATGGGAAAGATCTCCTATTTATGAAAATAGTTTTGGTATCATCTAACCGTTGCAATCAGTGCACAAAACTGTGACATATGATTTATAGCATAACCCGCTGCCCTATCAATACAAATTTAACATACAGGTCGCCTATCCGTGGGGATGCAGTGGGGATTAATATCACGGCAGCAACTGATGATTTGGGCATGTCTGGTAACAACATATGAAGTGCAACTCGCTTACTTCACAAATTTGAAGATTTTGTACAATTCCTTTGAAAATGATGAAAGATATGTCTGATTTGGCAGGGTAATGTCGCAGCCAAATGGCAGCCACTCTTTCTGACACAGTCCGGATCGAAAGATGAGGATACTCGAGAAAATTATTGATACTTCTAAATATAGGATCCTATCGAACATCCTTACTGCCAAGATGTATAACCCGAGCTATTTTTACTCCACTGGAACCAGGGGGTGAACGGCATATTAATGCACAATCTGGCAACCATGTCGCACCCTCACAAAATGGCCACACAAGTCACCGTGTTGTCATCGAATAGCATGGAATTAGACCTTCTTCAGAGTATATGTTTTGTGACTGGGACCAAGGGTTGACAGATCCCACACATGCGTCATTCGATGAGTCTTGAAATGCAATAATCAGCTGTATTCAAATAATGTCTAATATAAATATAACCTAGAATGTGTACTCGTGAAAAAAAGAAAATTTGTAGTTTTTTTGCAGGTTTTAGGTTTGCTGGTAGCTTTAATGCCTATATTTGGGAATTTCTTAATCGCTGTGAATATAGTGTGGATGTTTGTTCAGTTCCTGAACAACGAAAAGTATTCAACTTTATGGATGTATGGATATCAAAAAACCTGAATGGTTTTGTGGGAATATCAGTCTAAGGTACCATAATGGTTCTGATGAACGGCAAGTAAATGAATGAATGTTTGGAAACGAGAAATATCTTTTGGTAGAGCCTGTCATCAAGTAGGTGCTTAATGGCTATCTGCAAGAGGTTTATAGGAAAAAACACCCAGTATCGCATATCAATTAAAGAAAATAATATAAGTATGAATAAAAAATCAACAATAGTAATTAAAACATGAATTTTATTCAAAAATCCAGCATTTCTTTAAATTTTGACTGAACTATATGTAATTTCTTGATATTCAATGAGCTGGTGATGTTTCAATGACAAGTTGTCATCTCATACTTTGACAGTATTTTTTTTTTCAACATCTCATAACTATTGGTTGCCAAAATTTGTTGATTGGAACTTGAAGCTCATTCGCTGTATGTGACGGTCTTTTATCCTATAGAATAACGGACTGTTGTTGGTGAAGTTGGCCCTAAGGTGCCAAAAGCCATTTTTACTATCGATGACTGCATGGAGGTGAATCTTTGTTTAATGAGGTAATTTGGGGCGCTGAATATGAATATAATAGTGAAAAAACTCTAAAGTGTCAACAGACTCATTTGACGGTGAAGAGGTGATGGGAAACCATTTTTCCGTGCTAGCCGTAATTTCTAGCACTGTATCGATATCGAATTTGGAATCTGCGCACCCGATTTACCCAGGAAACAAGCTTCCATCTCGATCATAGACGCGCAACAGTTTTTAGATATTTTTTATTGGTAATTTTTTGACAAAGTTGAATTCTTGTCAGTATCTCGAAAACGAGGCATTTTCGGACTGAATGGGCCATGTATTCGGTTTTAGCGACCCAGAAAGCCTATTATAAGACATGTTGCGCTCACGTCCCCAACTGACCCATTTTGTGCCTTTTTGGTAACCATACCCCCACATGATAATTATATGTTAAAATGCTTTAAATGCTGTTCAAATTACCTATATTCCAGGTATTTTGGGCTACCAATACCGAATCCGAAGTTCTTTCACGTGTATCTAATCCCGTTTATCATTTAGATCTAATAATTTAGCTAAAAATTGTAAAACTACGTGTTTTCTTCAACTCTAAGGTGCTAAAAGACCCATTTTTACTATCGATGACTACATGGAAGCAAATTCTTGCACAGTGAAGTGATTTGGGGCGCTGAATAGGAATATCATAGTGAAAAAATTCTAAAATGTCATCAGACTGGATTTAGGGTGAAAAGTTGACAGGAAACTATTTTTTCCGGGCTAGCCGTAATCTCTAGCACCATATCGACATCGAATTTGAAATCTATGCACCTGATTTACCCAGAAAATAAGCTTTCATCTCGATCATAGATGCGTATAGACTACTATGTTTTTGGGGTGTCTCAAAACATGTACATTACGAAAGACCATGTTACTCATTTGAACAGTTCAGACATTGTTGATCATTGTCAAAAAAGGTTTTTGTAGGGAATCAGGATAATTGGTTGGGGTATAGGGTGACGGTTACACATACTGCATACTAGGTATTACTCATAGACGTTACGTTATCGAGAAGCTTGTGATCCCGGTAATACTACGCATCTGTTAGATATGATAGTAGGCTGTTAAATGATACATTAAAATTCCGGTAGGTTCAAATCTTGCCATTTGATTGAATACTATGTTCCCAGCTACAAGTCTCGAGTATTAACTTACCAGTGCGACCACCCCATGACAGCATTTAATTGACTCGCCTTGACAAAAAGGTACAGGGGGATGAATGTCGCATGCGACACATTCTCACGTGCGACACTGGAAGTTTATTTTAGTTATTTTTGTCATTATTTGTCAATGTGCTGTAGCTTGTACTAAGTTGTTTGATTTTAACTCGAGTGTTGGGAAAGTGTGGTCAATAATAGAGAAAAAAGTAAGTATTTTTAAACAATTCACACTCCTACCTTGTCATATCTACATTTTGTCATAAAAATCCAGTAGCGTCATTTATTGTCGAGATTATGTCGAATGAAGATGTCGAGTGCAAGAATCAAAAACAATCGACATTCGAGTACATACTTTCGCGCAGGTCGCGTTTTCCGCACAGAGAGAGAAAGCATTTACGACGGTTTGTACACTATCAACAGAAGCGACATCACTGAATCCGATCTACTTTCCTCTAAATATACAGGAAAAAGGTTGTAAGTATTGCATCTATGATATCAGTGAAAGACCGTCAGTTATTATAAAGTGCCTGATTACAGCACTATCATGTTAATTCAATCCTCGTTGAAAGAAAAACGTGAAGTTTCTTATGGTTTAGTATGTAGAACTGTAGAGTTTTTAGCAGTGTGAACATGCCTAGACAGATTTCAATTTCATTAGTGATATTGATAAACTTGAATTTTTCGTCTTATGTTATATGTTACGTGTGCGTAGTTCACTTTTTTCTATGAGGGGCTAATTTGTCAGACTTCAGTTTTGGCAGCTACTACTAGATGTGATTCTACGCTATGTAAACAAAAATCAGAGGGATGGCGTGAAGTAGGTTGACTGTACACTTCCTACGGGACGCAAAAAGTAGTTACTTACAGGTATAATAGAAAATTTAAATGGATCAAGTTAGTCAAACAGGCCCATACAATTAGTCCATAGGCATTGTTTCCCTGACCTACCAGTAGTTACTGTCCATCAACAAGGCTGCTCCTTCTCATATCGTCAAATGCGAAACGCGCAAAAAAGTACCGCCACAGTATAAGCAGAACAAAGAAGCAGGCCGTTACGCCGGACGCTGAGCCCAGGTAGCAGAAGGAGACACGCATCGACAATATTTCTCTATCATTCTAAGATTTAAAGACAAATTCACGGTACAAATGACATAATAAAAATACAGGGTGCGGCAGAGAGGACGGACGTTTTTGGGATGGGTAGTACTCTCCGCCTCCGTCTACGAGAGAGGTGGGGAGGGTGCCGTTTTACTCGTGAGATCCTAGCATTATTTTACCAGTTGTCGTTATGGAGCCTTGAACGGTGGAGCACCGCGTGTTCGCCTATGATTGTTTCGTCCGTAATAATGAGTCAGTCATCGTCGTACAGCATGAGTTTCGTCGCCACTTCAACATTCGTCGGAATAGAGCTGTTCCCTCTCGAAACACCATCGTTCGTTGGGTTGAATCACTTCGCAGGCGTGGTGAACTGATCAACAGAAGACCAAGAGGAGCGCCGCGAACAGTTCGAACTCCTGAAAATGTTGAACGCGTTCGACAGGTCTTTCTTCGCAGTCCGACTCGATCTGCCCGGAAACATGCTGCTACACTTCGCCTTAGTGATCGTTCGGTAAGGCAAATTTTGCATATGGATCTCCGCTTTCACCCCTGCAAATTGGCCAGTGCACCAGTTACAGCTCGGAGATTATGCACAACGAATGAACTTCGCACGTGAGATGGACGCACAGATCGATCAAAATGAGAACCTCATTCTGTTTATGAGTGCCGAAGCCCAGTTTCACCTAAACAGCATGGTTAACCAGCAGAATTGTCATTATAGGGCTAATGAAAATCCGCAACAGTTACACGAAAGACCGCTGCACAGCCCAAAAGTAACGGTTTGGTGCGCTGTATCGCAAACTTGTATCATTGGCCCTTACTTCTTCGAAGACGGTAATGGTCGTGATGTTACCGTGAACTCAGAGCGCTACGTCGACATGATCACCAACTTCTTTCTCCCTGAATTACGATGGCGACGTGTTCCAATCCGACGTGTGTGGTTCCAGCAGGATGGGGCGACCGCCCACACACCCCGAGCATCCATGGACGTTATTCGCCCTCTCTTCCCTTGTCGCCTTATTTCCAGGTTTGGCGATGTTCATTGGCCTCCCAGATTTATCCATATGCGATTTTTTCTTATGGGGACACCTCAATGCTAGAGTATACGCGAAAAAGTCCCGAACTCTGGACGAATTAAAGGGCGAAATTCGCGTGGAAGTCGCCCAAGTTGAGAGAGCGATGTTGGAGAGAGTCTACGCGAACTTCCAAGAACGCCTCCAGCACTGCATCAATGATTTCGGCCACCACATGCCTGATGTGATTTTCCACACTTAACTATCTCAAATGCTATTTCCTTGTGAACCTGATTCCATCAATAAATTTGTTTTCGAGTAAGAATTAACTATTTTATGATTTTTTTGAAACTGTCCATCCTCTCTGCCGCACCCTGTACAATGGCGCGTAGAAGTATTACAGGCCCTCTTGCAGTAAGCTCCCCAAAAGATCTTGAGTATGCGTCAGCCAGTGATGTCTGTCTGTCTCAGTGTCTGCTGAAGAAGATGATGTACTATGAGATAGTGACCGAGTGAAAGTCGATATTACCAAGGACATAATTTGGCAGGAACATATCTTGTCGACGGCTGCTGAAGGAAGCTAGGCTATCTGTTTAGCGCTAAGAAGAATTTTCCTCCACATAATCTCTTCACACTGTATAAGGCCCAGGTAACGCCTAGCCTCGAGTATTGCTCACAGGTTTAGGATGCTGTCGCTCCGACTACATTATCCATGCTCGATGATGTTCAGCGAAAGGATGCCCGACTGGTCGATAACACTGATCCTGCAGACGGCAGGCAATCTGGCTGATTTTTATTGCTTTTTCGATGGGTTTTGGTCCTTCGAGCTTCTTCGAAACTAGAGTGTTGAGATTGAGGGACAGTATGTCTAAGGAAGCTTTTCTCAGTTCCGCTGACCTCGAACAATTTTTTTTTGTCTAGGCGGCTGCTTCAGTATGAAAAAACCTAAGCATCAAGTTGGTCTCCTTGACATCACTTTGGCACGGGTTCAAGGGCCAGTAGGCGCCTTTCAGGCAATTTTGCCACTAGGCCTGTGAGTCCTCGGCACACCATCTCCAGGGGTGTATCTCATCTGCACTGCTAATCCCGACGCATTAATATTCATACCGTCGGATGAGGACGGATAAACATCTCCATTACTCTGAGATGTGTCGCTCGCCAACCTTGTCACGGCTAACCATGAATCCGCTAAGCTCCCTGATTAGCTAAATTTATATTCCGCCATGCAGACTTTTGTAGAATACTCTGTAGCTTCCAGCATTAGCTTCGCCAGATGTACCCGCCCGCATTAACTTTATGTTTTAATTATGATGTCATGTTACGTATTTTTACATTCCGTTAGCGACGTCGCGCGTTGTAGTTCTGCGGCGACTGGCAAATGCACCATGAAAGTATTCGTAGTTTTATTCTCATGCATTGTCGCTTCTTTTTGTTACGGTTCTTTACATCTTTGCTCTGCCGTAAGATTCTGTTTTCTTTGTTAAGCTATATGCACTCTCAGATAAGATGCAAACTTACAGTATCAAAATATTGTTTTCCATCACACACATTAGACGAGTTATGTTGCTGTCATTTAACACTTTATTAATTGATATAATAATTGCATTGTATTCCTTTTTACTAGCTCATCACTTTTGGTTTATATTAACGATTGTATCTTAATTATACTTTAGGTCCAGTCCGAAGACATCACTTTGTTTATTTACTATGTAGTCCGGCGCTGGAGTACTAGCCGCACACCAAGTTAAAAGACAAGAGATCCCCGCTTCCGTCCCGTCGCGCCCCGGTCTAGCACGTTGAGTCATTTGGTTTTTGGTGTTACAGCCGTACGGTCACCCGGCTTGTTTGTGCATTAGAAAACACGTAAAATGCGCGATTCCTTTTCAAATCGGTTTAGTGCTTGGTGAGAAGGTTGGTAAGTATGTACAACAATGGGTTGTTTTGTTGCTCATCTAGTGGCACGTTATATATAATATAATATATACTTAGCAGAAAATCATGGAAGAAAAGCCTGGCGACAGGGACGGGGATTTAGAGGTTAATTCTCCCAGTTCCTTGAGGAGTCTTATCAGGAAAATTTTACACCAGGAACTTGAGGGTAGAAGCAGCAGGTCGAGGTCTCGTGCCGATTCGCCCCATTACTTTAGGCGTTCTCGTTCTCGGCTGAGCCATACACGTTCAAGGTCCCGTTCGCAGAGTAGCATCAGTCGTAGTCGATCACCGAGCGTGTCGAGGCGACGTAGAGCGAGACGGGAATATGTGCGAAAAAACCAGAATTCATCCAGCCCAGCTGATAAGGCACAGCGTTAGGTAAGCCTGGCTGGTCGTTCCCCGTGCGGGCCGGAAGCTCAGATACTGACAGGGCCGGATTTGGGAGCGGCGCCAACAACGCAAAACAGTATGGTCGATGTTTTGATACTTGACGATGCCGATTGTATGCCATTATCAGATGACACATTAAATATTCTGGGTGCCGATCCTGAAAAGGCTAATACGTCTAGTTTTAAACTTCACGGTGCCCTAGCCTCCAGGTGGTCCCATATTTTGGCAAACGGGCTATCCGCCGAAGATATTTCTATCCTTAGCGAAAAACAAAATGTGCCATCTAATTGCGCTTTATTACGTCCTCCAAAAGTAAATCCCGAAGTGAAAGCTATTCTTTCATCCACACATTTAACTAGGGATTCCACTCACTCCGGGTACCAATTGCACATTGGTAACGGACTAACCGCCCTGGGAAAAGCACTCAACGTTATCTTGGAAGGCGAATCCAGCATCCCTAAAGACATCAGGGAAAAAGTCTTATCAAATTTGACAGATTCTGCACGAATTGTGGCGGCTCTTTTCCACGATATTTCGAAAACAAGGAAATATTTCATTAGCCCAGTACTTAACAAATCAGTTAAAGAACTGACTGAAAATACCATACCTGGTGAATTTTTGTTTGGGCCAGATTTAGGTGAACGAGCAAAAAATTTGAAATCTTTGGAAAAGGCAGGACAGGACTTACGTTTGCCTTCTATCCCCTCACGCACTAGCTCTCAATCAGCGCGACCTTGAATCATTCCGAAAGAAGAGGGGCGGGGCAGCTCGTCCAAGAATGCAGGACCTCTAAACAGATATCGCCTGTCTTACCGCAAGAGGGAGGTGAGGCAATACAAGGGCCATTCCTCGAAACAGTTTCCTCAGAACAGACAACAACAAACCAGGAAACGCTGAAGGTAAAACAAGTTCCGTTTGCTGGCCGTTTACAGTTTTATTTGGACTCTTGGTCCAAACTAACCTCAAATTTGACAGTCTTATCCTGGATTCAAGGTTATAGGATTCCCTTTAAAGACAACCATCCATCATGCCACCACTTGGTTAAAAATGATTTTTCCACTACAGAAACATCGCTACTAAGATCAGCTATAAACGATTTGTTAAGGTCCGGAGCCATACTCAAATATGAGTAAAGGCCCGAACAATTTATCTCTCCATGTTTCCTAGCAGATAAATCCAGCAGTGGAAAAAGGTTTATTTTAAATCTAAAACAATTAAATGAATATGTGGAATGTCCGCATTTTAAAATGGAGGACCTACGAACGGCTATTAAATTGACTCACAAAAACGTGTATATGTGCACAATTGACTTGAAAGATGCATACTTTTTGGTACCCGTTCACAATGACCATCAACCATTCCTTAAATTTCAATTTGTAGGTCAATTGTATCAATTTACCTGCTTACCGTTCGGGTTATGTACAGCTCCGTTATGCTTCACAAAACTCATGAAGCCAGTCGTCTCTTTTCTCCGCACTTTAGGCATCTCTACAGTCAATTACCTAGACGATTTCCTAATATTCGGAGATTCCTATGAATCCTGTCTCAAACATGTCAACACAACCATTTGTCTTTTAAAATCGTTAGGTCTTATAATCAATAAAAACAAAAGCATCCTAGTACCTACCACTAACATAAAATTTCTAGGCTTTATGATAGATAGTGTCAAATCACATAATCAGGTTAGCCTAATATTATATGAATCGACAGACATGTAAAATTCGTGACTGGGCGAGGTTTATTGGTGTTTTAGTGTCTGCCTGTCCCGGTGTAAAATACGGGTTCCTTTATTGCAAAACACTAGAAAGAGAAAAATTTCTAGCTTTAGAAAGAAATAATGGAAATTATAATGCAGGTATGCCTATCCCTGAAAGCATAAAGCCAGATATTTTTTGGTGGACAAATCATATTTCAAAAGCCTTCAACGACATCAGGTATGATTCCTTTCATATAACAATTTTTATCGACGCATCACTTACAGGATGGGGTGCTTGTTGTGGCTATGACGGAACCCATGGATTCTGGTCTGACTCTCAGAAACGGTTATATATAAATAATTTGGAGTTATGGGCTATTTTGTACGGGATTCAGTGCTATGCCAAAAATTTTAAAAACTGCAATATTCTAATTAGATGTGCCAACCCGACAGCTGTTTCATACATCAACGGAATGGGGAGTGTTCAATTCCCAGACCTCTGTTCGTTGTCAAAACAAATTTGGCAATGGTGTGAGCAAAGGAACCTCTGGCTCTTCGCTTCATACGTCCCTTCGAAGGATAATGTTATAGCAGACACCGAGTCCAGGAGTTCGAATTTTGAAACGGAATGGTCGTTATGTCAAACCGCCTTCGACCGTTTAACCACCGTTTTCGGAAACCTAGAAATTGATCTTTTTGCTTCCCATACAAATGCTAAATGCAAGTTATATGTCTCCTGGCATAGAGATCCAGGATCTGCATATATTGACGCATTTACGATTCCCTGGAATAGATTTTATTTTTACGCATTTCCCCCATTCTCATTAAGTCTTCAAACTCTGTCACAGAAATTAACGACGTTATTAGCCCTGATAACAGGAGAAAGACTCCAGACGATATCTCTTATATGTCTCTCAAATATAGTCCATGGTCACAGTGAATCAACTATTAATATATCGGATCCAATTATAACCAGTAGAGTTGAAATACCTCAACCCACTCTGCATATCCCGATTTTTCAACAAAACCACTTTCTTTGCGTGGCCACAATCCTGAAAGAATACATTGATAGAACGGCTTCTTTAAGAGAACCCAATAACGATTTCCTATTTGTGACATGGAAAAAAATCCATGGCAGGGCGTCTAAAGACACTTTAAGCAGATGGCTAAAACAGACCCTTGCCTCTGCAGGAGTAGACACAACACTTTTTACGCCTCATTCAGTAAGGCATGCGGCGACTTCTACGGCAGTAAGAAAAGGCGTTTCCGTAGATAATATTATGTAAAACAGTTGGTTGGACGCAACGTTCCACGTTTGCAAGATTTTATAATCGTCCTCTACAACCAAACAATGAGTTTGCAAATGCAATCGTAGATATAAAATTGGTCCGATTACTTAAGTTCTAATACTCTTAAGAGTTTGTTACATGTTTCCTGTGTTTCAGTAGTTTCTCAAATCAACGTTATCTTTAGGTTACAATTTGAAAATTTATTTTATGTTTGTTACACAGGAATACCAGATATATGTTTCTGAACACTTTGATTCCACTTTATAACACCATCAGATCGCTCGCAACTGTGTTGGGACTGGATCTAAAGTATAATTAATCGATCAAACGAACTTACCTTAAGTGAAGTTCAATCGTAATTATACGGGGGTCCAGTCCGAAGACATCACTCCCACCCCTTTTTTCAACTCTCCCAAGTTGCGAGCAAGTACCATTTCTTTTAACAAATGACTCAACGTGCAAGACCGGGGCGCGACGGGACGGGAGCGGGGATCTCTTGTCTTTACTTGGTGTGAGGCTAGTACTCCAGGGCCGGACTACATAGTAAATAAACAAAGTGATGTCTTCGGACTGGACCCCCGTATAATTACGATCGAACTTCACTTAAGGTAAGTTCGTTTGATCGATTAATTATGAGTCAGTCATTCAATCTCAGTCACAGCAAACACACACTCTGTAATTCCGGTTCGGTCCATGTAAACTGTTGTTGGAATCAAATAAAGTTTTTTAAAAACGAAGTTTGAAGTTCCGACTACATAATTGGCGCAGCCCGCAGTAGGATTCCCAAAGGGATTTTCGGCGATTAGTTTTTGCCTTACGTGTTCCGCTTTTGCACGTAGACAAATTTAAGCATTATCATCTTTATTCCATTCCTACTGTTAACCTAACTACCATTATTCCCAAAAATTCCTATTTCACAATGAGTACCAAATTGTACCAATATGATGCTGAACCATGTCAAATGATAGAAGATATTTTTATTTGCCACGAAAACAAATTGGTCCATGTAGCAGAAGAAGACGACGATTGTCTATTTGCTATTTTACAAGTAAACAAAAAGCAGCCAAATTGTAACAAAATTCCCGTAACTCTTAAAATAGCCTTAATTGAAGAAGTTTCAGAGTCCAAATACATTGCTATTTTTCCGAAACCTGGAAAGCTGATAATCAAGTGTGAACAAGATGACGTCATATAGTTAAAAGGCATTTACCTACTTGAAGTGCCTTACCAGTGCAGCATACAAACGAAGGACTACATTTACAAAAATCAAAAAGGAACAACCATGGAAAAGCGGCTGTTGCTTCCAGAGGTCCACATTTCATCAAAAACAGAAAATCCAAAGGAAATCAAGTTAGTACATATTTCCTTAGATAAACTTCATCACTTGCATGAACGAGCTGACCAAATCCAGGTAGATCTTCCCGAAACAGTGAAGCACCCCTACAAATGGAGTCTACCCCTGTATGCAATTATGTTAATTGGAATTGCATGCATTTTCGTCAAAAAGTATTACCAGAGAAGAAGAGGATCAAGAAGAAGCGAACATTTAGAAGAAATCGAAATGCAACCCGTGAATGTAGGTATGTACATTGAGCAGAAGTAACGCGCAGGTAACCGCGGCGTACTGAGGGACATTCTGTATGGATGCATGGAATGAATTAATAAACGCTTAAATTTAGTTTTGGGTTGATGCTTTTTATATCCATGAAATAAAAGTTCATAAATAATGTTTAAGTGAATATAAAATAAACGAGTACAACTACAAAAATGAACGTATGAAGGAATAGATGGATAAGTGAACGATTTGCCTAATAATTACTTATTCCGATAACATTTCTCAACGTAGTCATAAAAATGTTTTGTTTTTCGATTCCGGTTTTATTTTTTAGATGACTGGGTCTTGAAAAATTAGTAACATGTTTATTACATGCTCGTTGATACTCTCACGGGAACATCTTCTTAAATGGCATAGATATTCGTTGTTGATTGTTTTTGAATAATGTTCCAGGGGTGTCAAGGAATCGTTAAAGACTAAAAACTAATCAACAAATTTTAGCAACCAATAGCTATGAAATGTTGAAAACAAAATACTATCAAAGTATGAGATGACAACTTGTCATTGAAACATCACCAGCTTATTGAATATTAAGAAATTGCATATGGTTTAGTCAAAATTTGAAAACGTGATCGATTTTTGAATAAAATTCATGTTTTTATTTAATATTGTCGATTGTTTATTTATGTTTATATTATTTTCTTCACTTGATATGCGATTTTACTGATTCAAGATATTGCTCGTTTCCAAACATTCATTCATTTACTTGCCGGTCATCAGCACCATTATAGCACCGTCGATTGATATTCTCACAAAACCATTCAGGATTTTTGATATCCATACATCCATAAAGTCAAATATTTTTGGGTGTTCAGGAACTGAACAAACATCCACACTATATTTACAGCGATTAAGAAATACTCAAATATATGTCGTAAAGCTACCGGCAAACTTAAAACCTGCAAAAAAATATAATTTGCAATAACTTTCTTGTTTCACTGAATACACATTCTAGGTTATATTTATATCAGACATTATTTGAATAACAGCTGGTTATTACATTTCAAAACTCCCCAACAAGTAACAAATGTGTGGGATCCGTCAACCCTTGGTCCCAGTGGAGTAAGCTCCGCCAAGTGTTTAAATATACTCTACTATTCTTTATAAGACTATACGTGGAATTTTTCCCAAAATCGTTGAACAACACTTGAAAAAATGCAAATAAAAATTTAAAATAGATCCGTCGGTACCTCGGGTTATACATCTTGACAGTAGGGATGTTTGATACGATCCTATATTTAGAAATATCGATACATTTCTTCACGAGTATCGTCGTCTTTCGATCCAGTCTGTGTCAGAAAGAGTAACTAACTTCAGATTACTTTTCTTCTTTGTTTCCTTCCGCTGGATATCGATAATCTTATTTCAATATTTTAGAGTATCGATACTTCTTAAGACTATAAGAATCGATACATAACGATACTTTTCGTGGATCTAAACTAATCTTGACAGCTTGTCGTTTTTGTCAACTGGGCTGCAGGGTGCGGTGTTGCCTTTACTATCTTACATTTTGCTACAATCTTATGACAAATAAAAGCTTCAAATGAAATATTGACGAATATGAACGGATATTCATAGAATTTAGGATATAAATTCGTATTGCTAATTTCAGATTGTCTATGCATAGACTTGAACCGGATTTTTCGGTATTTTTACCCAAAAAAGAATATTTACCGATATCATCATTCTCCACGATTTTTCAAAATAATTTAAATATTTCTATACTTGCCGAAAAAAAGCTGAAACCGAAAAGAAAGCTAAAAGTTAATTTTATGTAGTCTTCTTAGTTTTATGCCCCATATCAATCATACATATGCATACACACTCAGGCAGTCGGGCACATGAGAGGCGTAGATTTCGGTTACCTATGATTATGAACGGACATCCTCATCCCTTACTCCGCTTGCCCTGAATTGATGTTTGTGCATACAAAAGGTACAGACTGGTAGATTACAGTTATTAGTTCATCACCGGACAAACAATAAAGAAACCGAAACCAGTCTGTTTTCAAAATAAATAGGTAATTAAAATGAGGGGTGAGTTCATGAGTTCAGGGGTAAAAAAAATATTCACAATCCTATAAGCAAGAATCGATAAACGAGTTTCCAGAATGGTTGCATAGTACTTTGAAAGAGCGACCAGTATGCACATTGTAGAAGTTGAAATATAGAACTATGCCCTCAAAAAACGTGTTGTGTATGCGCCCAATACAATAGCAGACGTTTTTTATGACTCAAAGGTCGTTGATCTACCACTGATCATGGGACGGCAAATACCTTATACCGAATTCAACGACACTATTTACCTATTCCGTTTTTTTTGCCAGTTCGGCAACACTGCAGGTGTGCAGATCACTGTAAAAGCAATTGATATCCCAGACGTGTTAGAATAATAGAAATAATAAGAAATATAGTAATGTTTATAAATATATTTTCATAAATAGGTATTTTTGATTCTGACTAATATCTGTGCATACAAAAGGTACAGACTGGTAGATTACAGTTATTAGTTCATCACCGGACAAACAATAAAGAAACCGAAACCAGTCTGTTTTCAAAATAAATAGGTAATTAAAATGAGGGGTGAGTTCATGAGTTCAGGGGTAAAAAAAATATTCACAATCCTATAAGCAAGAATCGATAAACGAGTTTCCAGAATGGTTGCATAGTACTTTGAAAGAGCGACCAGTATGCACATTGTAGAAGTTGAAATATAGAACTATGCCCTCAAAAAACATGTTGTGTATGCGCCCAATACAATAGCAGACGTTTTTTATGACTCAAAGGTCGTTGATCTACCACTGATCTTGGGACGGCAAATACCTTATACCGAATTCAACGACACTATTTACCTATTCCGTTTTTTTGCCAGTTCGGCAACACTGCAGATGTGCAGATCACTGTAAAAGCAATTGATATCCCAGACGTGTTATAATAATAGAAATAATAAGAAATATAGTAATGTTTATAAATATATTTTCATAAATAGGTATTTTTGATTCTGACTAATATCTAGATGATGAATAATAGGTGGATGCGGATACTTTTACAAATATCGATGTTTTAGGACCCATAAATGCAGAATGTGCTGTTTGTTTACAGTTGGTGTGGATTTCTAGATCATAAATTGGCAAAAATTGCCTTTTATGTAACAAAAGATGATGAACCAGTTGGAATACGTTTTATATCCTTTTTTTTCCAAAATAACAAAAATCGATACATTTCTACAGGTACGTAATATATATTTAAATAACTGACCGTCTTTTCTGAAATGATAAAAATTTGAAATTCTATGAAAGTTATCCTAATTCTAAAGCACAGAGACATAATATTACATCTATAATATACCCTTATTTATAAGGCAACTGTTTTTTCACGGCTTTATTCAACATTTCAATAGAAATCACTGATATTCAGATAGCTTTGACAGCTTCCATCAAATTGCATCTCGGTAAGGTCTTTTCCTATTGGTCCAACCGACCGTCAAATATTAATGTTGGTGAAATTCATATAATATGTCTGTATTCAACTTCCATTAAAATGCATATAATCGCTTTACAATCTGCAACAATTTTAACGCGCCATTAAGAATGTATTATCTACCTATAACCAATTCTAGTTAGAAGACACTGTAAATAAATGAAACCTGCTGATGCACTTATGCTGTCGGTACATCAATACAAGTGCAACTCGGTCGAGAGTATTCAAATTTTAATTTAACTTGTTGACAATTGACGTGACATGAATTTACCTGTTAGCAGTCATGGCACGAATACACGTCTCACATGTAGTGTTTTGAATGCAAATTGTATTATCTCAGTATCTGCGGGGTTTAATCCAAGAAGCATGCTGAAATTAGACGAGGATAATGCGCCATTGTTGATCGATCTGTTGTTATAAAGTTGTTCGAGTTTTAAAGTCTGGAAAATCAATCGATGCAACTTTTTGCTTATATACAGGGTGTTTCAGACCTAAAGGATCTAACTTGTAGGGGTTATTCAGTGCAACAGTAGAAAACATTTGAGTATAGGGACCCATATCCGAAAAGGTGTCACTACGGCACTACGGCCCTAAGACGCGGTAAAATTTAAAAAGACGATGAACTGCCTAAGTAGGATTTAATGCATTTAATTTTTGCCATTTGTACATGATATCATCACAACAATTGTTCAAAATGTCTTCCTCCACCTGAATTCACCGATTTTAACGTCGCACAAGATTTCGGCGGACTTGACTAAACATTTGATACTCGTTTTGAATGATCACAAATTCTGGTGTAATTCGTCCAATTAAGTCTTGCTCTGTTCCTACTGGAGTTTCGTAAACCAAAAACTTTACATGTTCCCACATGAAAAAATTGGGTGACCTAGGCCAAAAAACTGCTCCACCTCTGGTGGTGCCCAAACCGCTGAGCCAAATACTCACGTACTTGTACAGGAGAGTGAGCCGGCGCACCATCATGCTGAAACCAAATTTGCTATCGAACGTTCGATGGAACACTTTCAAGAACTTCTGGAAGAAATTCCTCCAAGAAACTCCGGTAAACAGGTCCTGTTAACCGTTCCTTCCGGTAGAAGGTATGGCCCAATCAAATAATCATCAACAATGCCTGCCCATACGTTGACAAACCAACGTTGCTGTTGTTTTATAGGCAAAATTGTACGGGGATTTTCTTTCTCCCAAATGTGGCTATTCCTACTATTAAAAATACCGTCTCTTGTGAAAGAGGCTTCATCGGTCCATAAAACACAGCGTAAAAAATTTGGTTGTCCAGCGATTTGATGAAGAAGCCACTGACAAAATTGAACCCTAGGATGATAATCCACTGCAATCAATCCTTGAACCTTCTGGAAGTGGTAGGGATAAAGTTGTTGCTCGTGTAGCACCCGCCAGACGGAAGCGTTACTCGTATTCATATCCTCAGCAATGTGACGTGTGTTACCCTTGATGGTTCGTCGGCAACTCGCTGCAGGACCTCATCTTCAAATTCAACCGTTCTTACGGTTCGAGCAACACCAGCCTACGAGATCCGCCGGGTGGTACCTCTGCTTTCGACAGTCAGAAACCGTCTACCACCTACGGACAATCACAACATCCATAGCCATGAGAAAAATTTCTCATGGGACGAACCCACACAGCGCGTGGCGACTGATCAGGAGACCGAAGAGTCCACTACTGCGACCACCGCTGCTGCCTAAATAGCAAAAATAAATCGAAGAGTTGAAAAAAACTTTAGCGCACGCACAAAAATTACTCTTGTAGAACGATAAATTGAACACCCAACTTAAAGAAGAGATTGAAAGATTTAAATCGCACAATGATACGCTTACCGCTAATCTGGTAGATTAAGGTATACTAGTGGAAACTGTACATAAAAATTCTCAACGTTTAGAAAAGTTTGAAGAGAAACATCCCACAACATATCCTTCCATAACTGCCAGTAAACCACCAACAGAACATCTAATTATCAAACCTAAAAGCAAACAAAATTGCATAGAAACAAATAAGCAACTTAATGAACACATAAATCTGTCTCAATTACAAGTAAAAATATAAAGTTGGTTGGAAGAAGAAGAAAAATTGAATAACGAGATAGAAATGCAGATGCCAGCTTAGTATGAATCCACGAAAAAAAATGTTACAACGAAAGATCATAGTTGTGGGGTACAAAACAAGCGGAAAACCTACAGAAAAAGATATGGAGAGAAAGATAATTAATGAAAACTATTTTTGATAAAATGATCAAATTTACATCTACTATATACATCCAAACAGGGATGTAGATTCACACCCTTAAATATTCGCATATCATTTAGGAACACCCCAGTATACGGGCCAATTCGTAGCAGACAGACCGACACACCAAAGGAAATGACTGACATGGTTTTTCGTGATGTAGGTGTCATATAACATACAAAAACATAATATATCAGTTTATATCGGTATTAAACTTAGGAATAATATGCTCCCTGTCAGCTTTAAAGTTTTATCTGTTCCACTTTTTAGGTCAAAAGTAAAAAAAATTGTTTTTGAAAATATGTCATAATTCCTTATATTATTTAGTTTTTAACTTATGTAATGGTGTAATTGTTAACTGTGACTATATATGATTATTCCTTTAAATTAAAAAAATGCCTATTCTTGGCATAATAGATTTTTCATTATTGTTACTCAAAAATGTTTATGTCTCCCAGATTTTGTATTATAATTTTGTTTGGCCCTAGTTGGTATGAAAAACAGCTTTTAGCTGTCACCCGCCAGGTTAAATAAAGGCTATTATTATTATTATTATTATTATATATTTATTTTGTAATAACAGCACTTCCTCGACAGTGCCATAGGAAGTAAAAGGGTATATTTCCAAGAATTCATCCATTAAGTCGCCATTTAATGTCGTAGTTTGTAGGTATATGAACCACTGGTTTTCTCTTGGTATATGGTCAACCTTTGCTTCTTGCTTCATATACAGATCCTGATGAGTACTTTTTCATTAGCTCTATAGTCTAGAGATGTCATAAATGCAAGCCTACCTTGACTCTGCAACTGGACTGTGGGATCTAGGAAATTATTAGAACAATGCACTACTGCAATTTTTGGTATCGCATTTTGTTACGGTTCAAAACACACTGAAAACAATATGGATTTTGATACGTAGGCAGTTAGGTCCGTATCGTCAGTCGTCCCCACAATTGTAGGGCGCGTTTATAGCCTCCTTGATTGTCATACTCCTTTCTCTCCTCCAAAAATTTCTAGATTACACTTGTCCCGTGTCAGCGTCACCGCTCCCCTATTGTAAAGATATGTTTTCTTTTTTTAAATTGAAGGAAATTTCAGGCTGATAAAACATGATATAACTCAAAAGCAAGCACAATTTGATGCAAATAGATATTTGTGACATAACCTCAAAATAGAGCGCTGACACGGAGCAGTAGAAAACTATGTCAATCAAGGAGGCCATAAGCGCGTCCTACAATTGTAGGGACGACTGACGATACGGGCCTTAGTGGCCAGCCCTTTATTGTGAAATTTTAAAAAAGGGCGCAGCTTTTCAAAAAGATTATTAGTGAATATTAGGTTTTTCTGCACAATCAAAATATCGAACAAACTATGTTTCAATCCGCAAAAACGTTCCTCCATTACAATTTTATTCATATCATCCTTTCATTCCTCTGAGAAGCTCTGTCGGTGTACTCTTCGTGCTACTTGTCGATCCTCCCTCACAGCTGGAGCGATAAAGGGAGCAAGGTAAATATTTGCCCTTAAATTGGTTCACGTTCATTTCATCATAAAAAAGTACGCTTATAATTTGATTACGACCGGATTTAAAAAAATTAAAAAAACTCGTGGATTATTTCTTGCTGACCTTAGCTCACCTTGTCTGAGATGAAATTTGCCCATTATTATTCCTGAACAATTATTTTATACTCAAAGCAAGAGAAAGTCCAGATTTTATATGGCAGATACGAGGGTTTGTGTGGAAATATTACTAAAAGAAAGAAGGCAGTTAATATAAGAACGAGGCATATGTAATAAAATGCATTCCGAAAATATTCATTCGTGCAGTGAGCCATCACGACGAGTTGAAACTAATAACATAATTTCTACAGAGCTCCTTTCAGCTCCCTTGATTTTTTAAGTGTCCAAAGAACCACCATAGTTTTCCAGGTGAATTTCCTAAGAAGCTCACGCGAATAAAGCCCCTTCCTTGTCGCATGGAAGAATGGTTAAACAAGCAGCAATTTAGATGATTCATCTTTAGGTAAAGTTCAGCAGTTCCAGAGCTTCCAGCTCGCCAAAATCAATTTACATCTCGTTACTCCCCTTCCCTCCTTTCCGCGCCCCCGTCAACTTCACCAATTTTGTTACTTAAGTGTCGTTCGCAAAAGCTAAAGTTAGTTTGCATGTGGAGTGCCACCATAGATTAAGAGATTCCTGCGGGTATATGAAATGAGGAATTTTAATGAAGCTCCACTTGATGTGAAACCTGTAATGCAGATCCAAGCTTTCTTCCAAGTTATAGTCCAAGGATCAGTGGATAGGCAGATCGACAGACCGGCAGACAAACATCTAACATCTAAAAAACTGTCATTTTCGAAATGATTGGCGATTACAATACTTCCTCGCCAACTGGCGTGAAAGTGGAAGAGCGCTTTAAAATTTATCCCGACCTCCCTTTTAAGTACAACTTATGCGAGCTTTTTAGTATATCCAGGATTTACAGAGAATAACTAATTATTTTAGTAAGACCGGTGGTGCTTACAAAAAAAACCTGCAGAATCTTCATCGATGTGCGAATTGCCGGGTAGTGTTTGTAGAAACAAATATTTGATAGTCCAAAGACTACCTGTCAAAACTCAGAAGAAAAAATATGTCAAAATACAAAAATTCAACTTTCATACGTAATTATTATGGAGGAGTACCCTTAATGCAGGGTCCGTGAGAAAGAACGCATGTTTTTTAAGTGAGTAGTACAGTCAAAATATGTAAGTATGGGAATAAATCTCTCTCTTATTTCCTCCTTCAAATCGACGAGGGTCCGAGGCTTGCTTTGGTAAACTTTTGATTTCAGGTAGCCCCATAAAAAAAATCACCCGTTGACAGGTCCAGGGAGCGAGTGAGCCATGGAATATCGCCATGACGTGAAATAAGACTTTTCTTCCGGAACTTCGTCGTCGACGAGTCCGCCTCAGAACAGTGCGGTTCCCACAAGACAGGGCGACATCTCACACAGCTTGCACTTCGATCGAACTCCTTCGGAAAAAGTTCCCAGGATTTCACATCATGGCGATATTCCATGGCCTCCTGGTTGGCGTAGTGTTTCGTTTGGTATATAATAATAATGATAATTTTTATTGGAATGTATATACATAACAAATATAAACACGACAACATTCCAAAAGGAAAGAGGATTGGAACGGCCATTTTTCACCTCCCCCTAAGAAGTGAGTTTCATGAGCACCTATTTAACATCAACAGAGTGATAAGCATTCACAACAAATATTATGCACAACACTGTATATAATACGATATAGTCTGTCTGTTAGTGGAAGATAGTCTAGCAACTGCTATGAATTTAATTTGTGGATTCAAATCTTTTTAGCTCAAGTAGCACTTATTCCATCATATTTCTGAAGTTTTGGATGGAAGGTGCTTCAAAAAGCTTTAGTTTTTGAGGGATTCAGTTTAAAACAATAATTTTTTGAATAGTTTGCAATCATTTCTAGATATAAAATAGTTATTGTGTAATATATATGATCCATTAAAGCAACATTACATCTTTTGTAGTAACTGTATTCGAATTCTATTTCGCATCCTGTCATTGAGGATCCAAACTTCGGATCCATAAACAGCTCTGTACTAAAGACTTGAATATGTGGATTTTCGTACAGTTGCTGATACGTTTATTCCATAAAAGCGTTTACCTATCTTGTTTATAATGTCTTCATCATCTTTTCCGTCATTAGCTACGAGTATTGTGTTCCCTGAATATTTTTACTCATTAGTATTTTCATTGTTTTGGTGTCTATGACTAAAAAGTCCATTCCTTCACATCCCACTGCCACATATTGCACCTTTCCTCCGTTTTTCTCCAAACCTCAGCCACTACATTCTTCTATAAGCTTTCTCGTCATATATGACACGTCATCAATGTCTTCTGCCAGAACCACTTGGTCGTCAGCAAATTTATAATTAATTGTGAACAGAAATGCAATAGTTATTGTGTAACTACCCGCGTCTTTAGCAATAAATCATCAATCATGACAGGTAGCTACGAGTGCTCATTTTGTTAAACAAAAATGTAAATCGCAACATCATTGTTTGGTACACCCATTATAAACCATCCTGTTTAATTTTAGTGGCTGACTGTTTTTGGTTGAAGTGGACTGAATTAATAATTTGGTATTATGAGAATAAATCGTATAATCATTTGGTACACGCATCAATATGGTATAAGTCAAATGGTGTAACGAGAACTCCAGCATGGATAGTGTGTCGTGCTAATCGCGTGAATATATTAATAGTAAAGAGAGCAAACGTTTTGGGTTTTACAGCGGTTTGGTTTGAAAATGCTGATCTAGGCTTAAGGGGATTTGATCCTGGACCTTCTCAAGCTTTCTAATAGTTGTTACCTGACTTATTGGGCATCACCAATTACGGGTATTAAAAGGAGTTCTACTGCAAGTTCTGCAACTCTTTGCAAACTTCAGTATGACCTATCAACTATGTAACATTGTTATAGCTTAAGGCCGTCTGTCATGCTACGAAATTTCGAGCTGATTTTTTTTTATTTGTAATATTATTACATGAGGCGGGATTTAGATAATATATCTATTCTACCATCTAACCCCCTTAACAATACGAAATGTATAAAAAAATGTTGCAAAAATTAATACTTGTATACAATAACGGCAGAATGAAGTATAATCTAAGTAAAGGCACAAGGAAAACATGAGGCTACTTATGAGTTACAACAGATTTCGCAGATCAAGTAGAACCTTTCACTTTTTTCTTGAATTTGGGTAATGGATTGGTTTCTATTAAACTGCGGTCTAAAGAATTATATGATTTGATCGCATTGTAAATATATGTATTCTGAAATAGAGATGTGCTGTGGCGTGGAATTGAAAAAGTCTCTTCATATCTAATATTAAAGCCTATTCCCTCTACTTATGAATTTGTTTACTAAATATGGCGGTATTTTTTTATAAAGAACCCTATGAGTCAGACTTAGGAGCTGGTACTTATACATTTTAACCATTTTCATCCATTTGAGTTCATTAATGGCATTCGATATAAGACATACTTTCTGAGACCGTTTACAAGTCTGCAACATGTATTCATAATACTTTGAATACGAGTTCTTGTTATAATATCTAAATAGGGATAGTAAACCACTAAGCAATAGGATAGCTTTGAAAACAAGAAAGACTGACACAATTGCTTTCTCGCAGATTTAGATAATATAGCCTTATTTGCAAATAAAACTCTGAGTATAGCGTAGCACTGATAAATTAGATAGTTTACGTGTACAACAAATTTTAAGTCATCAGCCATTATAATACCTAGGTTCTTCGAATGATACACGGGAACTGATTTATTACCTTTTAAATGTATGTCTATGTCCTTTTTTAAAGCATTCCTTCTTGTTCTATTTACGTATACCAACATAGTTGTCTTTAAACGGTTCAAACGAAGATTATGACTACTACTGAACTTTTCAATTTGGGCAAGATCTTGAATTATTTTAATATTTGCTGTTTCCAAGTCATTTCTCCTAAATGAACAGAAAATTTGAGATCGTCTGCCAAAAATTGTATGCTGCACGATTTTACCTCTGTTTCTAAATCCGAGATATATAATGAAAATAACAGGGGTCCTAAGACTGATCCCTGTGGTACACCAGAACAATTTTTTTGTTCGGTAGAGTACTGTCGATTTTTTTTATACCGATTTTCAAGGTAGGTTTGAATAACCGAAAGAGTTTTTTCAGAAGATCCATAATAACTGCATTTAGACACAAGAAGTGAGTGATTAATGGTGTCAAATGCTTTAGTAAAGTCAGGAAGTATGAGAGCTACTGCTTTTTGGTTATCAAGAGGCATTTTTATTGTGCCGAAGCTGTATTATGACCTTGTCGAAATCCAGATTGTTTAGATGGAATAATTTTGTTAGAATATAAGTAGGCGCAGAGCTGCTCGTAAATAACGCGTTCCAATATTTTAGAAAAAATAGGCAGTAGACTGATCGGTCTCAGTTTACCATAGTTAGTAGGATTAGAACACTTAGGTAGCGGAACAACTATAGCGTGTTTCCACTGATTTGGGAAATATCCCCTGTCTAAGCAGCAGTTGATAGTATGTGTTAAGTACATATCAATTTCAGATATACATAGTAGTATCAAATGCAAAGTTATTCCATCTGAACCACTAGAATTTTATTTTATGTATAATTTTAACAACGGTGTCAATAGTCTCTCTACTAAATTGAAATTTGGATTTTGAGTTATTTTTACTAGCTCGGTAAAACGCAATTTTATCAGCACAACCCAAAAATCACTGTTCTCGAAAATTGAAATGAATGCCTCATTTATTTTATACGGATCTGATAAGCTCACGGGAATTGTAGAATCTTTCTGAGATTGCACTCTGAGAGTCTTTAGGGTTTTATAAAACTTTTTTATATCCTGATTTTGAACAGCATGTAAATAATCTCTTTTTCCTTACCGCACGAGTGTTAATGCACGATTTCTGAAATATGTATACTGTTTGCAAGAGGCGGCTGTACAATCACGTTTGAACTTTGACAAAGCTTCAGCTCTCTGCTTGAATACAAGTTTTAATATTATCATCTAACCAAGGAGCTGGAGCTTTGTTTACACGCACTACCTTTTTTGGACAGTCATCATTAAATAAACATAAAATACTATCTGTTAAAAAGGTAATTTTATCTTCAATGTCATCTATCGACATAATATGCCACCATGAAAGACTCTTGAGATCTTGTTCAAATGCTATTTCATTTAAACTATGGAAATCCATGAATGTCACAAATTTCTGTTGATTTTTCGGAAGTGCAATACTTATATCACAGAAGGTTAAATATAAATGTCAGACAGCATTCAGTACACGATTTTGTATGAGAAATATTCGTACAGTTTGCTAAATGTGACGCCAATCCTATGAAAAGCGGGTTTGGATTTGGGATAACCAATACGTTGTGGAAGTAGTAGGGGATATCGTGGAGGTAATTGAGCTAAAGGCCAAACTGCGAAAACCGTAACTCAAAGTATGTTTAGAATAGGTGTTTGACATTGTTCAAGGTTGACATAAATTTAGTATTTCATTGCCCGACCGCCTCAGACGAATGGTTATATTTTTCGCGTGAGGGTATGTGTGCAAGCATGTATGAGGACAAAAAATTCTATATGACGGGCTGCAGTTCAAATGGCAGGGGTATTATGTAACAAACCTAAAAGCCTCAAAAACATCATTCCACGTTTCGATTTGATTTGAGCATGTGTACATACCTGTACCTTAAAAGTCGACCGTCGTGCTGGTGGAAGGGGGTGTGCTTTTAGCGCGTGTGAACAGGCCTGCTTATTAAGCATGCTGTTATTGAGCAACAGTTGTTCGCAGCAGGTGCCCGTGTGTTCCAAAAATGGCGCGCTAAGATGACGAGAAGACGTTAAAGTTTGTCATTTTATATCGAAATTATGAATGTCTGTGGAACCCAAAGCCCACATTATAAAAACATTATTTAGAAAAACAGTGCGTGTGAAGATATGTTAACGAATATGAATGCATTGCAATCAAAAAGATGACTTTATTCACTTCTGTGGAAAGAGTCATTTGGTTTTCCTTTTTTGCAATGGAACACTGACGAAGAGCTTGCTGTTAAATAGCATATGTGTTGGGAGTCTTTTCTTTGAGCAAGATCGAGAAGAGCGTGGTCTTAACAAGCATGCTAAATACAAGCAAATTGTATCAGTTTGAAGAGCATGCCATTTTCAAGCATGCTATTTTATGAGCATGTGTATCTGTACCTTTAAGCATGCTCAGAAAAAGCATGCTTATTTCTAGTAACGTATGTACACACATGCTACTGAGTAGCAATTGCTCATAAATAGCATGCTTTTGTGCTGGATTTGAGCATATGTATCTGTACCTTAATACACCTGTGACTTGGTGAATTTTTACCTGGGAAGTGTTGTTGGATTCCTTTTAGCAGTGCTAGTGCCACTGCTTATATTAAAATTTCATAATATCAAAATGACGGATTCTGATCGACCATTTCAAGTTATAATTTTATTTTACGGCATACAGCTTGAATGACTGGATTGATTTTGAGATGTGAGGCGTCTCTATATTTGCCTTGAAATGCAGTGGCGACGCGTGACTTTTCCTAAACTGTTACCAAAACCAGATGTGAAAAATCTTATTAAAAAAAGTTTATTTTGAACCTCCCAAATATAAGTTTTTGCTTATCTTAGGTATTTTAATTAAACTATTTTTAAATTAAGGTAAACATTCCTGGACTGAGCGTCGGGGGCACTTGATACGAGCCCCTTCCCACTTCAGTTGGCCCACTTCAAGATTTGTACCAAAATATGCCTTTATAAACAAAACATGACGAAACTATTTACTTCTAAAACAATTTATCTTCTCAAAAACATTTTAGATACACTCTAGTCGTAAAAAATACATGTTTGAAATCACTTAGACCTATAACTAATAGAACATCTGAACAAATAAACAATGTGCGAATAAATACGCGAAGTTAACAAAGCAACAATTGAAAGATTACCATTGGGTAACATCACCTTTATTTTTTATTACGGCTGAAATTCTTTGGGGCATAGTGTTAACCAAGTTTTGGCAAAAATTTGGTGTAAAACAATCTCATATTTCTTGAAGCTTTTGTCTTAGTTCGGTGATTGTACGAGCAGGATGTTATCGTAGAACCTTTTTCATCTCGTGCCACAAAGTTTCAATAGGTGACAGATCTGGACTGCTAGAAACCCATTTCAAAAGTGGTACATTATTTTCTTCCATCCATTTTATAGCCTTTTTTGAGGTATGGCACGTTGCACCATCTTGCTGAAACACAAAATCTTGGCCGGGTGTCAAACATTCTTCCATCACTGGTAAAAGCGATTCTTCTAAAATTGCCAAATATTTGTTTGTATCCACATTTCCATCAATAAAATGAAGTTATCCTATTCCTTTTGATGACATACTGCCCCAGATCATAATGGATGCTGGAAATTTCACTTTTCTCTTCAGACAGTCAACATGGAATGCTTCATTTTTTTGCGAATAACTCTACTGCGACTGTTACCAACACAAACTTCGAATCGGGCCTCATCCGTCCATTGTATTGCACACCATTGTTGAGGCGTCCATTGTCTATGTTCTTTAGCCCATCTAAGCCGATTTTTCTTTTGCAGTGGAGTTAATAGTGGCTTTTCTTTGGCCTACAAACAAGTTGTGCAACTTTAGGGTTTTTACTTCACTTTTTTTATAAGAAAACTTTCCTTGCAAGTGCTGAATCCCAGTTTGTGGGCCTCTCTATGAGTTGTGGACCTCGAAATTCTCCTTCCAACAGCGTCACTCCACAGAGCACTTAATTGTAAATAATTGGCACGCCTGTTTTTTACGATTATTCTTCTTAATGCTCTTCGGTCGGCATTTGTGATATTACCTTTTTTCACATATCGTGGCTTAATATTAGCTGAACCAGTTATGTTATATCTTCTAACAATATTTCTCACACTGTACCGCGATAAGTCTCACAAAGTTGCTATTTCTGAGTTTGATTTCCCAGAATTAAAAAACTTAATTATCAGTAACCGAATTTTCTCACTAATGACCTTTAATCTACCCATTTTGAAAACCTTAACTACCCAAAACTATTGTCATGTCTTTTATTTTTCACAGCCACCTATGCGTTATAGACTTATTTTGCATTGAAATGAAAATAGGTTGATATGCTGTAATTGCAACATGTGTTATTTTTATGCTGCAAATTTGATTAGGGAGTGATAAAATTGGTGTTTTCTACTATATATTATCAAAATATTCATTGTTAATATTTTAAACCTATAACACCCTGCTACATTTTTATTATTTGTGTTTGATAAGAAAAAAACTAAGATTTCAATAGTTGGGCCAACTGAAGTGGGAAGTGGCTGGTATACCTCATCGTCTTATGCTACGACTAATCCAAGCCGTCCGAAAAAACAGTCGACGTTTCTAGATGTTCGGAAAATCTTTGCTCTTTTTTGGCAATTAACGTTAACAATTCCCTGTAATTTCCTCTATTGTCAGAGTCATCCCCTTCAAAATGAACGGTAATTCCTGTTTTGCCAAAAACCATACGGTATCTAGAAGTGTGCTGCCTAAAAGCTTTCGATTCTTGTTTCGCCAAACTGAATTAAATTGGCTACACATCTCACATGTAACGGAGAAATTTCATGTCTCCTCTTTAGGGCCCCAAAAATATTTAAATTGGTGACTCCGCTGCTGGTCCAACCATTTTTTCTGTATAAAACATATGACATCGCCAACAATACAATCTGTTTTTTTGCAACCACATAACCAAGAGTTTCCATATACCAACTTAATTTAAAAAATCAAACTAGGTTTTTTTTGTTCCTTTTTAGAATTATCTAAAATAGGTGTTCGTCTTCCATTTTCAATGATCTTCTTTTTTTTCTTAAAAATTATACAAGGAGAATGACTTTTCAAGTAGTTTATCGATTGCGCAGCGACACTCATCCATGTTTAATTGCACGCTCACTACAGCCGATAACCAAAACGATTGAGAAGTGAGTAACCAAATCAAAAAATGGTAACAAGCCCACATAATAGTCGCAGCGCCCCACCCACTCGAGCGACCGCGATCATACAGGAGCCGGCACCGAAGGTCCCCGACGGACTACCATAAATGAAAATGGTAACAACAGCCAACCAAGTCAGCTTCATCGTGTTCGCAATACCTAGACACTATAGGGCGCATTATTTTCGTGGGGCTAATTTGCTATTTACAGAATTACTATTATATAACGCTGTTGGTAAACAAATAAATGAAATTATTTCACAGTACTTAGTCATAAAATATTTATTTTTAAGATTTTTAACTGTTACCAATAGTAACAATGGTTAGATGGACGCTTCGCCACTGCTGAAATGCGAGTATTTTAAAATTTTATAAGATCATGATACCGGAACATTAACGCAACATTTACTTTGAAATTTCTTATTAAGACAGCAAGCACAAAGCTATATTACTAGTTTGAAATTTCCAGTTCTGTATACAAATGATATTGCTAACGGTGATGCCACGTAGCTTTCCTATCAATTTGTATCTGTATGCGAAACTACTAAAACCAACAGTTTCTTAAATTTTTGCAACATGCTTATTTTATTTCAGCTCTATAGGGCTGAAAAGACGATATTTTTAATAGTGAGGCTATATGGCTCTACTACATCCATATGCAGAACAACCAGTTAAGTGATCAATTTCTATCTTGACCGACACATCAGTTCACTTGAATCTTCTTGGCTGGCGCCTTATAAGCAATTGACATTTTCGATTATCTTTAAAATAGACTTGCACTGTACTGCATTTGCAATTTATAATACCAACTGACAGTTTCACACAGTCTGCAATAGTACTGGGTTAATTTACTTAAATGTGCGATATTAAATGAATGATTTGTAAACCGGTCAATTAGGCAGTATGGACGGCTGCAATTAAAAAGTCTTGTAATATAATACCATCTGATTTGTTTATTCATTTTGCTGGTTTGGGTAAAATTTTGAACAAATGGTAAATAAGGGATGTTCTAGAAGTTGCGTAGAAGAGAGTGGTAACTTGGCTTCTTGTATTGGGTTTTATATTTTTTTGTAAATTTTGGGTAGTTCGTCAATGCAGGTAGCAAGCTGAGTACTGAGTATTCCAATGACTGCCGATAGGACGACTATGCGTTGCACGACCAATTACACAGAGATTCCCGGAAACTGTAGTTTCTTAATACAGTACTTACCAGCATTTTTTATCCATAATACTGTATTTTCTTACCCTGTATTTTTCATTCAGTCTTTGTTCGCGTGGAGTCAAGGGATTCCCTCACGCAGGCAACCAAACTACTTCAACATTATATCCACTACCAACGGCAATTCTAATATTTTCAGGTGTCAAAAAATACTAAAGCGATCGATACCCGTTCTGTTGCGTACTTTCAATCTCCAAATAATCCAGGGAAATGTTTGAGGTCGTAGGGACAGGAATGTGCTATAGATTTTCCCAGTATTATTTTGCTTCCTTTTTTCCGTTTTGGGACTGAAAAGGGTCGCCGAGTTTCTTGAAATAGCGACTCGTTCCGATACATTTCTGCAAGGTATTCGGGTCACAGCCTGTGGTTGTTGTGGTGGCAAAACATGCCTAATGGAAATTTTAAAGCGTCTCCCTTTCTCTGAAGTACCCATTGTTTGCTGAACAATTTGTTCGAAATTGTAGATAACGACTATTCTCAGAGCTTTGTGACAGACACTTTGAAGGGACGCAGTTGCTAAAGATATGGCAATCTGATAAGCGATGTTCAACGTAAATTGATAAAGGTATTTGAATTGAGTGAATGAATGAGTGAGTGAATTCTGACAAATATCTTGATAACTTGCCAAAGCTACCTTTGCATAGAATTGTGGTGGCATCCAATTATTCTAAAACACAATGCAATTCTTTGACAAGAGAGAGTCAATCCAGCGAGGACATGACCTGGTTCAATCTCGAAAAGTGTAACAGATGTCAGAGAAATGCTTAAACATTCGGAGCTACGATGTACTGTGACAAGTGACCACCCTGTAAGGCTGCACACGCTAGCTTACGAACAGAAATCCTAAGTCACATCCGCTGATGAGTATTTGTAATTAGCAATGCTGCATTCTTTTCAGCCGAAATGGGGTTATTATTGATTATAAAAACTAGTTGGGCGAACACGTAAGACGATTCCCGTTCTGGGGGCAGTCCCTTCGGCGGTCAACACTTGCCATTCTTCTTGATACTTGCTACTATCCTCCTTACGATGTGTGTAGCGCTAAAAATGTAATGGCTGCGCCAGACGAATAAGTTGGAGATGCACTCCTCGGTGGTCAAAACATGGCATTCGAGTGGGCTCCTACAGCACAGAAGCGTGAAGTTTGAACGATGAACCGCGCTCAGGGAGACCAAAAATCATGAACAACGAGGATATTCGACAAGCTGTGGACGCAAAAACTTGCAGAACTGTTCAGAGTGAGCCCTGAAACTATTAGTTTGCATCTTCATCAGCTAAGAAAGACGTGGAAGTTAAGCAAATGGGTCCCACATGAACTGACAAATGACAACAAGTTAAGTCGTCTTACCATTTGTTCAGCAAATATTTCACGCAACGCTAATGAACCAATTCTTAATCGGTTATTAACCTGCGACGAAAAATGGATCTTGTGTTCAAATTCAAAGCGTTCGTATCATTGGTTGTCGAATACTGATTCGGTACCACACACGCCCAAGGCTTCCTTGCACCCAAACAAGGTTTTCTTGTGTGTTTGATGGACAGCAACTGGAATTGTCCATTATGAGTTTCTGGAAAGGGGTCAAACCATCACTGCTAACTTGTATTGTGGGCAGCTTCAGCGAATACAAGCAGCACTCATCCAGAAACAGCCTTCTTTGATCAATCGGAAGAAAGTGATATTCTTGCAGGATAATGCCAAGCCTCATTCCGCAAAAGTGACCTGAAAAAAAATTTCTGAACTCGGCTGGGAAACGTTTCCACACCCGCCATATTCTCTCGACATTTTGCCCAGTGATTATCACCTTTTTTTGTCTCTTGAAAACTTACTGTATGAGGCACAGACAGTTCACAACTCGAGATGGTGTAATAAATGGAGTCCGCCAATTTTTTTACTCCAAATCCAGGGAGTTTCTACAATACCGACATACAAAAATTGGTTCCACGTTGGCAAGAGGTCATTGAATGTGATGGTAATTACTTTGACGAATAAATAGTGTCTTATTGTTTCTCAATAAAAATTCATATTTTTGTACTAAAAACCGCACAAACTTATTTGGTTACCAGATATTTAAACATGTAACAAAATCCTCCATGTTTAACATGTTTAAGTTTGAAACATACAAAACTGTCGTGAGTTAGAAAGAAGATCAAAACACAGGATACGAGCATACCGATATACAAGACTCAATTTTTCATTAACTAACATTTTGTTAACAGCAGCTCTCTCTCTCTCTCTCTCTCTCTCTCTCTCTCTCGGGGATTAATTTGGTCATTTCCTGTTCCACGTCCGCCTGAACAATCCATGCATCGACTATTCATTCCAGCTTAATGATTTGTCAACGTATAAGGTGCTTTCCATTTCATACAAATGTATTATTATATGAAATCTATTGGGCTCCGCAGCTTCAATCTTCCCTCTTTTATCTCGATTTTCCCCGGAGGGAGTCATTAAATAATTATGTGGCCTAGTTTATGCATCAAACAATCAATACTCCTACACGTAAAAAATATATTAACACGCTTAGGAAAATACGTAGAAGGTATGTGTATGAATTAACCTAATAAAAAGCAAACAGTTTTCTAATTAATCATGTTTCTGATCGTTATAACTGCGTAGTCTGCAGTAGCATTTTATTTAGCGTTTCATGCGCTGTGCACCAGAAAGTCTTTTATACAGGGTGTTCTAAAATAGAACGGGGATATTTTAGAGGATGATTTCTTTCTACAAATAATGAAAAAGTGTTTTCATGAACATGGTCCGAAAATACACGATGATAAATTCTTGTTCCTTCTATTACTAATATCATAAAAAATAGTTCAGATATCAATACAATTTTTATAGAAACTTTTTTCATATTTTTTAACAGGGAATCAACCTGTAAAATATCTCCGTCTATTTTTCGAACAACCTGTATATGGATGATAATTGTATTTTAAATAAAAGAAGACTCCATACATAACCAATGAAGAAAAAACTCGTGCTCAAAACATTTCAAATCTCTGTAGTTCGGAGAAGAATAAAATAAGTTGAATTCCGGTGATGAAGTTTTCATTAAATTTACTTCAGGTAAAATAATTGAAATCTTAAAACTATGCAACTATAGGTTGCACCTGGGAGAAAAATTGCACGCGTGTTCTGCTAAGGTTATACTACTGTTTTCGGGACGAGCTGGTGTAGTTAACTTTACAGGCAAAATAAAAATACCGACGTCCTCTGAACAACTTCGGTAATCGAAATATGCTTTACGAGGACACTACGTTCAAGGAGTTTTACAACCGCAGCCCTCAGAAGTTTCGTGTATACTACATTTGGCCCCAATTGTGGAATGGAGAATATTCCGGAGTTTTTGTTCCCTGTTCGCAGTATTTTCGTTGCGAAAAATTTAATTCAACTTGGTCCCTAAGGGAAACCTTACCATCATGACATTTTTACGAGAGTTTTCTTATATGAAGTTGATGCTCAAAATAAACTAATATCCAAGAATGTCTGAGATTGAGCCAACGGTCTGGTTTACATTGTTCTCGCCCAGCAGTTCTGTAATGAAGCAGCGGATTTAATCTTAATCTACAGCCAGTAGCATAAGCAGCACCAGAATATTTTGAAATTCGCTTTAGATAGTCGAAAAACGTAGTGGTCGTTAGTACTATGAAACTAATTCAGGTTAATAGTTTTTCAGTCGACACTCAAAAAAATCTATTGCTTGAACGCTTTTGGGTAGTAATTCAACCCCACACCTGACACCATTTCTATGTACGAGAATATATGGCACATGATAAACGTTTTCTTGCAACAATGAATTTCTGACAGTCCCTAATAGACCAGTTAAGCATTTAGCTAAGCAATAGAATATCATCAAATTGTATGGGTGACTGTATTTGACATTCACAAGCTCCTTGCTCCTCACCTTAACTTGAAACATTAGCTACATAGCTTCAAGTGCCACGTATTGAAAAAGCCAATCTTGTAAACCAGAATTCACCACTAACTCTTTCTGATCAGATAGTAGAACCACAGTAGTAGTATATTAAAAGAAATGACGCGCGCGAATTAGAATTTGACTTGGTTTGACAAATTCTTACTTCTAAACTGCGATTTGGAGCTGTCGCTGACAGGTTTTAGAGTAGTAAGTGCCGTACCGTCAGCCGCTCCTACAATTTTAGGACGCCTTTATGGCCTCATAGTCTTTTCTCTCCTACAGAAAGGCTGGCGCTAGTTTTCTACTGTCCCATGTCAGCGTCAGAGCTCTCTTATTGTGAGGCTGTTTTCTTTTTAAATCGTAGGAAATTTCAGACAGATATGTGTGATATTGAATAATGCTTTTGATGATTTGATGAAATGGTGGTGAATGTCAGGACGGTGGAGGTTTTATAAAGGAATGCTGAGCCGCTCTGGATCTGGATATCTTTGGCGTTGGCATTGACGCGTTCGCGAAATTGATTTGTCGCGTTTTCATTAGAATGAACTAGAGATGAGTATCGCCGTTTTCAAGACGAATTCCTTCACGTGCTGTTTCCTGGAAACATTTATGTGATGGCTAAACGATCTAATAGTACCCATAATTTAGGTGCATATTGTTCAAAATTTCATCTAATTTTCAGTAAATATTGATGCAACTTCTTACAAAAAATCCGTCACAATAAACTTGCGGTCGACGCGATATTTAGGGGTAATACGATCACCCCTGCTTCGAAGGACGGGGTCCTCCATTTGCAATTCGACTAAGATGTCAGTATGCCCCTTGACAGGATTCAAGAAAGCCCAGCTGCCCTGACTCCACAGTCGTTGAGCGACTAGTCTCGCTTCACCGCGGCTCACCAGATCCAACGGTGGGAGATCCAACAGAGCTTCCATTGCGCTCAATGGCGTTGTTCGCACTGCGCTTGTAATGCTAATACAGGCCAAACGCTGAATTTTATTGAGTTTGGCCTTAGTTGTCTCTGTTGTAATGCAAGGCCACCAGACCAGGGAACCGTACAAGAGAGATGGACGTACTATTGTCGTGTAGAGCTTTTGTAGAGCCTTTGGGTTTAAGCCCCCACCTTACACCGACAACGCGTCTACAGGCCCACATTGAATTGCGAGCCTTGCTAACCTTATATTCAACATGCCCTCTCCAGTTCAGTTTGCAATCCAGGATAATTCCCAGATATTTCACTGATTGGGATAGAATTAATCTAGTCCCAAAGAAGGTCGGCATGACCAGGCCGTCAAGCCTTTTTCTCCTAGTGATTAGGATCAGCTCGGTCTTTTCAGCATTAACAAAAAGATCGACTTCCCTACAGCACGATTCCACAGAGCGCAGAGCGCCCTGCATAATTTCCGAGACTGCTCTACAAAAACGTCTCCTAACTACTATGCTTACGTCATCAGCAGAGGCTTGCACCCACACTGTTGAGCCTAACTAGGAGTTCGTTCACCACGATGCACCATAGTAGGGGTAACAGAACTCCGCCCTGAGGGCAGCCTCTAGCTACGCTGACGCTCCAGCTTACGCCATTCAGCATAGCTGTTGCTACCCGACCCTCCAGAGTAGATAGGACCCAATCTATTAAGATTGATCCAACCCCGTACCTAACCAAGGCATGTCTGATAGAGTCGGTTGTGGTACAATTAAATGTACCTTCAATGTCCAAAAAGGCTACGAGTGCCACTTCTCGCTGATCTAGAGTCTTCTCCAGCCTACCGACCAGATTGTGTAAGGTCAAATCAGTCGATTTCCCAGCTTGGCATGCAAACTGATTTGCATGAATGACACACCTTTCCAGCGGGCCATCCCTTAAGTATCTATCAACTATCCTTTCCAGTGTCTTAAGCACAAAAAATGAAAGAGTAATCGGACGAAAATCCTTCGGGCTAGTATATCTAGCTGTCCCTGGTTTAGGAATGAATACCACTTTAGCCTGCCACCAGCTTCTAGGTATGAAGCCCGTGGCCACACATGCTCGAAACACCTTCAACAGGTGAGGAACAACCGAACTCCGTCCCTGCTGTAACATGGCCGGAAATACGCCGTCCAGACCTGGACTTTTGTATGGAGCAAACGAATCTACTGCCCATACCGTCCTTTCGAAGGTGACAATCTCCCTTGCCGTGCGCCAGTCCTCCCCTGAGGGCCTGCGCAACTGCATGCACTCTGTGATTGCTCGCGCTACTGTGGAACCGGGGAAGTGAGAGTCCATCAGAACCGTCAGAGTACCTTCCTAAGAAGTAGTATTCCTCACCGGGGGATCCTGCAGAGATCCCAATTTTGCTTTAATGTCTTTGTCTAGGACCCTGTGTATTCTCGCAGTAGCAGGAATGTCATTTATGGACTGACAGAAGTTCCTCCAGGATTCTCTAATCTCCTTTTTGTACTCCTGCAATGCCTTTTTGTAGTTTTCCCGAATATGTCAAGAAGTGACCGTTATAATAACACCTCTACACAGTTTACCAAGTCAATACCATCATTTAGTGTATGTATTTTGAACTGTATCTGACAAGATACAAAACTTCTCTCGATATTAAATTGTTCCATAGCTGGGTGAGAGCCATTCCTCAGTTAGCTCCACAGAGTGTTAATAAAGCGACTGGCCAAACTTCAAGAGGTGGTGCTCCGATTTTTAGATACATCGTGTTAACATTTTTCTGCAGCACTGTTGTTATTATTCAGAAAAGATAATAGAAAGGTTTGACAACCAGTATTTTGAAGTAATGAATTTGGATTTACATAAATTCAAATGAAAACCGGAAGGTTAGCTATTTTAGTGAGGTTCCAACGGCAGCATGTTCATAAATAATAGGGAAATGTATGATTCTCTATCTATAGTAAAATACACCTTCCCCAATGATATAATAAACCTAACCACACCTGATTATAAATATATCACGTGTTCCGAATACAACCTATAATTATTATGCATTCTGAACGTCACGTAAGAGAAGTTTACATTAAGCCACCAGGCGGTTTAGATGTTTAGGATGACACGAGGAGGTTCTGATATAGTTTTCGAGAGGAGATTTTAGCAAGATTGTCACGTGACGAAGAGACGGGGACATCCTCCTCCAATCTTATCCACTTTTACGTAATGGCTCCGAAAAATCCAAATTCACAGGACGCTTATTCAAATGACTCGGTAAGATCCCTAATTACGTATTCCTGTGGTAGGATAACATTTTGCCGAAGGTTTTCCAGCCACCGGCGGCGCTACGAATGCAGAAAGGCAGAGCAGATGGCAGGAAAGATTTTTTTATAGGATATCCATTGGCTCATTTACTTTTTATGCCTCATCCGGGAATGGAAAAAGCTATTAGCGTGATGAAACACTTGATACCGTAGCATTAACTTAGGTTAAAATATGCCACTGTATGAGCGGGAGGAACAAAGGGCGCATCATCGATGTAGTATAGACAGGCGCTATGAGAATATGACAACACAAAGCGGCACCATGGGACAGATTCTGGAATGCCATATCTGTATTATACTAATCTACATTATGTTTCGCACTGTGTGTATCAGTAACAATTAAGCGTTTAGAGAGCTTCAGTTCGGTCCTGTATCTTGTCTCGGCAATACATGAACCTACACAGGGTGGCGCATCGAAAACGAAACAGACGCATTTACTGGCAGCTCAGTTTTTTTTTGAAAAACGTTCAGACTCGTAGATTTTGTTTTCGAGGGGGACACAAGTTTGGCAAAAAATCACGTTAACACGTGCAGCCCCCTGGGCGGGGGTGACACCAACCCTAAAATCTTAAATGGAAAGGGGGCTCGAGTGATACCTTATTTTAAAGGTCTTTCAATTCCCTTTATAATGATGTAAAATACATGAGCTTCAGTTCAGTAGTTTTGAAGATTTATTGATTTAAAGCTTAAAGTAGACTTTAATAGGTACATCAGATTAGTTTGTACTACTCTCAGAAGAAATTTGACTAAAAGAATTTACTTAGTAAGTAAATGCTTTTCTTCACTACGCCCATGGTTTGTTTATCATTTTGTTGTTGAAAATAGCTATTGGAGCGTTTTTTTGTGGCAAAAAAGTTATTTCTTGAAGAAAGATAAGGAAATATCTCGTATTTATTTTAAATAGGAATTTAGTACATAGTTTGCGATTGATTTGACCAAACTTTGTTGCTAAAATAACTTGTAACGCTTTATTACATAAATTAACCATGGTATATTCCACAGCAGAAAGAGTTGAAATTATCGAAATATATTTCGGAAATGATCAGTGCGCTAATAGAACAGCAGAAATATTTAATGAGCGCCATGAGAACACTAACGTGCATCGAAAATATCTCCTAGAACTTGTGGATAAATTTCGGGAAACTGGGTCAGTCGCCAACAAAAAACGCAACATTGAAAATCCCGTAAGGAACGAAGCAATAGAAGTGGGGACTTTAGGGCAAGTTTATGTGAATCCTACGTTAAGTACCCGCAAATTGGAGACTGTGTGTGGTGTTAGTCAACGTACTGTCCAACGGATTCTAAAGGCCCATAGTTTTCATCCGTATAAAATTCACCTGGTACAAGAACTTAATGAAGACGATTTGGATCGGCGATTACAATTTTGTGAAGATATGAGTGAACGAATTATAAACGATGAACATTTTCTATTCAACACTTGCTTTTCCGACGAATGTTCCTTTTTCTTAAATGGGGTAGTAAATCGTCATAACTGCCGATATTGGTCCGATTCTAATCCCAGAATTTATCATGAGGTTCATACACAGCAGCCACAAAAATTAAACGTTTGGGCTGGTATTTTTGGCGATCATTTAGTTGGTCCTTTTTTCTTACCTGGAAATTTGACCGGTGAAATGTATTTGGAAGTACTGGAAGATGCCATAGATCCTGCATTAACAGCCATAATTGAAAATCAGAATGATGATTTGCATGGAGAGTCATGGTGCCCATTTTCAACATTTACTTGCCTAACGGGTCAGTTCATTCTTCATTTTTAAATTACTTTGCTGCCAAATGAATTGACCTCCACTAATGATGATGTATTAGTTTAAATCAATAAATCTTCCAAACTGCTAAACTGAAGTACATTAATTTTATATCATTGTAAAGGGAATTGAAAGACCTTTAAAATAAGGTATCACTCGACCCCCCTTTCCATTTAATATTTTGGGGGTGGTGTCACCCCCGCTTAGGGGGCTGCACGTGCTAATGTGATTTTTTGCCAAACTTGTGTTCCCCTCGAAAACAAAATCGACGGGTCTGAGCGTTTTTCCAAAAAAAAAACTGAGCTGCCAGTAAATGCGTCTGTTTCGTTTTCGATGCGCCACCCTGTATAACTGATGATGTTTTGCTATTCACACCGAATCTCCTGAAGCTCATCGTCAGGCCGCGATATTCCATGTTTATTTCCAATAGCAAAAACAAGATAGCGATTTAATTATTATACGAAACACAAATGTTCCAAAAATATCCGTCTAAGTTGCTTTCAGTTACTTTCATATACATACTTGTACGATAAAAGTTAAGGCCTGAGCCGGTGACCACAGACGTTATGTCGGCATCTGCTCTAGAATCTAGGCCCTAGATCAGTGGGGTACATTCGGGGAAGTAAGGCTGAAGCACATATGTGATGACAATGTCAGTTTGATATCAAATCAAATTTGTATCGGATGGACAGTGATAGATCAAATTTGAAATCAACTTGACCCTAGTATTAATCGCTACTTTGGTCATGTGAATGCATGCATTCAGTGTTATCAAAAATCTCTCCAAATTCGAGATACATTTTATTTTATCAGAATTCGGGGCCGCTCATCCACGAAACATCAGGTTTGTGCTGAAACTCTCAATGTGAAACACAGAAGATAATTTCTGACGCGATTCATTTTATTCCACGCATCAGTCGAATCACGTTCTCTGTAATGAAGTTTTGTAGTGTTCTTAACAATGCTAATTATATCTCTGCGTATCAAACTACATGTTCTGCAATATTTTAAATTTGCGCAGGTCCCATATCTTCGCAGTGAAACCGAATTACTCTTAGTAAACTGACTACTGCTACAGGAATACGAATCAATGGCACGAAAATGCGTAAGAAATTGCATTTTGTTATCAAATAGAGGAATAATTTTGTCACTATCAAGTGCTTTGTTTCACGAAAAGTGGATTTTACGTCTTTTGTAACCTCAATGACATTGAGTGGGCCCCTGAAGTTTAAATGATTGGAGACAGACACTCACTTAGGTGCAGATTTCTTTTTCAGGTCCATCCCTGAACGTTCATCTACTTTGACTGATTTGATCCGCTCACCCAAATTTTCTCCGAAGAGCCATGGATCTGGGGGTAATTCTATTAATGTACTTTTTATGTCTTTATCGAAGTTAAGCGATAGGAGGTTCCTCCTTTCCTCCATCTTTTGTTTGTGCATATCTCAGAGGATTCTACCTGCATCGTTGATCAGCTCAATCAATTTGAGGGTTGTTACCCTCTCCTTATTTTCTTCTTCAAGTAAAAAAGTTAGAGCCTCACCTAGAGCTGCAAGACTAGCTCCAATCTGAGATTGCATTATTGCAAGCTTCTCATTCCTCTTGATAGCAGATTCCCCTGCTGCTATTTGTACTTCAGGAGTAACCAGTAAGGAAATAGTGGTCTGTGGAGCGTATTTTTAGATAAGTTTCAAGCAGGTGAAAGGATCCAATCCCCTTATTAGGATAGTTTTCCAAACTTCTACAACTTGCGAATGCAATGATTATGTTGAAACACTTGCCTGCCGAGTCTGCTACAATGTCTTGTGGTAGGGAGTCCTTCACCCCAAGGGGCCAGCTATGAATTCTATCTACCAAATTGAAATTCATAGTAAATAACAGGAAATAAATGTATAGTCAATGAGAATAGGGGATTTTTCACTTATTCCATCACATTTCTAAGCTGTCTGCTAAATTTTTTGATTTATGATCAAGGTTGCTTGAACATTTCAACTCACCACAGAGTACAATATTAATTGCTTACCAACCGTGGCCCACCATCGAGCTTGCTGAGAGTAGCTCACCACCGAGCTTCTTGTATATAGCTCACCATCGAGCTTTTTTTATATAGCCCACTACACAGCTTCTTGTATCAATATAGCACACCACCGAGCTTCTTGTTTACGAGTATAGCCCACCATCGAGCTCCTTCTACATAGTACATCATCGAGCTTGTTGTCCATAGCCCACCACCGAGCTTTTAGAATGTAGCCCACCACCGAGCTCTTCATTCAGTAGCCCACCACCGAGCTTAGTTGAATGGAATAAGTCCTCACTGGACTATACATCAAAGTAACTGGTTCAATATCCTATGGTTTCTTGCACAGATTCCACAGGTTCTCGAGTTGTGTGATGCGATTCCCATGCAGTTTCATCTGTAGATGAGATTTTTTCAACTCGCTGCTTCTTCGAGGGGAGAGCACTTCAATTTTTTCTCTAATCGCTTCACTCAACGACGTAAAATCACAACTTCTTCTTCCTCGCTCTAAGAGGATGTCCCTGGGGACGAATACCGAGGATATCTTTTCGGCATATCCAAAGATTGCTAAGATATTTATTAATTTTGATATTGTACCTGTTGGTCTTATCGCACAAATTAGAAAAGTGAGTGAGGTTGACAGATGGGTACGGATGACGTATTCATACTTTGCTTTAAAATTGTGGTCGATATCGCATGAGTTGGAATACTACGTGGTTATTATCCGAAGAAGGAAATGCGAGTATAATTGCTCTGAGAATCTTAGCAATAGGTCAGATATCAGTAATTTAAGTAGCATCTACACATGCGTCCTGAGATGAGAAAGTATAAGGTTTGCAAACAAATGTTCAATTGCTTCAATACCATACTTTCATCAGTTATTACATATTATGTGTTTGACAATAACCATGGGTATTTTTCTTCTTTTTAGATTCTGTCAACCATCTGGTCTCTGTTTTCTTTTAATACCTTGCTAAAATTAAGAAGTATAGTCGTAGGTAACTGTACTACTTTCTCCTGCCAGATTCCACAACCGCCATGTTTGAAATGATAACTTGTCCATCGACTAGTATGAATTTTATTTACTTTAATGAGTTCTAAAAACATCATTAATGACTTTTAACAGTGATCACTTTTACATATTGAGCCGTATTCATAAAACAAAGGATATCCTTGTACTTGCAAATTTTGGAGGTAATCCTCCAGATGGTATTTATAATAATTTGAAGCAAATGCTTTTGATTTTTGAGTATAAGCATATCCTTCAAAGCAGAGATATAAGTAAAAGGATATTCATAATCTTCACCTTATACTTGGCATAGGAAGCATATCCTTAAAAAATTCAGAGTGTGGTCAGTAGCAGACTCAACTTCGTAACGAAAGGTGGTCAAACGATTATGGCGGAAATTGTGTATGTTAGGGATGTTAAAACGTACAAACCTCGTTTACCTTCACTTGGTCGTGACTTCAAAAAATTATATCGGTTCGATGAAGCAAATGTACAATGGCTTGCGGACATATTTTTAGTTGAGAATGAGGAAACTCGAGGAGGAGCACTTTCATGTATTCATAAAATGAAGATATGTCTACGCTATCTCGGTGACCATGGATATCAACAAGGTATTGGTCAGGAATTTGGTGTTATTCAAGCAACGGTATCTCGGACTGTGGATAGAGTTGTGAACAGCATAGTTGTACAGTCGAACGAATGGATCAAGTTTCCAACTACCAACCATGAACTGGTGGAATTGGTGTAATTGATTGTACACATATAGGAATCCTGAAACCAAATCGCCATGGAGATGAGTACATCAACCGAAAAGGGAAACCTACTTTAAATATGCAAGCCACTCGTGATTCTAGAAGAGATGTTCACAAATGTTGATGTCAGTTGGCCTGGATCAGTGCATGATTCCAGAATATGGAGAAATTCACAGACTAGATCACAACTAATAAATAAGGCAAATGTTGTTCTACTTGGCGATGGCGGTTTTGGTATTGAGCCATGCCTTATGTCTCCCTTTAGAAATCCTACTACAGGTACAGAAATAAATTATAATAAGCTTTTAAAACAAGAAAGAGTTATGATTGAACGCTGTTTCGGCCAACTGAAACGCCGGTTTCCTATCCTACAGTATGTTTGCCGCGTAAAGTTGGAAAATGTACCGAAAATAATTATTGCTTGTATTGTACTCCATAATGTTGCGAGGAGCTTGGGCGATCCTGACTTTGAGATAGTTGAACAAGATCCAGATGAAGATGAAGGAAATCATGAGAATGACGAACTTCCTCTCCGCCAACTAGGTCAACAAATAAGAAGAAACTTGAGTATTATAAAAAATAGTTTTGCTGATTAAAGTGTATTTATAAGTTATAATAAGTTTTATTTTCGTGAACATCATAAGTTACAGTTGGCTCCTGACTCTGCATCAATTCTGATTTCGTTTTATAATACTCTTGTTGTAAAATACTTGTTTAGTACTGCTGTAATGGTACTAGACGTTGCAGTTCCTTTGTAGTTAACCCTTTAGTTTCCTCAGTTTCGTATTTCTGTGTTGCTAATTTTCTTTTTGGTGGCAATGTCTTCTGAATTGCTGGCGCTGTAATACTGTTTGTTCACTGCGCTCAGTATATAGTTCACTTCCTTCTTCTTGAGCACTACCAACCTGAATGGCACCTCTAATTTTTCTAATTGTAGGATTACAGTCACCTTCCATAGCTTTCAGCTTCTTTCCCAATCTAACAATTTACTTGCTTTATCATCGACCTTTCTCATTTTTATTTTTGGAACTTGTGACTTTTGCAAAATAATGGGAGCAATGGCAATTTCATCTGCGATGAACTGCCATTATTTTCTATAGTTTCCTCATCACCTGACGATGACATGCGTATGCATTTGTTAAAAAACTGTATCCAGTACATATACGGAACGGTCTGTGTAAGCTCTGGAGTACAACTGTCAGTGATGCTGAGTGAACGAACTCCCACGTCAACTACAAGCTGGAACAGTCAACCTTTTACTTCTTCTTGGAGGATATCCTCGCGAGTATAAGGTAATCATTATGAACATGAACACAATGATATGCTTATACTTCTACTTTTTTCTCCGAAGCAAAACCTTATACTTTTACTTTATGCTTTCGAGGATATGCTTCTCTTTTATGAATACGGCTCATTAACATGTTGTGTTTTCATGTTTACTAATGTTTTTTCTCAGTTTTTTAAGATTGCTTCTCCTGAAACAGGATTTCAACGTCGTAAGTAGTTTTTTATTAATACTGTAGTAAATATTGCAGGTCATTCAATATTTTTTTAGCATTCCTGAAAAATAAAATAATAAATGCCTTTCAAAAGCTTGATATGAATTTTGATTCCGTTGCGGCTGCAGTCTCAAGATTTCTATTTTGCATCTTAACTAGTCAGCCATCCTGACCGCTGCCAGAACCAGAGCTAATATTAGAGCATAAAAGTTTCCACCAAGGTACGAAATAAATCAGTAACCAGCTGTAGTTAGGAAAAAAATACTGAATTTATTTCACACAATAAAGAAAGAGCAACAAAAGCGAATGGTCCAACATTGTTCTAGGAAAATTCCCGTATTCATATAGCAGCCCGCTCGGTCTTACTATACGACCTCTAGACTTAAACTTCCTGCTATTGCTTGCACCAATAAACATATTTCACAATTTATATTTGCCATTTGTTCATGCGAGCGAACTTCGTGTATACCTATTTGATGTGAAAAATCTGTTCTTTGTACCCATTGCGGAAAGTTTAGGATATATAGTATATTGCCTTGGGAGGTAAAACGGAGAAAATAGGAGTGGTAAAGGTGTCATACTCAAATCGCTAGTTGTGTATTTAGAGATAACAGTTTTATTTTGCCGCTTGCTTGACATACAAGGTCAGTCGAATAAAAATAAATACATGCCTTGACTTGCGAAAAACCAAGTGAGCTGAGAAGAATAGCTTGATGTCAATGCCGGTGCCTCAGGGAATCAAGTAAGTACCGATTATCATAGTAAGTTCTAATTCTTCCTAAATAAAATGTTGTTTTTCGGAAGCATAGTCTTTACTTCCCACGCTGAAGGCGAGATAAGCATAATGATACTGATTCTTAGCAAAAAAAAACTCCTAAGCTATGCGTTTGTCTTTTATGCTTTTCAGTTCCAGGATATAACGGGTGATTTTTTAAGAGGTATAGGATTTGATTTTCAAAAAAAAAACAAAAAATTTGAAAAAACGATTAAATCTCACTCCACAACAAATTTTAGTTTTTTAATTGTATCTTGTGGGAAAAGTGCACTTCTTTGTTAATTTTGGGGCGCTGAATCCAAAAATGACAATGAAATAAAAAAATTAGTTGCGGTTCAGAAAAAAACTTTTTATTTTTAAAGATATATTAAAAAAAAGTAACAAGATTCATATACTTATAAGAATCACTATATGCGCTGTCTTTTTGCTGTTCTTTTATGGATCGTTTCTGGAGCATCTCCACCAAGAGTCCAACAGTAGTCTGCAAGCATGGAAGGATTCCACTTTCCCTGGTACCTTTTTTCCATTGTTGAAATATCCTGATGAAAACGTTCGCCGTGCTCATCACTTACGGCTCCGCAATTGTCAGGAAAAAAGTCCAGGTGTGAGTGTAGGAAATGTATCTTAAGAGACATATTAGTCCATCTTTTGATACGATGACAGCATATTTTTGACAAGGGTTTTATAGTTGTCAGCTTTTCTATTTTCCAAGAAATTAGTGACCACCAGACGGAAATCATTCCAAGCAGTTTTTTCAATACCTGTTAAAGTGTTTTCAAACTGTGTATCTTTCAAAATATTTCGAATCTGTGGCCCAACAAAAATACCTTCTTTAACCTTTGCCTCACTTAGTCTTGGAATTTTCTGACGCAGGTATTGAAAAGCTGACCCATCTCTATCTAATGCCTTGACAAAGTTTTTCATTAGGCCCAACTTGATATGCAGTGGTGGTAATAAAAATTTTTTCGAATCCACTAATGGCATATGCTGTAAATTTTTTTGACCTGGCTCTAGGAATTGACGGACAGGCCAGTCTTGTCTGGTGTAATGAAGTATCTTTGCCCGACTGTCCCATTCACACAAAAAACAGCAAAACTTTGTGTAGCCTAGCTGCAGCCCAAGTAAAAGTGCAACCACTTTCAAATCGCCACAAATATGCCATTGGTGCTCATCATATTTTATGCATGTCAATAGGTACTTCATATTGTCATATGATTCTTTCATGTGAACTGCATACCCTACAGGAAGAGATGGTAAAATATTTCCAATATGCAATAACACTGCCTTTAAACTCAATGTTGAACTGTCTATAAACAATCTCCATTCTTCTGGATTATAGTTTATATTTAAAGCTGCCAGTAAGCCGTTAATGTTATTGCCGAAAACCAAATTATTCTCCATATTGAAAAATGGTTCTAAGTCTTCGTGGCGTTTACGAAAAACACATACCGAAACATCGTCTTCTAACAATTTCCACTGCTGCAGTCTTAATCCAAGTAACTCTGCCTTACATTTTGGAAGTTCTAAATCTCTTACAAGATCATTTAATTCTGACTGTGTTAGTTTGTGCGGTTGGTGGCATGACGTGCTCGGTATAAAATCAGGATCTCTTGACGTTGATGGCATATCTTCTTCCTGACGAATCACTCGATCGCCATTATCTGATTCGTTTTCTGATTCGCAAGTGTAGGATTCTGGGGGTTTTGGAATAGGATTTTCGTCACTGTGAGGCCCAGGTCTCATCGCAGATGGTATGTTTGGGTAGTTAATAACCGATTTTTTTTTCTTGGACATACCTGTGGCTTGTCCAACACAAGGTACCATGCAAAAGTAACAATCATTAATATGATTTGTAGGCTCTCTCCAAACCATTGGGACAGCAAAGCGCATAGACCGTAGTAGATGTCTTATGGGGATTCGGTCTCAAAAGTTCCAAAATCCGCCACCAGAGGCGCTGGCGTCGCGCGCCATTGACAGGTTGTTGGACGGAATCTGTAATCGAAATTCATGAGTTGGGGATTCCGCCGCTAGATGGCGCTGTCAAACCAAACGGAATCTGTGTGTCATTGGACACCTGTCATGCGTCATTGGGCATCTCACGCATAGATGGCGTTAAAACGTCATCTGTCATACGTCATTGGACACCTGTCATTGATGGGTTGGGCATCTCGCGCATAGATGGCGCCGATTTGTTTGGCGGTGTACAAACCTAACGGAATCTATGTGTCATTGGACACCTGTCATTGATGGGTTGGGCATCTCGCGCATAGATGGCGCCGATTTGTTTGGCGCTGTACAAACCAAACGGAATCTATGTGTCATTGGACAGCTGCCATTGATGGGTTGGGCATCTCGCGCATAGATGGCGCCGATGTCGCACCTGTCTGGTGTTGGCGTGGATTACGGGGGGCATTCAGAACGTGTATACAGGGGTGCATCGAAAAATAGCGGATCGATGGACCGACGGTATATCGTTAAATCGTATATAGCAAGGCGTGACCTAAATAGCGTGGTGGGCTCCTCTGGTCGGTCGGTCGGTCGGTCAGAATGTCTCATAACCTGTATACGATGTACTGTTATTATTATACAGGATGATACCGTTCAAAATGAAAATAGTATAATGGATATTTTATTGAAACATATAGTATATATATAACAATAAGGTTGATTGGTGTGTGTGTGTGTGTGTGTGTATGAAATTTTCAGTTGCCTACAGTGTCGTCTGAATCAATATCGCTGTGTTCTGGTCGTGCAGGTAGATTGAATGATTGTTTTAAGTGATTCTTGTAATTATCAGGGAGTACTTTAGATGTTGATACTAATCGACTCAAATCATTCTTCGACAACTGATTTGGTTCATGACAGACAAGAATCAAATTATGTATTTTACGGTTCAGTTCTGGTTGTTTTTTAATTTTTCCCTAAAAGCCTCGTAATGAGCCTCCTTGCTGGTTATTTTTGGTTTTACCATTTTTTACCTCTTTTTGAACAAAACAATTGCTTGCGACTGGTTTGAATGATTGATACTGTAGCACTGCTAGTGCTGATACACAGACTTTATGTAGTAGAATGATGGTGGGGGGGTGGGGAGTCGAAGGAACCGACTGTTTTTTTTTTGTTTGACAACAGGCTGAATACGAAATAAACATAGATTTCTGAAAAATGTATTTTTTAATGATATACAGATACAAGTTTAGATAACAGAGTTTTTAGTTGATGTAACAAATCCTGGCTGGGGCATGGTACTCCAAATAGAGTCCAATGAAATGGTCCGGTCGCAACAACTTTTCTTGTAAATTCATTAAATTTATAGTAAGTTGCGTGACGGAAAAAGTAAATATGGCCATCAATCCATCGAAATGCGAGAGAAATATCTTCAGGTAATTCAGGAAATATGTCTCTTATCCGTCCTCTGTTCAACACATCAGTAAAATCGTTAGAAAATTCTATATATGACATATTATTATAAAAGGTATAGGACCGTCCTGCGTTTGATTGAAAAATAGCATTGATTCGAGCCCTATCGGGTATATCAATTGAAAAATTATCAAGAAATTTAATGGTAGGGAATGATGCTGAGAAATATTTGTTTGGAGACACAATGGTAATCAAGTCACCGTTTGTTGATTGGAAAATATGTTGTAAAGTGTATTGACGTAATTCTGTAGGAACATAATCGACAAGAAGTTCAGGCTGAGATGGGATAATCATTTCGTTTAAGTCTAGTTTCCATATAAACATATCATGTGCAATATATAATCGGTAATTTGAAAACTCTGGAGCAATGGCTAAAAACATAAAATCTGGAATAATATCACACAAATTTTTGAGGATCGGCTGCTTACGAGTTGTAGATCTTATAGTTGTTGTTGTTTTTGGTATTGCTGATGCGGTGGTAGACTTTGGGATTGAATCATATTTGTTTTTTCTTCCATATAGATATTGTACTGCATTTATATCATCAACATCTAGACCACGAATCTCATGCTGATAGAAGGCAAACATAATAGCATTCGGAGAAGCACTATGTGCTATGCCGAGGGCATGTCCAATTTCATGAACCAACACCATAAGAAAACTAGTTTGATTTTTGGGTATATTAGGATTATTTCCAAAATACCAGCGTTCATTTATATCTAAATGGATTTCTCTACAGGTGCCGCTAGAGTCAGGAAAGTATGCATGTCCTAAAACGCCGCCAGCATCATCTAATGTCAATGGACATTCATCATTACCCATACAGTTTGCGCTAAAATAATGAGTCTTGCTAACCATGGTTATAGTAATATCAGGAGGATATAGAGTGGGATTGGTAACCATTGTAAATGTTAAGTTTGAAACATTTTGCCACATCTGAAAAGCCATTTCTGCATCTTTTTGGGCCGCAGGTGTGTTTCGAGGGAAATACCATTTCAGGTCATGTTTCCGAAATGGAAAACTTGCTCTAAATTCAGCATCACTGTATTGACAACGCGGACGATTCATAAATTCAATTGTTGCATTATTCAACAATCCATCCACTGGTAAATTATACTTTTCTTGCAAGTTAGTTAGCAAAGTAGAGAGATCTGTTGTATTATCGATGATATGTTCATATTGAGTTAGGTATACTATAGCGTCTTTTTCGGAGAAATCGTTGCAAAGCACGTATGTGAAAGTTGAAATAAAAAATAATACGTCTACCCACATCAACATCTTGATAGAGAATGATGTCAAAAATCTCAGATAGCAAATATAAATTCGTTTACCCCCCAATCAAAATCTTGACTGAAAAAAAATTAGGCAGCAAATATACAATAATCATACACGAATTTCTATATTTCTAAAATTCTACTCTCATGTGCAACTTGTAATTGGAATTTCCGCCGGACAAACGATACATTCATGTATTACTAAGAAATTATATAAAAAATACTGCAACCGCAATGAATGTTGTTTTCTCGATAAAAATGGTACTGAGAATATGATGCATATAATATGCATATTTACGATACAATTATCTCATGCACGCGTGTGTCATCTCAACTACGTACTTATATTGAGCGAGCGCATGCAGTTTTCTCGATAAAAATGGTACTGAGAATATGATGCATATAATATGCATATTTACGATACAATTATCTCATGCACGCGTGTGTCATCTCTACTACGTACTTATATTGAGCGAGCGCATGCAATAGTCATCATTGTTTCACACTTAACGCACAACGCTGCAAGCTGCAACAACGACCGCAGTACAATTAGTGCTTCGAGAGAGACGAGAGAGCGAAAATTTTAAAAAAAGTAAGTGCTATTTTATTTAATATTTTTCTTTTTTATGTCTCTAAATGCAACTGTTTTTTTTTTTCGTGTTATGCTTCAAAATAGTTAGACGACTCAATTTTTTTTATAGATGGATTTATCAAAAATTAATGCTGCGTCTTCGATTGTAGACCGCAAACCTATCAGAAAATTAAAGGACCTACCAGTTGGGACACCATTTGCAATCCAAGCAGCTAAAGTGGTCAAGTCGAAATTTGGGGAAGCCGTGCTACTAGATTTAGGACCGGAAGTGCTATTTCTACCACAGCGGGTGACGGAAACGTACCAGCCGGTCATCGACGAACTTTTTCACGGAAAATACTCGATCATCTTCCAAGGGGAAGTGGACGTAGGGAAAAGCCGACCGCTAGCATCATTCAAAATAGTGGAAAATTAACAAAGCAGAGAACAGGAGGAGGACAGGGTGAGCATTTTTATATATTTTTGAGTAATGTGTTTGCTTGAAAAAAAAAATGTCGTCTTTTCAAATGTCTTCAAATAAGGTTAAAAAGATCATCAAACAAACAGACGGTGTTCTACTATCAATTGTTAGTCTACGGAAAATTTTATTTGATAATTTTACAATCAGAGACGCGGAAGTGTGGCTGAAACGAATAGAAAAACAAATTAGATTATGTAAACGGGTAATTCGTAGTAGAAGGCAAAATAAATTATCTGTAGGGACCTGTAGAAAAGTAGAAACAAATTTGGGGCATTTTAAACATTTTAGAAAGTTGATTTTAACTAGACATATTGGGGCAGGACTTCACTTAACATTGGGTCAGAGGGTTAGATGGGAAAATGTAGAATCGAGCTTTCAAAGTAGAATAAAAACCGGTTCCATAGCTAATTTGCGTCATAAGGACTTGAATCAATTTTTAGCAGATTGTGTAGTTGTTTTTAAAAGGAAAATTAGGAATATTTTGAACACCCATTGTGCGCTCAAAGTAAATACAACATTTTGCGGGGAGTTTATTAGGAAATCGGGGGATAATGAAATTTTGGGAATTAAATATATTAATACTAAAAATCATATTATTGATACATCAACTCAAATAGACGAGTGGTTTAAGATATATGTTAAAGATAAACTTTTAAACGAATTATCGGAATTTGCTGAAAAAGATTCGGGATTTGCGTTAAATAAAATTATTTCCTTAGTTGTTAATATCAGTAAATATCAATTGGGAAACGGTTCATCTTATATTAGACTACCAGAACCGATTATAAGGAAAAATGCTTGTATAAACATTAAAAATATAGATCAAAATTGCTTTTACTGGGCCATTGTAAGCGCTCTTCGGACTCCTAGCAATAAAAGACATGCAGAACTAACCTCCTCATATCCACACTTTACTGACGTTTTACAAACAGAAAATTTAGATAGTCCTATGCTGCTAACAAAAATTTCAAAATTTGAAAAGATGAATAACATTTCAGTCAATGTTTACGCTTTAGAATTGATCGAAACAGAAAAAAAATCATTTTACATAGTAGTACCAGCAAGATTAACGGAAAATAAACGGGATACGCATGTTAATTTACTTTTAGCTCAAAATAAATATTATCCGCGTTTAAATGATTATGATGCTCCTCCACCAGCGCCAGCAAATGAAGATAATGATTCAATCGATGAAATTAAATATCACTATTGTTGGATTAAAAATCTTTCGCGTCTTATTAGTAGCCAGTTAAATAAACATCGTGAGAAAAAATTTATTTGCGATAGATGTCTGAACTATTTCCATCAGCAAAATAAATTAGTTGAACATGAAAAACTGTGTTCTAAATTTAATAAATATAAAATTAACCTTCCTAAAGAGAGCTGCGTTGAATTTAAAAACTTTACATACCAACAAAATACTCCTTTTCTTGTTTATGCAGATTTTGAATGTCAATTAGAAAATCATAAAGAAAGTAGCGTCGTAAATTTAACTAAAACCATAAAATATCAAAAACACGTTCCGTATAGTGCTGGTTTCTATGTAAAATGCAGCTATGATGATAGCCTTTCTTATTTCGAGAGCTATCGAGGTGCAGATTGTATGGATTGGTTTGCAAATCGTATGGCTGGTGTTGCGCAATTTGTAAACTCAAAAATAAAAACAAGCGTACCTATGATTGAAAAATTAGACACATGTAAGGCAACATCATGTCATATTTGCGGTAAGAGATTTTCAAAAACAAAAAAAGACATAATCGTTAGAGATCACAACCATTTCAGTGGAGAGTTCAGAGGTTACGCACACCAAGCATGCAATCTGAACTTTAGAAAATTGTTTGTTGTGCCGGTTATATTCCATAATTTAAGTGGGTACGATAGTCACTTTATGATTTCGAATTTATGTAAAAAAGGTCGCTTAAGTCTACTTCCCATCAACAAAGATAAATACATCTCCTTTACGCTGCACTCAGATGAAGATAACATTAAATTGCGGTTTATAGACTCTTTTCGATTTATGGGGGCGTCTCTTGATGAATTAGCTTCAATTTTAGCAGTATCAGAAAAGAAAATTTTACAAAGGGAATTTCAAAATTTAGATGAAGATAAATTCAAATTATTAACACAGAAAGGAGTTTTCTGTTACGATTACATTGATTCGTTGAAAAAATTAAATGAAACGACTTTGCCCCCAATTGAAAAATTTTACAATAAATTAAACGATGAAAGTGTAAGTGACGAGAAGTATGCTCATGCGCAATCTGTTTGGCAACAGTTTAACATTAAAACATTAGGAGAGTATTCTGATATATATTTAAAAACAGATATTCTGCTTCTTGCCGACGTTTTTGAGCAATTGCGTAAAAAATGTTTCTCCACCTATGGTCTGGATCCTGCGTGGTACTATACAATGCCCGGATATACGTGGGACTGTATGCTCAAATACACTGGGTGTAAGTTAGAACTACTAAAGGATCTAGATATGGTGATGTTTTACGAAAATGCTATAAGAGGTGGAATTTCGGTGTGTAGCAACCGATTTTCGGAGGCCAACAATAAATATATGCCCGAATATGATCCTGAAAAGCCGTCCAAGTACCTTATGTACCTGGATGTGAATAGCTTATATGGGAATGCTATGCAGCAACCCTTACCCTACGGAGGGTTCAAATGGGTAGATGATGTAACATCGTTTGATGTGATGTCAATACCCGACGACTCTGACGTAGGGTACGTGCTACAAGTCGATCTATCGTACCCACAAGAACTGCACGATAAACACAAAGATTTTCCGTTTGCGGCAGAACGTAGCGTACCACCCAGCGACGGCGGGGTAAAATTGCCGAAATTAATGGCAACACTTACGGATAAAAAAGAGTACACGGTTCACTATAAAAATTTAAAACAAATGCTAGCTAATGGGTTAAAGTTAACGAAAATCCATAAAATTTTACAATTTAAACAAGCAGCCTGGCTGAAACCCTACATCGAGTTGAATACTCGATGTAGAGCTGCAGCCCGGAATGATTTCGAAAAAAATCTTTTTAAATTAATGAATAATGCAGTATTCGGTAAGACCATGGAAAATATACGTAAGCACCGCGTATGTAAAATCGTTAAATCTTGGGGTGGTCGCTATGGGGCAGCAAACTTGATTTCGAGTTTTCGGTTCCACAGTCGCACAATTTTAGAGGAAAATCTGGTGGTTATCGAATTGAACAAGGCTGAAATAACGTTTAACAAACCTCTGTATGTAGGGCAGGCAATTCTAGACCTATCGAAACTAGTCATGTACGATTTTCATTACACCTATATGCTACCAAAAATGGGTGCAGAAAGGTGTAAGCTCATGTACATGGACACAGACAGTTTTATCTACGAATTGCAATGTGAGGATGCATATGAGGAGATCATTAAAGCTGATTCCAGTAAATTTGATACTTCGGATTATCCTGAAAATAACATATATAAAATACTGCGTAAGAACAAAAAGGTGCCGGGTCTAATGAAAGATGAAAATAACGGTAAAATTATGACACATTTTGTTGGACTTCGAAGCAAAATGTATAGTTACAAGGTGCAGGGTGGGAAGGTGGTTAAAAAATCTAAAGGGGTTAAGTACAATGTTGTTAAAAATAAAATTGCATTTGAGGATTATGTTGAATGTTTGAAAGAATTTAAGGAAAAAACAGCTACACAACGCTGTATCAGGTCGTATGCACACAACGTATATTCTGTTGAACAGTCAAAAATTAGTTTAAGTCCGTATGACGACAAACGTTATTTAATTCCGAACAGTTTTGACACACTTCCGTGGGGGCATTACAGTATCTTATAATAGCGTTTTTTTTTTGTTATAGATGAATGCCCCAACATTATCAGAGTTAGCTGTTAGAAAAATTTGCGAATCAATAACATCATCAGCAGTAGAATTCATGGAGCAGTCTCCACTACCATGGAAATTAACTACGGAAATTGTGAAACAATTTCCTTTATATAAATGGCACGCTATGATTAAAGAAGCCAAAAATGATCTTGATTCTTCATATACAGGAATTAACTTTATTAGATGTCACAAAGAAATAGATCCAAATTTAATTCACACTATATTAGGAAAATCAGATTGGGGTTATGTTTTTGAAGATTATTCTAGTTACTGTCTATGGACAAGTGGATATTGGCTGGACCAATATTACCTACACGTATGTAAAAATTGTTTATCTAAATTTAAAGAAATACATAAAACTTTAAATAAACGTTTATTTGCCTGCTATGACCATTCTCACGAGGTTCACGATGCACATGACATTATTTTGAACGTATACCAAAAAAAGTATAATTGGTGTCACAGCTGCTTTAAAAGCGTAGTGTTTGAACTAAAAGACCAGGAATCTTGCAGAGATGCCTTACATGATAGGTCTAGAAATAACATCCGAATCCGATTTGATGAATCTGATGTAGACAGCGATATTGAGTTTTAAAAAAAACATCACAGCAAACAAATTACAAAAAAATATATAAAAAGCGTTCATCCGTCCTCCAGTTTCTCTCTATCTATTGTACTAACATTTATATATATTTTTTTTTCAAACATGTATGTAGTACTAACATTTATATATATATATATATATATTTTTTTCAAACATGTATGTAATTAGATTTAATAAATGAATATTTATAAAAAAATGTTTTATTGATTTCGTTAGATTTTTCTAGTAAGAAGAGTTCACAACAACAAGATGTCCTGATAGCTTGAGTCGTCAGAGGTGTGCAACATCAGAAGCAATGTTAGTGCGTGGTTGGAGTTCAAAACTTAGCGTGTTCAAAAACAAAAAAAAAACACGCACACACATAATACTAACATTACTTCTGATGTTGTGGCGCGGTTCTTCGAGCTATCAAGACATCTTTTTGGTATTTTTGAACAAAGTGTGCACGTCACGTGCGTCACGTATCACGTCACGTGCGTCACGTATCACGTCACGTGCGTCACGTGTCACGTCACGTGCGTCACGTGTCACGTCACGTGCGTCACGTGTCACGTCACGTACGTCACTTGTCACGTCACGTCACGTGTCACGTTACGTGACGTATATCATAATGAAACGACAGATATGCATTTTTACAAAAACTTTATTAAAATCGTTCAAGATCATTAGCGATCCTATGTCTATAGAAAAATATATGTTGTCCTAACGCTATATGTTGTAAAGTACAGCCTACGAGCTTAAATGTATACAATTTTTGAATAGCATCTGAAAACGTATAATTTTGATCATTAAAACTAGCTCGAACAATCTTAAGCGCATTATAATAATAGCTTGGAAATTCAACAGTTTCTAGCATAGACATATACGGTACTAAAAGTTCATTATTTGCTTCTAAAAGAGCGTTCACGTCCATTTCTGAGAGGTAGAAACTAATGTTGTGCTTGGTTATTTCGAGAATTTTCGTACTATCATAGATTAGTCGTCGAATTCTGCAATAGTCACCGCACTCGATTTCGACAGGATCATACTTGTCAGGAAGGTTCTTCTCCTCCTCCTGCTCCTCCGTCTCCTTCACCGTTACCACATTGAGCTGGGTGATTAATTGTTCCCACTCATAGGAACTGAAAGATAGTTTCAACCGTGATGAGTTCCACACAATTACAGCAGGAGTAAATGATCTCGCTGGGCTTAGACCGCATCCAATTTGGTATGATCCATTTGGAAACTGCGTGTACAGCAGATAATGGTCCTCGTTCTTGGCCGCTTCTTCGTACCTTTCCAGAATAGCATCCAGCTCACGGTCGTAGTTTACAGATGATTCGTGTGAGCTGCTGGTGGTGAGGTCAAACTCGCTGCAACTTGAACCACTACCACTGGTATCCATTTTTTTTTTACTAGCTGCCTGACTGACTGACTGACTGACTGCAACCGACTGAGAACTCACTTTTAGCAGAAACCCCCCCACCCCATACACCTAGACGATCGCATCATTGTCAATCCAACTATTATGTTTTGCATCAAGGCCAAGCCATTTGACGTACATTTTTTTACCTTTACGACGTAAAACTTTTTCAACTAAATAAACATCTGGATTGGCTGTTTTCTGTAATTCTTCGTCATAAAAGGCTCCTTTGATCGGTGCACCTTGCATATCTTCGAGCATGTACGTTGCAGGGTTGGTAATATTAATTTTAGTAACTTTAAATAATTCCGTTGTCCAGCTTGGAACGTATCCCTTGTCGAATAGCATTTTGGTTTTGCTGATGCGTACAATGTCACCAACTTTAAACTTACGCGGGCCCGCGATTTTTAAATGAGTATATTTTCGATTTAAGATACATTTTTCGTTGGATTTATTAATTTGTGATGGTTTACATCCGATGGTTTGATGACGTGTTCCATTGTATTCATTGGTAATGCTTTGTAATATATCAATCCATTTATACGATCCCATTAAGCTAAAGTATTTGTAAAGTTTATTTTTCAACGTCCTTATGGCTCTTTCAGCAATGGCCGCTTTCTTGATGCTATATGTACTATAATGATTAATATCATGCTTCTTCATTAAAGTTTGAAATTTACTATTGTAAAATTCTTTACCTTGATCAGATTGTAGATTTTTCGGCGTACGTTCCGTATGTGCGAGGATATCCGAAAACGCACGAGTTATCTCCTCACCCGTCTTTGTCTTTAACGGTCTAGTCCACATAAACTTGGAAAAAGAATCGATTACGACGAGAATTAATTTGAAATTTTTATTTTGATGAGCATAAGGTCGCATTTCAGCCAAGTCCGTCTGCCATAAATCGTCTAAGCCTTTAATGATGGTACGTCGTCTTAGATAATTTTTTCGAGCAGGCTTGTGCAGCTCGTTAACTAGTTGTAGCTTCTCCTTGGCGTACGTCATCATGTTTTAACGCTTTAAATTGTTGTTCCATCGGCTTTATACGCTTAGCAAGATCGAATGTTTTCAATGATATATATGATGTGCGTCCTTGCAAAAGTTGTAATTCAGATATCAATGATATTTTTCCGTATTGGAGTCAAATCGGTATGAGACTTAATTGTAGCCAACTCCTGTTCTATTCTTGTTGTTATATTTGCAATAGAGTCATCTACATATTTTTTTGTTGCCATATGTTTACCAGAAGTAGGCGGATTTCTCGAAATAAACTCTGTTATTTGATCTGTTTTTGCTGTTATTTTTTTAAATCAATCACTGAAGTATCTACGTATTTTTTAGTTGCCGCATCTGAATTATCTGTGGGATCTTTTATATTACACAACTTTACGTTCTTGAAGTCAACATTTCCATCAGAAGTATGGGGTAGTGTTAACTTTGGCGGTGTACGCATATACGGAAGTGTCTTTTGTTTATCAAAGCGACGTCCGAATTTATCAAGACTCATCGTGTAAATGAAAGACCAAGGAACTAGATTACTGTATTATATTAGCTTCTTTTAGCTCGTTGAGGATGGCTACTATTTCATTATCATGCGACGTATTGCCAGCTTCCTGAGATGCCATAAGGAGTTTAAGTCGATCGATTAATTCATTGGGATCATCCCAGTACACGTATTCGATTGGTTCCTCGTTGTATGTCAAGTAATCACCGATACCTTTTCCTGTTGGCGGTTTTGATGTTGATGATGTTGTTGTTGTTGTTGTTGTTGTTGAGGGAGTGGATCTTGTTAATGATCGACTAAGTGGACTACGTATTTTTGTAGATGTTGATCGTGTGACAATTGTACCTTTATTTTTCTGCACATCTTTAAAGAGAGGCTTAATAATGTGATTATATTTAAATCCTGTCGAACCTTTTAGGCGTCCAAGCGAATCTAAATGAACACCGGTACTTTGCAATAGATTTTTATAGGGTTGTAAATCTGCATCTGCATAGTTTGGGTCATTATAGAATAAAAGTTGATACAGCCCAGGTGTGCCACGAAACCATGTACCTGCTAAGTTTGTCCCCTCAGGTAATATCTGTATTTGGCCAGTCGCTCTATCAAATTTAATTCGGCGTTTACCTAACATCCAACCAATGTTGTCGGTATATATAGGTCCATAATTTTTATCAATTTTATCGTTTTGTGTCCAAAAATCTTGTAAATAATTATGGCTTATTGGGGGATATTGATCTAAGTATTCTTCTATTGCTTCTTGTGAAAAATCAGCAGGACGCATTTCTTCAGGTAGTGGTGGTGTTTCAGGTCTCGGCGGTATATTACCTTGTTCATCAGTTGAAGCCACGTCTTCTAAATTGAGATAGTTTGGGTTCTGTGTGAATACATCATCATCATCATCATCATCCTGTTTCAATTTTTCCTCTTTTTTAATAATAAATGAAGGATGCTGCTGAGTCTTAGCTATTTGCTTAAGAGGTTCAGATATTGGTTTGAAAAGTTTTCTAATAGATTCATCTTCTGCAGTTCGACCTAACTTTAAAGTAAGATACTTTTTACGTATAGCTCGAGCAAGTTCTGCGATCTTTCTTTTATGACTAGCAACGGCAACTTGGTCCTTTGACATCATGTTACTGAATGATGGCGTACATGATAAGCCTACAATTTTATGTACTTATCAAATCCTACTCTGTATCGACCATAATTAAGAGGAAAGTCTTTAACAATAACTAACGTACCGTACTTTTCTGCCCAACATTCCGAACACATCTTTTTGAATTCATCAAAAGTAACATCTGGAGATACATGCTCATCAAATATATGTTTTAGATTAATTTCATCCTGCTTAAATAGTACTATAATGTTACAGTTGTCTCGTATGAGCTGTTTTGGAATTTTAGAGTATGTTTGGCAGAGATATGCAGCATCGATATCTTTATGACGACACATGGAGTAATACTCTCGAATTTTCTGCTGACCGTCACACGACACGTCGTCAAATATAAATATAGAGCTATTTTTAGCCTTACTTGGACTTATAATTTCCTCGTTATCCTTAAATGGGAAATAGCCAACACCCTTAGCAGCGGAAATCACTTCTTGAAGCAGTTGATACTTTGGTTGATACAACGATTTTGAATAAACGTAAACATTTTTAAACTTAGCACCGTTTGGATGGAAAAGCAGCGCTAGCATTACGTTCGTTTTTCCACATCCGCTTGGTCCGCAGATGATAGCGCGAAACGAATTCGGTAACAATTTACCATGTTTACTATGTTGAGTTTTTGCTGTAAAATCCAAGTTATCAATGGGTAATGACTGCTCTTGTTGAACAACCTTCATCGTGTGGCGTTCGAATAAGGAATGTGTAAAAGTATATATGTAGATATTGCTAACGCATCATCAACAGTTCTCATGTTAACGTACAAGGGTGAAGGTGTTGTAAACTCTCTGATAAATAATCTTCCGATAGAACTCCACGTACCTTCGTATCAGTTCCTGGGACGTAAGTGTGCGACAGATTAGGATATTTTTTTTTCATTCTCACACATGTATATGTATATTTTCAGCGGGGACTAAATTAAAGAAGAGGTTAGCACGAGGAGATCCTGGAAAGAACCCATTGGATCGTGCTGCAAGAGACCACGATATTGCATACGCCTTATACAAAAATTTGAAAGACAGACACAAAGCTGATTGGATTCTTGAGAACCGAGCCTGGGAACGTGTAAAAGCACCTGACGCTTCACTAGGAGAAAAGACTGCAGCTTGGCTAACAACCACCGCAATGAAAGTTAAGCGAAAATTGGGTATGGGGCAGAAGAAATCATCTTTTCGACGAGGTGTTCTCACGAAAATCACAAAGTCCTTGAAGAAAAATGCTCCCACCACCACGACATTAAAAAAGTCTGCATTGGTTGCTCTTAAAGCGGCAAGATTAGCGGTGAAGAGTGCAGGTGGAAAACATAAAGTTCGACTACCGAGAATAATTCCGATCGAAGGAAAATCTGGGGGATTCCTACCCTTGATCCCCCTTTTCGCCGGATTAAGTGCCTTGGGGGCGCTCGCAGGGGGAGCTGCAGGTGTGGCCAAAACGGTCGTTGATGCCAAGAATGCACAAAAGAAATTGGAGGAAGACCATCGCCATAACAAAGCTATGGAGTCTTTGGGCAAAGGATTGTATTTGAGAAAAAATGCTAAAGGTGGTTATGGGTTGTACCTCAAAAAAAAAAGTCAAAAAAACTAAACATCAAGCTACCCAAGAAAGCGCTTTATGATTATGAAATAAAGCAATATGCGAAGCTCTTGAACATACCTCATTTCCGAGGTGTCTTCATGCGTGACACTTTACCACGAGACGGTCCACGTAAAAGAGAATGCGCCGTCGTGAACTTAGATATTTCACAAAACAACGGAACTCATTGGGTAGCTTATAAAAAGATAAACAACAACGTTGAGTATTTCGATTCATTTGGTAACCTGAAGCCTCCACAGGAACTTGTTCGATATCTGAAAAACGCTAAAATTTTCTACAACAACGATCCTTACCAAACTTATAATCAAGTTAATTGCGGACAATTGTGTTTGAAATTTCTATACAATAACAACAACAACGATGGATAATAAAACATTATCGGAATTTACATTAGAAGAGTTTGAGAAGAATATTCCGCCGCTGGAATATTTAATAAGCAATGTGAGACCTGCAGAATTATTGAGTATATGGCACAAACTGCCTGCAGAATACACATCCAATTTTGATCTTCAAATACGACTTCCATGCTATGTTCACTACAACAGACCTGATTGGACAACACATTGGGATGGACCGGCTACTGCTCAAGCAAATTGTTATTTCTGTAAATTATCCATTCGAAAATAAACAAAAAAAAAAACTTGAATAAATGCTTAGTACACAGCTATATTTTTTCATTCATCATGTCGCAGTTGTTGAGAGTCAATAGCACTACTCATATATTTTCATTTCGTCCTTCAACACCGATAGTGTTGGATCCGAAAAAAGATTATGAATTGGCGCTTAGGTCTTTTACTTCATACAATTCCATACCGAATATTGAAAAAGGAGATAAATTTTATTATATCGACCGGATAGGTGGTGGTGGTGGTCAATTAAAAGTCATCGAGTTTCCGACAGGTTGTTATGAAATTACCGACATAGAAACATTTATACGAACGCAAATGAATCTTGAAAATGAAGTTGCTCCTCCGGATGATTATTTTTCTCTAAAACCTAACAATAATACACTGCAATGTGAAATCTTTAGCAAGTATTATAAAATAGTTTTTACAGAACCGAATAATCTTGGACATCTATTGGGATTCTCGAAAAAAGTTCTTAATCCTGGTCAAAAGCATTCTTCTGATTTACCTGTAAACATAATAAAAGTATCAACCATACACTTTGATGCTAACATTACGTCGGGAGCCTTTGACGGAGACACGCCTGCACACACGATCTACGAATTTGCTGTGACAGCCGATCCTGGATACGCTATAGTCGAAACACCTGTAAATTTACTATATCTACCTGTTATACCGAAACAAGAAATAACCAACATCACAGTGTTGGCTTTAGATCAAGACGGTCGTCCTGTAAACTTTCAAGGTGAAACTAGTACTCTTGTGTTGGAGTTGAGAGCGAAGCGCAGATGGGATTAGTGATTATAAGACATAGTGGTGCTTCCAAGGCAACTTCAGTATTACCCCAAGCACCTAAGCGACGACATCTACTACTAACTACATCAAATATCCTGTTTCTACGCTCACTTGGATATCATGTCAACAACAACAAGAATCATGTACAAAAAGAGAAAAACTGAGGAGGCAGCAGCAGCAGCATCACATACTTCTCCGATGTTTGATCTATATCGATCTCCAGCATTCGATGAATCTATTCGCAAGGCTGAGTATAGATCTTATACGCCGTTCATCAGGTCATTTAATTGTAATGATGTTGTGGAATTTAGCATCAATCAAGTAGATTCGTTCTTTGCAATGAACGCTTCCCTTCTATCTATCAAAGGAAAAGTTGAAATAACTGGAGGAGGAGGAGCAGGAGATGTATCTTTAGCTCCAAACTTTGGTGCCTTCCTATTTGACTCTTGCACTTACAGTGAATCCGCTAGAGAAGTTGAAACAGTACGTGATCCTGGTATTGTAAGTACTGTCCGAGCTTACGTATGTTACAGTGAGGAAGACTCAAATCATATGGCTATAGCTGGATGGAACTATCCTTCAACACCTATAATGGCGTCAACACATAACAAGTCTTTTAGCTTGCTAATGCCGCTTAAACATATTTTCAACATTTTCAATGATTATCCTATGATTACGTGTGGCAGACAAACTCTCAGATTTGTGAGAGCTAGAAACGATAACGATTGTATCATTATCAAGGAAAAAACTGGAACGACGACGACAGCGAAAATAACTATTGAAAGCATGGAACTGAAAATCAAACATATTTACCCGAGTGATGATGTGAAAGAACAACTTTTGAAAGCTATTCAAACTGATAAGCCGATACTTATACCGTTTAGAAAATGGGATCTGAATGAACTGCCTGCAATTACCGCAGATGCGAGAAGAGAAATATGGTCAGTTAAAACTAGCACCGCAATCGAAAGACCACGTTTCATTATAGTATGTTTCCAAACCGGTAAACGTGACGTCGCAACCTCAGACCCTACCCTGTTTGATCACGTGAATGCTGCTAGTATTCGAGTATCTTTAAATGGTGAATACTATCCCAACGAACGTATGCAATTGGACTTTGCAAACAATCACTTTACTGAAGCTCATTTCAACTATAGCGACTTTCAAACCAGCTATACAACTTCTTCTTCTCCTCTGAAGAGATGTCTTTTAGATTATACCGCTTTTAAAAATCGCGCTTTGTTTGTTATTGACTGTTCCAAACAAGAGGAAACCATGAAATCATCAACTGTTGATGTTAGATTGGATATCGAAGCCGATACTGGCTTTCCAACCAACACCAAGGCCTACTGCATCATTATACATGACTGCTTAATCGAGTACTTCCCCCTCACCGAAGTTATTAAAACCATCTCGTAAGCAACGAAGGACTCTCAGTTCCGCATCAGACATCATGAGGATCGCGTTTGTTGACATTCAAGGCTTTACAGTTGACGGATTATTCGTACCTAAAGAACTATGTATCGAAATTGGTTTCAAGAAAAGTCATTACATCTTTACACCTCCGCAACCTTTTTCTACATTAAATACTAAAGACAAGAAAACTGTCGCTTACTTGGAGAAGAATTTCCATGGGCTTAAATATTCTTCCGGCGACGTTAAATATTCCAAGTTAAATGAAATAATTAAAAATAAGGTGATATATGCGGCTGACTATGTCTACGTTCGTGGAGAACAGAAAGCAAACTTTTTACTCAAGAAATGTCACATTTTTGGTGTTTTTCCCAACATTATTGATGTTTGCAAGTATGATGGTACACCGTGTGCTACTGGAAACTTTGTTGCTGATTCCAATCCATGCCACACCAACGGACAATTTTCCTGTACCCAGAGAAATGTTGAACGTCTACGCCACTGGTTTTCAAATATCATATTACCTATGTAGTTTTTTTCTATTTTCAATAAAATATTAAACGTATTATTGTAGTTTTATTGAAAATACCTCTGGTTTGCGAAATAATTGTCAGAATGTCTATACTATTTTCATTTTGAACGGTATCATCCTGTATAATAATAACAGTACATCGTATACAGGTTATGAGACATTCTGACCGACCGACCGACCGACCAGAGGAGCCCACCACGCTATTTAGGTCACGCCTTGCTATATACGATTTAACGATATACCGTCGGTCCATCGATCCGCTATTTTTCGATGCACCCCTGTATACACGTTGCCCCCCGTAATCCACGCCAACACCAGACAGGTGCGACATCGGCGCCATCTATGCGCGAGATGCCCAACCCATCAATGGCAGCTGTCCAATGACGCATAGATTCCGTTAGGTTTGTACACCGCCAAACAAATCTACGCCATTTATGCGCGAGATGCTCAACCCATCAATGACAGGTGTCCAATGACGTATGACAGATGACGTTTTAACGCCATCTATGCGTGAGATGCCCAATGACGCATGACAGGTGTCCAATGACACACAGATTCCGTTTGGTTTGACAGCGCCATCTAGCGGCGGAATCCCCAACTCATGAATACAGATTCCGTCCAACAACCTGTCAATGGCGCGCGACGCCAGCGCCTCTGGTGGCGGATTTTGGAAGTTTTGAGACCGAATCCCCATAAGACATCTACTCACGAAACAACGTTGTTTACTGTTGGTGATGGTCGTAGAGATGGAAAGTAAACAGATCCCATTGTATGGGTGTATGCAGTGCAGGTATCCTTATCTTCAACAGACGATAGGCATTATAATAGCATATAGCTATCAGTATTTAAACTTTGTTGCTTGGATATGAGGGCCTATATTATACAGTTCCAGATCCGATGCTTACTTTATTTACAAATGGTATTTGATTGTCTACAATTCAAAGACCACCAAATCTTATTGAACCGATAATTGAAAACATATGTGGCAGTATTCAGGCCAAAATTAATAACAAATAATTTGAGCCTGCATCTATTGAGAGGGGCACACGTCAGGGAGACATTTGCTGTTTAACTTTGTTATGTACTAAGATCCAAAAAATTGTCTCTATTTTATGTTACGCAGACGATGCTAAACTTATTGCAGAGAGTGAAGAAGTCATAACATAAGAGCAGATAAGTTTAACATGATAACATCAAGAAGCAAATTAAAAATCCACTAGTGTGTAAATTGAAAGTGGATAGCAAAATTGTTCTGAAAGAAGGCAGTTTTAACGATTTGGAGGTGGTAATGCGTAGCTATGTAGATGATACAGAGTTTGTCCAGCAGATGAGTGAAGTCAACAGAATAGCGAAAAGTCTCAATCTTACAAAATGCAATAAGCACTCAGGTACAGAAACAACGGTCAAGATTTATGTCAGTTTTGAGGCCTGCCACATACCTAAGACCGCAAGATCGAATACCGAAAAAACGAAGAGATTGATGGAGACGTGTGAAGAGAAGGATTATTGAACAGATAATGAAACGGTAAAGGTTGGTAGTATACAGGCTAGTCAGAATAGCAAAAGAAAAATCACTAACTGGTCAGAAGAGTATAGGAAGGCCAACATCCAATAAAGACTCATCCGAATATGAAAAAAAAGCAAGCCTACTAAAGGAAAAGGAAGAAAATTAATAAGATCTTATGCAAACTATATATGTGGATAAGTCATAGGTACAATTTTTCGTTAGTCCAAAATTTTCCTAATGTTCTTTCTAGTTGGCGCTTCGTGGTTAAAGTCGAAAACTAATTGTAATGTATAGATTTGCGAAAAAACCTAGAGATGACAGATTTTCGGAATTGTGTTGCCAGACTTACGTTGCACATTTTTCGAATTTTGCACTCAGTTCGGATGACCCGTTTTCTCGATTTTGGAATACTAAGTTACGGTTTCGTGTAATTTTCATGCCATTATCTCTACCTGTTTAGGATGAGGAAGACCAATGTTATTCCTATGGAACGAATCCCGAATTCCGATTTGCCGCATGATGTGCGTAACACGGTTAGGCAAACTGCGACTGACAAATTTCTCGTAAATCGTTTAAACTCCACCGAACACCCTATATATCCCCTAAATCTGTTTTAGCGCGCCATCGAACACGAGCTACAATATAGTTATTGTGAACGAATTAAAATTTAAACACCCCTTTGTGCCTCTTTACTGAGGTTTCCCTTCAGTAGCGTAGTCACAAGCACTTTATTTGGTTCTATGAAGAGGCAGACAGGAGAATTATATCCAAGCTCAAAGTTGCTGTCCATAGAACTAAATCACGAAGCTACTATTGACCTGCAAGGATAAAAATTTGCACTTACGGCATTATAAGGTGTTTGTCAAGTAACGGATCTAATAAATCTAGTCGATTTTAGCGGGAAACTGTGGTTCATATCTAAATTATACTCAATGGACATGTCGATGAATTGTTAAAAATATATAATTTTCTTCCAAAATCAGTTATCTCAGGTAAGTAGTGACACTGCTATTTTCACTAAAATGTCCGGTAATTGCTGTCATACCAATCTAGATATAGTATCAGGTTTGATCCACATTTCGAGCAGTTTGGGGGATATTTCACAAGAAATCGACTATATTAATCCGATCCATTACTTCAAGCATACCTTCTAATTGGTCGAATTTTCCCGCTAGGTGCAAATTTTGTTCCCCGGGTAGTTTTTGCGGCTGGCTGAACAAGAATGAATCCAAGAAAACAAAAAACAAAGCATTCATATAAAACAAAATTAGTCTTAATTCTCTCCAACATTAGTTTTGTTTCGACTCGTCTCCACAAACTGTATTGGAACGACCCACGCTTGTGCATTTAGGAAAAAGTTTTCCAACGCTATCGTAACAGATCAATTCCTTCCGTTTCAACCAGTGGGCTCGTTCTGAAACGATTGAGTTGCGACAAGTTGTACTGACTGATAATGCAACGCATAGCGTTTTTCTGGGTTTTTTTGGGTGTGAATTAAAATACTTGATTCCACAAAAAGGAATGCACTACTTTATTTACAACACAACTAACTTTAACTTAATTAGATTTACTACATTTATATACGTGTCTGACTACTTATTTACGAATTATAATGGCGCGCTATTCACTTCAATTTCCCTTCATTCCACCAGCCGTCGGCTTATATATTCCGCATCGCAGGTACTCATTAATTCGAGAAAGTTCCTGTACGCCACAAGGCGGCCACTCCAGAACCTTCAAGGTCAGTCTCGCACCTCGCTTCGATACCGAAGGACAGTCCTTGGCGAGGACCCCAACAGATGGCGCTAGTAGAACCATTCATTCTTGTTACATTATGATATTAGAACTGAAGGTTGTGAAAAATTATTACGTTAACGAAGTTAGTTCCAATTCATGCATCATGCTCTTTCATTTTTTTACGTTTTCGCCATATGATCCTATCATTTTGTTCATAAAAAGTGCGGTTGCCTGTAAAGATTGGGGAGTTTTTGGAAATGTTATATTCTATACGAGTAGATTTCGACGCGTGTCTTCCGAATTTTCAGTTTGCTACTTCGTATCTGTTTTGTGGTTCAACATTTTCTCTGGTCTAGTTTGTCAACGAGTTACTTTCCCTGAAAAAAGAAAAAAGGACATCGTCAGGTGGGATATCAAATTTTCAAACCTTTTCAAAATATTTTCAGGTAAATCTAATTTTATTAATTTTTAATTTTTAATAGCACAGATCAACATTTGGTCTAAGAGTTATCACTGGAACCTTTAGGGGTATCCTAATGGGCTTGGAATCGCTGAGCACAATGCTGTGGTGGATTCACCTCTATCATGTTGGCATCAAGGTCATTGCAAGGTGAGAGAGAAAATATATTTTGTCTAGAAAACCTCGAAAAAACGTATATTGTAGTTTTTTGGGTGAATCCAAATCGAGCGTTTGTTTTGCATGGCAACCTCACCCACTTTGGCCTTAATTTGACCCTATAGTAACCTCTGAATAACCTCGCCGGGTAAAACAAACGCCGATAAATTGGGATTCATTGACCCAAAGACTATGACATAAATGGCTTTGAAAAATGTTCAAGCAACTGTTCTAAATTTGACCCTGAAATCACCTTGCGGCTGACGTAATATATTCCAATCGTCATGAGCATTGAGATCAGCGACCTCAGATACCTCTATATATAGAGTTCAGTGCTAACTCAGAGATCAAAAGTTGACTTGTGCAATTTGCTTAAAAAATGGTGGAAGTGCTGTCATATATTTTGCACATCCAGCAAACATGGAAAATCCATGAGCGGGAGATTGAACCGTTTTTTTCTGAATTCGGGCTGGTAGTATTTTAGCCAATAAAAATAAAACCTATACATAATCTTGTTTCTGACCATTTCTTGAAACTAGAAGTTAAAACTTCCTTTTCAGCAAGAGATATTTCTTGTAATGTATAATGATTTAAGTAGTGAAGTATTTTTTTGCTTGTAGATGTACGCTTTTTTATTTACCAAAACACATTTTGTGCCGCCAGGTAATCGCATTGTATGCCTATCCGTTGTTTGGAAATTTATTGTGTGGTTTCTGGATGACTATCTCCGGATCACGAGGCATAATGCCTTCCATGGAACGGCTGGATAGCGAAGGTGAATGAAGCGGTGAGTTCATTGTTCCCGTCATAAGTTAGTAGCTTTTGCATACACTGCGTCACTCTCTATATTGAATAACGCCCGAACAGGCGGGTGGGCCCTCCTCTGATAACGCGGCTGCTATTCAACTGGCAACAGAATGACAGAAAGCCTTTCGCGTACATGTACTAACGTGCTGGATGTAGATTCTGATATCAGGGAGATTTTTTGTAAGCATAGCTTCGCTAGCTTGAAGAAAAAGGACTAACACTGCTTGTTCTTGTTGATTTGACAGTTTAACCCCCTGTCGCCTAATGGTCTTCTGGGATGACCATTGGGCTCACTTTACTCCTGATGGCATAATGATTTCTGGTTGCGTTTTATCAGCCACTGGGTTTCTGCACCGCGATTTTACTAAAGTAACCAAATTTCCCAAGCATGCAAGTTGGCTGTTAATCTACTAATGGCATCAAAGATACAAAACACGCTCGGAAGTTAATAGCATTACATAAAAACAATGTTTCATGTTTTAAAGCGTACGAAATCGCGAGTAACAGCTAGTGCAAAAATGAAACGTTCGTATCGCTTGACGGTCACATATTGAGTGGGGCGAAGGCAGGCCGCGCTGTTGCCAGCTTGACGCTGATGATGAAGATTTTGGTACTTTCCATGACAATTGATTGCAAAGGCAACGATGTGTTCTCCAATAAAACCATATAATCTATAAAAAACAACATGGCGTCGGGTACAGATACAGCGACTCTAATCAAGGAACTGAATAAGTTAAAAAAAGATGAAATTATCGAATTGATCGTAAAAAGGAAGTTACCCGTGAATAATAGTAGTGGAGTGTTAACAGAATTTGTATCTGGATTGCTAAAGTGTTCCTCGTGTCAACATAACAACAAAGAAGAGTTATTTGATAGCACTGACTTACTTGGTTGCACTGACTGCGGTAAGTGGCAGTGCAGAAGTTTTATGAAGGAACTTGCATATCATTTAGAAAAGCGTGCTCAGGAACAAGAAGACATAAAATTATTAAAAATGGAAAGTAGGTCTCATATAAACCATGAAATCAAGAGGCTAGAGGAGGTTCGAGATGCGTCATCTCACGACCAAATACATCATTCGCAGATTATGGAATATAACCACGTCCAGAAATCACCAAGAAACATCAACATTAATAACGACGAATCCACAAATGACCGTAAAGATGCCAGTGGAAAACAAGGTACAATGACGAAGTCGTTAAGCAAAGGCATTTGTATGTAAAAAAGACGTCAGTAAAAAAATTAAAAATGAAAAAGTTGCATATCATAATCAACTCATCACTCATTCAAGAAATAAAATTAAAACTACGTGGTCAATAATCAATAAATTTCGTTGCAAATAAATTAGTAGAGACAAAAATATTACTGTAGCTATCGATGGCAGTATGGTATCTGACCTCGATCATGCTTTATTATTCGGAGAGCGTCTTGAATCTGTAATACCAGGTAAACTCACCTCGCATTTCAACGGGCATCTTTCTGAAGCATGTACAGTTCCAAACAGACATGTTCCCAACTCTTTTCACTATGAATTCGTTACAATAGAGGAAATTGAGCAAATTGTAATGGCATTCCCGAATAAGGATTCGTGTGGGTTCGGTCAGATATCTGTTAGATATATTAAGAAACTTATTCCATATATTTCTTCATTTTTAGCTGATTTGAGATTAACATTGCCGTTTGTACCGGCACGTTTTTCGATGGTCTCAAAAAGCCATAATAGTGCCGATATTTAAAAAAAGACGAACAAGACTTTTATAATTATAGACCAGTATCATTACTGAGTATCTTCTCTAAAATTATTGAAAAAATCGTGTATGACCGAATATATAAATTTATCAACAAGTATAAAATTCTAAGTAACAGACAGCATGGATTTCGGCTGCATGGACCTAATTCAATACATATCCGACAAACTCGACAGAGGGGAACTTGTGCTCACTATATCATTTGACTTGACACGTGCGTTTGATACAGTCGACAAAATCTTTGTTAATAATAAAATGGAACATATGGTACTAAGGGGTAGTATTAATTCTTTTATTTTTTCTTACTTATCAGGTCGTAGGTTTGCTGTTAAAGTTGGTGAATCAGTGTCCGATTATTATAATCAAGATATGGGTACCCTACAGGGTAGTGTTCTTGGACCCCTGCTCTTTCTGCTTTTCATAAACGATTTACCAGAGCACATCACTGAAGGCGAAGTATTTGTATATGCGAATGATACTACTGCAGTAGTTTCTGCTGTATCTGAAACAGAATTGTAACTGAAGGTGAATACAGTGCTCCAAGGATTTGCTAACTGGTGTAATCTAAACAATCTAATGATTAATCACGATAAAACTGTAGCTATGAATATAAGATCTGTGAAGAAGCAATCCTGTAATCCTAACTTGTCCCTTAATGGCCACAACATCGAGCTCTCTCTATGTCTACACATTTTGAAATGCCACCTAAACTGGGAAATCCATATCCACAAGGTTTGAAAAAAGTTAAATATAAGTGCTTTCGTCATAAATAGTATAAAAAAATGTGTAAGTCGTGAAACCTTAATTAGTGTCTACTATGCGTTTATACAGGGTGACTTCGAAGTTGAGTCATTTATTTTAACAGTGAGTAGATCTGATCAAAAGAAATGTTTTTTTCCTTTACCATTTTTCTGGTAAAATTAAAGTAACAAAGTTATAGCCCTTTGGAAGTTTGAGTACCGCCCTGTCTCAATGTGCTCGTGTTTGGCGACAACGGATATAATCCGTCGTATCGGTTCATCGCATCGGAAACAAAAAAGCGAAAGAATTTGGAACGAATTATTTCATTCATTTGTATACAGTAAGTGTCAGTGAATAGTTGTATCTGTTGCGTGGCTCAAACGAAATAAAAAATGGCACATGTTTATGCGGATCGGTTTCCCAATCGAGTGCAACCAACCCCTCGCGCCTTTGTTAATGTAGTACAACGGGCTCGTGAATCAGATGACTTAAGACCTCACAGGGGACCTCACGATCAAATACAGGTCCGCACTGAAATACTTGTCGGGAGGATACTTTATAAAACAAGGTAAACATTTTTTTTTAATTTTTTTTCTATTTTTACACACATATTTTGGTTTATATTCCTTCTACAATCATTATCTGAAAATTAATGACTCAACTTCAAAGTCACCCTGTATATTCGGTCCTGTCATATAATATTGTTGTCTGGGGACAGGCCTCAACTATTGACAGAGTCTTTATCACACAAAAAAGAGTCATTAGAAACATGCTCAGTTTATTGTTCAGGGCGTCCTGTAGGGACTATTTTAATAAATATCAACTTTTGACCGTCTCCTCAATTTATTTGCTAAAGCTACTATCCTATATTCATAAAAGCAAATGCTCTTACCAAAAAAACTCACATTTTCATGTTTATAACACGAGGAATAAGAACCAATTTTGCTTAGGTAAGCATAACTTAACTACTCACGAAAAGTCGCCTACACGAATATACAATAATTTACCAGAATCTCTTAAACAAATAGATAATGTTATGGTCTTCAAAAAGCATCTTAAAAGGGTGCTCTTATCTAACACCTTCTACAGCATAGATGAGTTCCTTGCGTTTTTGAAGAAGCTGAAATAATGCAATTGTCAGGAGGTCCATTAACTTGGCATTCATATGCACTTTTTAAATTTTATGTTTTCAGTGTACCTGTTGTTCTTTTAGTTTGATTTTTATTTCGCCTTTACTTTAAGTATTATATGTGATACTTATGACGGGTACCTCTCTATACTTATATATATATATATAACGATCTTAGAAATTACTCAGGTGTGGCTTTAAGGAATGAAAAAACGGCTTATATAAAATATCAACTAAATAAGAACAGGAATAATCCCAAGCAACTATGAAAAGACTTCGCTAAATGGAATATACATCAAAAATCCACTAATCAGATATCTCAGGGCATTGAAGACGCAGAAGCCATCAACAATCACTTTGCGAACTCGTTGTCAACCATTCAACCTGATGAGTTATTTCTTAACGCTTTATCTGGGCAGAAAAAGTCACTCGTAACTAAAAGTTCGTTCCATCTAGTTACATCTGATGATATTGAAAAGAAACTGAGAGCAGTGAAATCAAATGCTGCTGGTATAGATGGTATTACTACAATCATGCTGATGTGTGCTTGCAAGCCAAATGAAGATAATTCATTGATTTTAGAATTGAATGTAAATCTAGAAATGATTGCAAACTATTCCAAAAATTATTGTTTGAAACTGAATCCCTCAAAAACTAAAGCTTGCTGCATTGGTTCTTGGTTAAATATTTCAAAAATTAAAGAATTGATGAGTACAGACATTGTTTTAGGTGATACAGCTGTTGAAATTGTAGAGGAGACTAAGAATTTAGGCAATTTACTGGACACAAATTTAAGTTTTGAGAACCATGTCATTAATAAACTTCGAGTATGCTATTGTAAATATAAGTCACTTTGGAGATACAGACATGTTTTAACTAGTGATATAAAATTAAGAGTTATCAATGCACTAATTCTCACTCATCTAGACTATGGCGCTACAGTATATTATAATTTTCTCACGGAAGAAACGAAGCACACAATTCAAGTATTCCAAAACTGCTGCATTAGATTCTGTTTCAAAGGTATACATAAACAAGAACATATTACTGGATATTATGTGAGAGAAAATCATTTAAAATTCAAGTATCGTGTACTAATTCAGTACGGAACTCTACTGTATAAAGATTTAAAATATAAATTACCCAGATATCTGTTTATTGCTTTGGAGAAGAGATGTTCACTCCGCCAAGTTTCCTTACGCAACAATGCCTATTTCAATATTCCAGTTCATACAACGTCTAAATTCAAAAAATGTTTTACTTACACGGCACCATCTCTTCTTTTTGAAGCACCTTCCATCCAAAACATCAGAAATGAGATGGAAAAGTGCTGCTACAGCTGCATAGATTTGAATCCACAAATTAAATTTATGGCGCTTGCTACACTATCTTCCATTAACACTCAGACTATATCGTATTATATACTGCGTTCTGCATAATTTTTGTTGTGAATACTAATCATTCTGTTGATGTTAAAAAACGCTCATGAAATTAACTTTTTAGGGGGAGATGAAAAATGGCCCTGCCAATCCTCTTTCCTTTTGGAATGTTGTCGTTTTTATATTTTTTATGTATATACATTCCAATAAAAAATATTATTATTATATAGTGTTCGGAACTAATAAAGGAACTTGAATTTGAATTTCAACCTTTCTCACATATCAGTAAGTGTACACATTTTTACACCTCTCCATATTGTGGTTGAGACGTGTTGCTGACAGGCTGGACAGACCGTCCCATTTATATATGGAGAGATAAAGTAGTAGCCAAGACACTTCCTCAGCTGGGGGAACAGGCGGTATAGTCACACGCACCTTATGGAAACATTCAACTTAGGGACTTATCAAGTACGACAAAGGTTGTTTTGCAAAATTATCAACACATTATTAGCACGCAAATCCTCACTAAGCTAAGCGCCTATGCACTGCTATTGTGCCCGTTTCCTTGCAGCTATACTATACAACTTACAGCTTAGACCTCCAATAATGCGATCTCATCAGAGCTAAACCCTGATAGCTGAAGAGTCATGACGTTTAGGCAACACGTACAGCTACATATTGAGTAAAAAACATTTAGTTCCAAGCTGACATCTTATAGGAAAACTTACTTAACACGTTCACTGCGAACGACGCTGATCCGCGTCCGACCGATGTTTAACGAAAGGCGGCGGGCGCGGATCCGCGCTTCTGGCTGATATAAACTCACAAGACTGTGGTGTTGTCAGTTTGTACCGCACTCGCTTTCTGTTTGGTCACCTACATATTGAACATCTTTTTGGACTATTTTACGCGTAGGATCAAGTTTCGTTTATTTTTACATTGCGCAATGGCGGATGATGTGGAAGCAGGTTGTTCACGTCCAAAGCGAGTGAAAACGTATTGTAACCGTAATAAAGGGCTTACAGAAAAAGAACTGTATGATATTCTTGCCAATTCGGGGAGTGAAATCGAGAATCTAAGTGACTCAGACAATTATGTTCCCAGTTCAGATGGAAGTGAGCAGTCTGATGGAAATATGTCTGAAACGAGTGATGATTTTTCCAGCTCACAGAAAAATCTTTAATAGGGTTTCAAGACATGTTTCGTGTTACTGCACGAAAAAAAAACGAGATAGAAGAAGAAAATGTATATATGAAATAGTTTTCAATTACACAACGCACATCCAATAGGCTTACGACGCGAATCCGCGCTTCGCTTGTGCAGCGCCTAAAATCGTTTAGCCGCTACCGTGCGCGCGGCGCGAGGCAGGTCGCAGCGAACGTGTTAATATACAAAAATCCTATATGATGTCAAAAAAAAACCATTATAATGACACTTTTTAAGATACACAGCTTTGCGATACTGGTGGTAACATATTGTATTTGAACGATCATTTCATATTCACTAGTACCCACTGATTCAAAATATTCACGTATAATATTAATAACAATAATAATAATAAACGTCTTTATTCGCCAAACGTCAACAAAAAATCTTACATTTATATTAAAAATAAAACGAAGGACGTAGTTCACATGTCAGATGTGCACCACTGACGTGACACACATCTGTTCTTCCACTTATCCCCCAATATACAATGAACGATATCATAATAAAAAAGACCTGGCCACAAAGCATTAAGTAGCTCACATGATGTATACACAAAGCTTTGTCTCCAAAATGGCTTTGTTTTCCAAAACACCGATCCTGATCACCCTGTACCCACAATGGAGAGTTTCCATGCAGCATGCAACTCTAGTAATGCGGCGTATGCACATAGCGCTGCATTGGAATTCCGTTCTCCTATTGCTGCTGCGGACTAACAACCCTCCTTCCAGGACGTTGGCTGGTTGAGTAACGTGATCCGTTCCGAACCGCAAACAATGACTCAGTGGTAAGTAAACGATTGACGAACAGCGATTCTGACGTTCTGTGGCTTACACAGGGATTTATCGACTGCCTACACTACATATCGGGGAGAGAAGCAAGCGTTTGTGATGGGGATGCTGAATGCACTTGCATGAATACAGGATTACTTGATGTGTTTACTGGCTCTGAATTCACCTTAACTGACGAGTGTATTAATTTGTGATTAGCTGGGAAGCCAGCTGTTCATTTCAACCGAGCTCCCTGACAGCATCCTGAACGGTCCCATTATTTTATAAAACCTGAAACATAGTCTGTACTATCCCTAACACAAGTAAGAACGATCAGCGACTGTGATATTTGGTGATTACTTTGGCAGGAAGCAGGTAGCAAAAGTGTGTAAAATAGTACCTCAAATTCATAAGTGTAAAGAAGGGTTTTTTGATATTTTCTTCAGAATAATATTAGACATGACGTCATCCATTGCCAGACCCTTACTGTACAGTTTTATCCCTCTGCCAGACACCTCTAAATTTTAATAAATTAGATTTAACGCTGAGATTTGTACGAGTTACTTGGGGGACTGAAAGGACTAGTCATACAGCTATTTAAGCGGATGCGAGTGAACTAGTGAGATTGGTCTATTGCGATCTTTTAGTACGCATCTTTCATTCAGTATTATACAGGGTGTAAACGTTACGATAGTCATTATTTAAATGGGTGGTAGATGGAGTTAAAAGAAGCAAAAAGTTTCATATAACATGGGGGTCAAAACGGAATTTTTTTAGAGAAAAATGACTTTAAAGTAAAATAAAATCTGACAACGCCGCAATGCCAGACACAAGTAAATAAAGATGGAGTTTGTTATTTTTCGCTCTTAGGTATTATTTCATTATTTGATAATGTACTCGTAAAATGCAAACAATTAAAAAAAACGCACTTACCACTAACTGTCTCACCACTTCACCTGGTGTGTGAAAGTTTATTGAACGTTTTAAAAAAATCCACTTATAAACAGGGAACACAATTTTGATACATACATTGTTTTTCTTTTTGAAACCCGCACTGCACCTTTTTTGTATTTAAAGACGGTGTTCAAAATCAAAAGAAAGATTGATATTCAAATCAAGTTGGGTACTTTATTTTGAAGGTTTATTTATACCATTTATGTATGAAAAATAATATCGCTCAAATGTTCACCATGACTGGATTTACAGACGTCCACGCGATGGTCGAAATTTTCAAAGACATTTTGCAACATGGTCGGTTCTATGGCATTTATCTCGGCAATGATGTTGTTTTTGAGTTCTTGGAGGGTGGCTGGTTTGTTGAAGTAGACTTTGCTTTTCAAATATCCCCATATAAAGAAGTCCAAGGGAGTCTAATCGCACGATCTTGGTGGCTATGGCACATTTCCTCTGCGCGAAATCGCGCGGTCACCGAAGAAGGACTGCAATCGATGGATATTGACGTTGGTTGTGTGGCATGTTGCACCGTCTTGTTGGGAATAAACATCGTCCATATCCATTCCTTCAAGTTGCGGCAAAAAATAGTCCTCTATTATCACGAGATATCGCTCAGAATTGACGGTAACGGCGTCCCCGGCCGCATTTTCGAAAAAGTAAGGTCCGATGATGCCTTTTCACCACAATGCACACCACACAGTCACTTTTTGAGGATGCATCGGCTTCTCTTGATACTCACGGGGATTTTCGTTCGCCCAGATGCGGCAGTTTTGCTTGTTTACCGTCCCATTCAAAATGAAATGCGCTTCGTCGCTGAACATGATTTTTGATGAAAAATTGGCATCAATTTGGCGGTGTTCAAGGAGCCAATCTGAGAACGTTCGGCGCGAAAAATGGTCGGCCCGAGGCAGCTTTTGCGTCAATTGGATCTTGTAGGCGTGTACATTCAAATCCTTGTGGAGAATGCGGAGCAAACTGGTTCTCGAAATGCCCAATTCTTGGGATCGACGCGTTGTTGATTGTTTCGGATCGTCTCTCACACTCTCCTTCACAACAGCAATATTTTCCGGTGTGCGAACGCTCCTTGGCCGGCCAGATTTGCCACAGAACCTGTTGCCTCGAATTTACGCACCAGACGACCGATGGTTGTTTCGTTTGGGCGGTTGTTGCGACCGAAATGTTCATGGAGCGCGCGAAACGTGTTTTTTATTTTTGCCCCAACATTGTAGTGCTCTTGAATAACTTTAATGCGGTCTTCAATCGAATACGACTCCATAGCGATCAATGGTAAACATTCAACTAACAAAATGACATGTCGGTGACAGAAAACAAAGATGGCGTCTATGTCAAATTGACGTTTACTTTCCTGCGTCCCTATTGGACACATATATACATTCGTCCGTCGCTAGAATGTTTTTAGAAAAATCCGGATTTTCAATGTTTTTGTGCAAAAACCACTGTCAGAATGTTAGTCTGCGAGGATAGTCTTCTGGTAAAAAGGCCTGCACTCGTTGTACATGGTAGGGATAAAGCAAATTTTCCCGTAGGATTCTATGGACTATGGTATGCGATAGTCCTAGGCGGCGGTCTAATTCCCGAGTGCTGATATCTGCATTGGTTTCCACGATATATAAAATTTGTTCCTCCTGCTCTATAGTCACCTGTCCTTCACGAGTGCGAATATTACTGGGCTGAACACTTCCTGCATCTCGAAGTCTTTGGTACATTTGCACAAATGTCCTTCTGTCTGGGGGTATCCGTTGGCGAAATCTGTCGCGATATTTGTGACTTTTGCAAGATTTGAATTCTGACGAGCTTCACCGAAAACTAACAACATGTCGGCGAACTCTTGATTCGAGAACATTGTAAATCAATACGACGACGTACGCGAACAAAAACAAAACAACACACTGTTACCGTTTGCGATCGATTGCCGATTCGATAAGGGTGATGATGACCGCTGTTGTCATGTGTATTTTAAATATTTAATTTAATGAAACTTACTTACTTACTGAGTACAAATTTTGGCTTAACTAAGAAAATATTAATGCCATTTATTTGTTGATTGCCCAATTTATAAACGTTTCAGATTAGATTATAAAAATGAGTAGGATTGTGGTGATTGTGGTCGATATAAAGCACTTAAAGTTGTAAACTATAAAGCCATTTAGACAAAAATCCATTGACTTTTGGACCATGGGTCATATGAACTTTTTGACTTGTTTTGGCCCCTATATTACCCATTTCAATAATGACCACCATAACAACTACACCCTGCATGTTAGTGTTTTCTATATTTATCGAAAAATATCGTTGCATAGAATTATTTATGACTAAAGACTGCACCGAATAATGATAATACCATTCATGTAAAGAAAACGAATCGACTGATTTTAAAAGATCAACCGTCAAAATAAAGGACTTCGAACGACCTTTCAAACAAGCTATTACTCGATACCCCTTGTCATTTAAAATTTTCAAGGGAATAACCCTGGGGGCCGAGGGTGAAAGGGGGTGAAGTAGTTTTTGGTTAAAAAGTTGTCCCGCTTGACGAATCTTTTGACGTATCTTTTTTCTTTTAATTAGTGCTTTTCGATAAATCCGTGGTGTCGTAGCTATATTATAGTATTGCATATTTTACGGAATGCAACCATTATTCCAGCGCATTGCCGCATTGGCCAACTAAATTTAACCGTATAACGATTTGGTCTTCCACGATTAAGCATATCGTAAAATCGTCAACGATTAACGATTTGGTCATCCAACATCGACCATATTGTAAAAATAGGTATGCATAGAACTATAAAATCGGCAAAGTGTTGGAGTACCTTTTTATCTAAAGTATTTAATCTCACTTTCTTCCGCATTTAGCAACAAATTTTTAGAGTTCTCACTTCGAAAAACTACTCTGTTATGAACAGCCGACATCGTGACACGTGAACAAAGCGCTTCCAGCGCCCCTATCGGTAACTACTGTAATTATTTCATGATTTGATCAAATAGGCTACTACTATTCGTCATTATTCGTCAGAGCGGTCCAGTGGACCTTTGCTCTTAGTTAAAAGTCTCGGCGGTCTGTTAGTCTGTCAGGTCTGGCTACCCAGATACCAAACAGGTTTAAGGGGAAAAGGGAAAGAAGGAAAGAATGGAAGGAAGAAATAGAGCAAAGAAAAGAAGTAAATCATTTGGAATAGCTTAAGCATTATTGCTTTGACTACTTGAATTATTTTGTAACTCCAAAAAAATAATTTTGATCGGTTTTGTATACTGAAATAATTTTGGCTGGTCTGAATTTACAATTTAATTTTGATCACAGTGCGAGGCGCGGCCTGGTATGTTTGCGAACTTGCTCGACTGTGTAGTCTACTGAATCACGCAATCCCTTAAATATAGGATATCAAGATCTCTGTGAATAGTCTCATTTGACACGTAACAAGTGGCGTTAGTAATTGTGCGTAGGGTTCTGTTTTTCAAGACTTGCAGTCTCTGAATGTGCGTCTTGGCAAGAAAACACCAAGCCGCGCATGCGTAGGTGATTTTGGGTCTTAGATCATTTTATACAACCGAATCTTGTTGATCAAAATTAATTTTGAATTTCTGCACAACTGAGGATAAAGCTGCCGAAAGGTAATTTGGAATTTTGTTTTCAAAATATCAGTATGTTTCTGCCAGGTCAATTCCTTGTCAATGATGACTCCAAGATACCTGACAGATGATAAATGCAGGTTGTCTATTGTACTTAGCCATTCAATGGCTGCGGAAAGATCGCCTGCAATGCCTTAGTGGCGCTAATCAGGGGACTTATTATTTGTTGAAGGGACCTAAGTGCAGTTGCTAGGTCCACATTCTGTGTATTCCAAGTGGGTTGAACAGAGGGGGCAGCCGAAGATGTTGAGACGGCTGCTTCCGCGTATGACTTGCTGCGTCTTTGCGCTATGACTTCCAGATTTCGCCTGGGGGTGAATCTGCAAGTGGGACTGTTAGCGGGATGCGCCCCTCCACAGTTCGCACACTTTCGCTCCTCTTGTCCTGTGAGGGGGCATAAATGTGTCCTGTGGTCGGAAGCACATTTTAAACATTTGGGAGGTGCTGTGCAGTAAGACTGCGCATGACCATACCTTTGGCAGCGGTGACACTGCCCAATAAGTCTAGAGTTCTTTTTAACTTCAACTCTGATTGCTAGATCCAGCAGCTCATGTTCATTGAACAGCTGCTGGGACTTTTCAATCTTGGACAGTATCACGACCACCAAAGGCATGGGTGCGCCGCCACTGCGTTTGAGTCGGATAATGTGGAGAATAGCCCCTCTGTTCTAATTCCCCTTTGATCTCCTGTTCCGAAAACATTGCGGGTATGCCTCTGACTACCGCGTGAATATTTCTTTCTGAAGGAAGAGGGAACGTGTGATGGGGCACGTCCTCCTCCCTGAGCAGGCGAACGAATCTTCGGTAGTCATCCTCAGTTTTCGGCAAAATCCTGATTCCCGCATCAACGGTAACTGCGCGTTCTATCTTAATGTCGAAGCTTATAAAGGTGTAGTTTAGATGTCGCCACTTGGTCGCATCACGCAAAACAATGGGCGTGATTCGCCCCTGGCGGGCTGCTGTGCTGGTCAACTCACCAGCAACGTGAGATTGTTGAGATAATGCACCGTCAGTCGATGCAGTGGCCAAAGATTGAGAAGATATGGTCGCCGTCATAGGACAAGTGGCAGAAGTGGATACGTTTAATGAAGCAGACGGTTTTGAGGGGACTGTCAACTTGAATTTTGATTTTGCTTTTGGAAGAGGTGGGAAGTCATCCATCTTGTCGGTTTTGTTCGTTTTGTCGATGCGTCTTTTCCTAGACTTGGCCTGGATGAATCCGTCATTCTGTATTTCATCGTCGGCCGATGTCACGTCAGTTAAATTTTCAAGAGGTCTTTTTAAATTGACAGCCTTGTCAGATTTAGAATTAAAATTTTGCATTATTGATTAACTGTGTTACCTGGGCGGTCAGGCAGTCTATTTTACTGTTTTGATCCCTAACTCTCTCAGTCAGCTCCTTTATTTGCTGGGCCTGGCTTTCGATGATCAGGGTCTGGCGCTGGATGGTTCTGTCCTTTTCGTCTGCTACAGCTGGTGTCATCAATTCCTTTGATTTCTTGGTAATTTCTGTTCTCTCCTTCCGGCTGGGTCCATTCATCATCGGGGACGCTGGGGGATCATTACTTTGATCTCCAGATTCTATCTCCATGTTTTTGAATCGGGTTTTCTATTGAAAAACTTGAAAACTTTCACGAGCAAAAATATGACGTATTGTCTATTATCCCTTCTACAGGGCGAAAACAATCAAATAGGCATCACCATTTCAACAAGCAGTCTCGCTAACGTCGATCATATTCATAACCGATATGTCATCATTGACCTGGTCAACGCACATCATGATCTAGCCATGTAATAATACATGAAATGTGATCATTTCGTGAAAAACTCGATCCTTTGGTAGCTTGGTAGCCGATTCTGAAGTTGCCTTCCCATTTGCTACAGTTGACATTGCGGCGAGTAGTATGTATACATCTTATCCATTTTTTATGTTTAAGAAGTGACAAATAAAAAGAAATCTAGCTTTAATTGTCGGAGCGACAGCATTCTGTTTTGCATTTTATAGAACAATACATAGCGAGCAACTGTAACTAGGGCCATCAAATCCCTTCACGACAATCGATACTGTACTCTAGATTCTTGGAGAGCGCTTTTCCACTGGAAAACACAACGATTTTCATTAAAACTGCAGAAGAAACTCTCACGGAATGCAACCATTATTCCAGCGCATTGTCGCGTGCATACACGGTTTACTTTTCACGACACAGAATTGGAAAAAACTTTATTTGTATAATTAAAATTTAAATGTTGTAGAATATTTATTGCGCATGAGGTGAAAGCTCTTGTAAGCACGTTCACCTTGCAAGGTGTTTCATTTATGGCTAGTAGCGTGGTTTTAAAAATAGCACAATTTGAGTTCATATGGCATAGCAGTCGCCTCGAAGATAGTGTTTGACTGCCATACACCACCATAAAGATATTTGAAATTACTAATAGAGTAATAATTGCACCATTGTTCCACGATGGGTATTGAATGAGCATCAAAAGAAGCGGAAGAGGGTATTAGTGAGTAATCACTTTGAACCTCTATTTATTATGAAATCGTAGTCATTTTCTATTAATTATAGACAAATTGAATAGTCCTAGTGAAGATCCTTTAACTTTCATACAGCATGTTACCACCGGTATTACACAGGTACTAACGGGTGATTTTTTAAGAGGTATAGGATTTGATTTTCAAAAAAAAACACAAAAAAATTGAAAAAACGATAAAATCTTTATTTGAGTCGATAGAACGGTCGATATAATTTAATGTTTAAAGATTATTTCATGTAAATGTTGGCCGCGGCTCCGCTTTAGATGGCCCATGCGCAAGGTCCAATTTTGGCACGCTCTCTCAAACATATCGGCCGGTATCTCACGAATAAATGCTTCCATATTGGCTTCCAGTGCGTCAGTCGTTGCTGGTTTATCCCTGTAGACATTAGCCTTAACATGGCCCCACAAGAAATAGTCCAACGGCGTTAACTCACACGATCTAGGCGGCGAATTGACGGGCCCCAAACGTGAGATAAACTGTTCACCGAACAAGCCTCTCAATAGCGCCATTGTTTCGTGTGCGGTGTGGCATGTGGCACCGTCTTGTTGAAACCACATGTCAGCCAAGTCCATCTCTTCCATTTTGGACAAAAAAAAGTTTGTTATCATCGCACGGTAGCGCTCGCCATTCACAGTTACGTTCCGGCCATTGTTCTCTATGAAGTACGGCCCGATGATGCCACCGGCCCATAATCCACACCAAACAGTGATTTTTTCGGGATGCATTGGTAGCTCTTGCAATGCTTCTGGCTGGTCTTCACTCCAGATGCGGCAATTTTGCTTGTTAACGTACCCATACAACCAGAAATGAGCTTCGTCGCTGAACACAATTTTTCGATAAAAATGTGGATCTTCCTCCAACTTTGCAAGCGCCCATTCACCATATGGGAAACGTTGTGGGAGGTCGTGTGGCTTCAATTCTTGCACCAGCTGTATCTTATAAGGTTTTACACTCAAATCCTGTCGCAAAATTTTCCACGTAGTGGAGTAACAGATGCCCAATTGCTGCGAACGGCGGCGAATCGACATTTCACGGTCATCACTAACACAACAATATTTTCTTCAGTCCTCACTCTACATCTGCGTGTTGGTGGTTTAATGTCTAATAATGTAAACTGGGTTCGAAATTTAGTCACAAGCTTCCGAATAGCTCCCTCAGTAGGCCGACCAAATTGCTCATAAATTGGAAGCAGTGCTCGATGCACTCTCGTAACCGAGCATGAATTTTGATAGTAAAATTCAATAATTTGCAAGCGTTGTTCGTTCGCAAGTCGATTCATGGTTAATTATAGACCAAACTGAACAAGTTTGACAATGACACAAGACACGATTCACGCGTCATCTGTCAAAAACAGTTTTGAAAAAAGATACTAGGAAAAAAATCACCCATTATAAATGGCAACACTGGTTCTATAGTGCCTGCATAATGACGGTATTAGAACTGCAACATGTCTTGTGCCCGGATTCGCTAAATCACAGAAATCACATCCCAATATGTGGCTAACATGCTAATTCTTATTATTTCTGGACTATAGTTATATTTCACCGAGATAAATATGAATGATGATAGCGTTTACACATAAGATCATATCTTCTCGCTCCCCCTTGTATCTTTATGAGAAATTTGTTTTCAGACGAAGTAATTCAGACATTGATTTCAGACACAAAAAAAGACTAGAGATTCCTATGTATAAAACAACTTTATTTCGTAGTTCATACACTTACAATGCTATCCTGATTAATAACGAATTAGATAACAATATAAAGGATTGGCCCACGTACCAAGTTGAACGTTTGTACTCGTATGAGGTGCGTGTATCTATATTTGCTTTTTCTACCAGCTGGACTGTTTTGTTGCCTATCGTTTCATTGCTGGCAAATATCCTAAATCTTAGGTTCCAGTAATTATCGTGGAATATCTTCAGGAGCAGATTGGCTATTATTTGGTTGCCATTTCAGAAGACCAAAGCATGATAATATGAAAGGCTCACTAGTAAAGATCTGCAATTCGTGGCTGGATTTTAGACTAATCACTGGTTATTAAGGGTACACATACAGACAATGAGGCTGAGTATATCTAGCTTCCTACGTAGAAACAGTGCAAGTAAAGAAGAAACTGTAGACCATTCTGACTCTGACTCTAAAAAATTGTTTCATCGACAACTAGAAATAAGATTCTGCCTCAGTCACGAAAAGGAACATTTCCATAATAGCATTTTTTTCCAATTTTACAGGAGAGCGTTTTGAATATTTTCACGAGATTTGAGTTGTCGCTGACAAAAAGGTATTATTGCTACATAATCGAATTTGTGGGTATATCTGCTCATGTTTACAAGCTTTTCAAAAATGAGCAACGATTAACCCATTTCTCAGTTCATGTGTTCAAAATTTCAAAAAAAAGTAAATACGTCATTTTGTTAAACTGAAAAGTCGTAATTCATGGAATAAAGAGTCAGTTACGTCCGTGTTATATTAAAGTGATGTAAAATAAAAACATATGAAATTTAAGAAAAAAAAAATGATTTATTACAAGACAAAATGGTTACAAAAAGGGGAACAGTGAATACTATAGCGAAATAAGTATCCGCAGTATCTAAAGCTATTTAACTCCTTATAAAAGTATTGTATATGGCAGCACAAACATAAGATTCACTCAAAATAATGATATAATAATATCTGTTAAAGATAAACAAAATAATAATTAGTATTTCTATTAGTATAAAAAACTGTATTCGTGTTGCAAGTGACTAGTTTTGTAAAATATTGTTAGCTGCTCATGTTTTTTAACCTTTATTTATATAAATTCTAGCCATTTTATAGGCTCCCCTGTATCTGAAGTTCTTACAGACAAAACTCTCAGCTCTTGAGATATTTTTTTAAAGCCTTGAAAGTCGTTGTGCTAAAGTTCGTGCACAATGTACGGCTGATTATGTCTTGCCAGGCGAATAACTGGAGGCAGTTGGGCAGCAGCGGTGGCTGCAGTGGTAGACTATTCGGTCTCCGTGCGCTGTGCGGTTTTGAATCCCGTCCCAAGAGAAATTGTTCTCTTGGCTACGGATGTTGTGATTGTCCGTAGGTGGTAGATGGTCTTTGACTGACGAACGCGGAGGAACCACCCGGTTGATCTCGTAGGCGGGGCCAGAATGTGTGCATGTTGCATGCATACGTGTTCCCTCGCCGGAGTCCGTGTGGCGTCCCGCCTTTCTCCTGTATCCCCCTATAGCCCTACGGTATCCCATGGGTGCTTAGGTCTTCGTGGTAGTTGGAGTACAAAAAATGCTGTAAAGACGGCACTGTGGGCAGGATCTCCTTCATTTTGACCATGCAAATAGAATAATCAGATATCTACTATATTCCAAGTCTACATCATATAAAAGCATTTTCGCAATAATGGAATTCTTATTCTGTCCACTGTATCCATCCGAAAATAGTCGTAAATTTGAAAAACCCTAGAAACACAAGAACTTACTTCAAATGCCTCTCTTTTGCTCTCTAGTAAATCCAAAGAAAACAGTGGCATTCCTTCGAAGAAATATCCGCACTTTCATTTGACCGGGGACTTGTCCTAGATCAAAACTTCCACATGCAATTCCATTATTATTATTCAGAGCTTGCGCTCTATAGAACTTTTTATTTCCCTTACTTTGTTTTTCTCGTCGAAGTACTTTTGATACCTGTCCTTCAGGCTTTATTTCTGATCTTTCTCACCTTGTCTGTAGGATTTACACAGCAAGCACTGATCTTCCTTCGGTCGGTGAGATACAAGGTTTAATGACCTAAACACTTTGCGGACAATCGAAGGTTTGGCGTCAGTGTGATTTAGTTCTCCTATAAACATATTATATATCTTAGAAACAATTCTGGATGAAGATATTCCTTGGTTGAACTTGGTCGGCAATAGTGGGACTCAATTTTCGGGAACCTCAGGATGTGTTTGTGAATTGCATCTCGAAGTGAATTGTCTCTCCTAATATCTGCCTCCTCTTTTTTCTCCTTCAACGATTCCAGTTGAATTTAATTTTGTGTAATTATTCCAAATTCCACCTTGTTGAATGTTCAACATCAATAATTGGGAGAAGCGAGTGAAAATTCTGTTCTCAAAACTAATTCGTTTGATTGTATCTCAAACGTAAATGCTTACAGAGGCAGAGCCAAGAGTGTCTCTCGTCAGATCGTTCAATACTTCGTACATCTATTCGGCCCTGTAGTCGGAAAATACGGAAAAGATTGCTACCTTTCAAGTTTTATTCTCGAGGATCACATGAGGGATAATAATAAAAAGAACCTATTTGATACCGCCTCCTGCTTCTCAGACGATGTATTTCTTCGGGCTTGGTATTAAATAAAGAAGCGAGTTGTATCGTGCAATACAAAGTTTCCTTTCAGTTGCGATTCTGGGTGATGTATCTCCTTTTCATACATTTCTCGATCGTTTGATGTTAAGAGTAAGGAAAACTTTAGAAAGAGCTGTAGATGTGCGAATGCAGTAAATACAAATGAAGGTTATGAATGTAGGTATTTGCCCATTATCGCGTTTTATACCACTAGGACAGTTCGAATAACTGTTGACATTAAATGTGTAGTCCACTGTCATCGATTTTAAATATTATTCTAATATGAGTAAATACTTTACTGTGATACCAACAATGCACTAAATTATTAATACTGCATGATAAAAACAATGCATGACTCCCTAGAAAGTCAGTTCTCTACGCATATTGTCATCTGATAGCATTTTTCTTCACTGATAGCTTTTTACGAAAGATTATGAACATAGTACGGAGCTACAGGCGGTTAGGCTGGTGGAACGAGTAACCAGAGGATTCACCCTTAACGAAAGTACCGGCATCTTGCTTTCGGATGTCTCAAAAGCATTTGACAAGGTGTGGCACGCGGGCCTCCTGAATAAACTAATCCAAAAGGGCCTTTTTGGCTTCTAAAACTACTGAAATCCTTCCTTGAGGTAGGAAATTTCGGATCAAAATTGACAACGACCTGTCGACAACACGGCTGATTACAGCCGGCGACCCTCAGGGTTCGGTCCTTGGAACTTACCTTTACTCACTGTACATCCATGACGTCCCTAGCCCCAGCAACTGTGAAGTCTATCTCTATGCTGACGATACTGCATTGGTGGCTCAGTCGTGGTCTGGTAACCTAGTCCATGACAGGCTGCAAAGTGCAGTGGAGGAAGTATTAGATCGGGCGGATCGGTGTCTAATTAAAATTAACCGTTCGAAAACGCAGGCAATCTACTGTACAAAAAGACGTCGCGGCGTTCCGTCTGAAGTTTCAATGAACGGACTTCGTATACCATGGAAATCCTCCGCCAAGTATCTCGGTGTCATTCTGGACAAAGGGATGACTTGGCAAAATCATATACGAGTAGAAGCAATAAAAGCTAAATTCTAAATTACGTTTCGACAGCTTTACCCATTATTATGCAAACGTTCAAAATTAAGTTTGATTAACAAGATCCGACTCTATAAGGTGGTCGTAAGACCAGCAATGACTTACGTATGTGCGGCTTGGTGTTTTATTGCCAAAACACACATGCGAAATCTGCAGGTTCTGCAAAGCAGGACGTTGCGCGCTATTGCTGACGTCCCATGGTATGTCTCTAACGAAACTCTTCATCAGTCAGTGGACTACACAGTCGAGCAAGTTCGCAAGCACAAAAGGCCGCGGCTCGCACTGTAATCAAAATTCGTGAAGTTAGAACAACCAAAATTGGAGCATTTTGATAAAATCTTTAGAAAATATCGAATATTTTTAGACCATATCAAAATCTTTGAATTGATTTTAACAATGCCTAAACGCTGCATATCCTAAAAGATTCTCTTCTTCCCCTTTGCTATCGTTCTTCCTTCTCTCCTTTTCTTCCTTATTTCCTTAAAATTGTCTGGTTTCTGGGTTACCAGACCTGACAGACTTACAAACTGACACTGTGACTCAAGAGCTAAGGTCCCACGGACCGCTCCGACAAACAACGATGACTTGACTTGACGAAAGATTATGTCATAGACGACCCGAAACAACGCACAACAGTCACAAATGAATAGGAAAGGGTTATGTTACATCCACGTGGAGAGGTTTTGTGATTCAAAACCTCATAGAAACCATCACTTGTGCAAGTTTGTTTTTGGTCTTAACGCCAGTATCAGTGACTTCACGAAGGGCCAGTTCGTGACACTCACAGCGACACGTTTCAAGAATTAGGTCTCAGAACAGCATCGAGTATCTGCAGTGTACTTCAAGCGGCAGCACCCCAAATATGCGAGCAGAACTCCACGATAGATCTTTTAACTGGGCCTTACACAAGGGGATGAGGGTATATGGGAAAAGGTAGCTCTTAACTCTAAACAAATAACCCAACTTCTTCCCAGTAAATTCTGTGATTGACGTGATCTGTTAGTGCCAAATCAAGTCCGTGGTGATCTGGACTCCGAAACGAAAGGCCTTTTGGCAGAACTCGGCCATCCATTCGAACCATGAACGCTAGGGAACGTCTTGTTAGTCAATGTATAAGTACTGTGCTTTAAAAGCATTAAACTGTACCGCATTGTTGCGTCTCCAATCTCGTTCCTAGTCTTCTCTTCTCATTGGCAGAGATCGGCTTGTCGCACGGAAGAGGAAGAACCTCATGCCATGATCGACACCTGTCATTATGTCAAAAGCAACAACATGAGCCTCACCATATGACTGGGCGAGTTTTCTCCACAGTTTTGTCACGTAAACTAGGAGATTCTCGTGGATCGGTAGTGCCGGAAACCATACTGCCTGTGTAATATACCAAAATATTTAATCTGGTGCAATAGGAAGAGATCAAATAATGTCCGACTGGTTTAGAATAATGAATGAATTTTGGAAGAAGCATCACATAATTAGAAACTGATTGAATTAAAAAAATCTTCGATTTCCACCAAAATGTTTGGTTAAATCACGAATCTCTCATTCCCCTATTCTACCTCAAAACACCCAATATTAGCAAACAGGGAGGAAGACTCAATCACTCACAGCACCTTGTCACCCCATTTTCTCCGGTCCGATAGAAACCTTCCATCCCTAAATGCCCCTAATGTCTACGGCAATTATTGGAAAGGACGGGGCGCACATCCCTTCGGTTCGTCTCCTCCTCAGCTCTGCTGATGTATTAGTTCGTAACACACCCCTTCTCAGGTCGACCGCACTGTTAGGACATCCACTGCTAATGAATATAAATGTACTGTGCCACAAACGGCTATCGTTCTAGCTGTTGATTGAGAACTTTGAGGAAAAGTGTCATTTATTCAAGCACCTAACACTGTTAAAGATCAATCTCCAATTGAGCAGATTTTTGGAATAGATAACCCAATAGCACATGTCAGGTACACACTAATTTACGAAACATTTACTTAAGAAGTGTGAGGTAAGCCAAAATGTTAACACTATTAAAATGTAATGTAAATGTCATGTAAAATGTAATGTCCTCAAAGTTGGGTATAGGTCAGGCAATAATAAGCAAGTTTTTCTGGTAGCACAAAGCCTTAAGATAATCAAGATATTGAGTTTCGAATGCTCTAAACTAAGTGGGCTAGTTATACCCTGCCTCCCTCTCCTTCATGAAAAAGTATGATGTTTTGTGATACTATGTGAGTCAGTATCCAAATCAGGCACCGCGTTGTATCTAGGTTAACCTAGTCACAAGTAACAAGTCACATTTGAAAAACCGAAATGGGCACATTCTTAAAACAATAGTAGTTCTCTTCAATTTCTTTTTTACGTTTTTGGGGCTCTTTTACCGCAAATTAGCTTTGTTATTCGGAACGTAGTTTTTTCTCAAAAGGAAAATCCGAAGTTTAATACATTCTTCTGTACTGACTAGTTCTTAAGATTATTATTGAATCCGACCATTCCCATTTAAAGAAGTAGGGCTCCTCAGATCATATTAGAAAGGAAACATAATTTATTGCATCCCAAGTACTCCTTGAATGGATGTCATAATTAGATGTAGATGGCAGTCACCAGGAACTCACTCTGTCGTATTTCGTTCCACATATGTTTGGGGTGCTGCCACCCCAACTATACTAGCGGTGACTCGGTATTTGGGCCTACAAAGTTGCTTCAGTATAAAAACAATTATCGGCAAGATAGATATCAGGCATTTTCCTACATTTCGAACACATAACGTCGTGGTGTGTCTCTTCAACAGACTCGCCAAGCTTGTGCGTCTGTTATGACATACATATGTGCTATACAGGGTGTTCCTCAATGATATGCGAATATTTAAGGGTGTGAATTTACATGCAAAATTAATGTTAGTTTGCTGTCCAAAAATGTTTCCTTACATAAACTCGGGGTGTTGAAGTTTTAGTAAAAAAATTGAAATGAATTAATATTTTCAGAACCGCTTCGGATTTAGTACGTAGTGAGAGTTAATAAAATTGCATATTTTTCAATACAAAAATAATTTTTAGCTTTAACAGTGGCGTGCGTACGGGTATTGACTTCGATATATTTTAAGAAAAAAACGGTACGCCAATGGTTTTTTGCCAAATAAAAATTATTTTTGAATTCCCCGTTCAATTTAAAACAAATGATCTCTATTAAATTGTTTTCGTTCGATGCGCCATTTTTGAGTAAAAAAATAAAAACCGTTCTATTGTCCGAGAAAATTAATGTAATAATTGAAGAATGCAATTTAGCAATGAATATCTAGTTGCTCTGGAATATGCCACTGGCTATTGACATCTGACAAGTCTCTGTTATTCAAATCTGTTCGGTGTGACATCTTTTTAATTATTTAGTTTTTACAATCTTGTTAATAATGGTGAATTATTCAAATGTAGAAATGGCGAAAATGCATTACGTATATAGCCTTGTCGACGTTAATGGTTAGCAAGCCAGACAGATTTATCACCAGAGATATTCCGATCGTGCTTTGCCAGATAGTCGAACCTTTTCTAATATTCATCGTCGTCTTGTTGAAACTGGTTCTGTCTGAAAAGGAGCATCTGAAGGTAGACCTCTAAGTGTGAGAACACCTGAAATTGAGGAAGCAGTGCTGCACGAAGTCGAAGAACACCCTGAAACGAGTACCAGGAAGATCGCTAGACACTAGAATATTTTCTATCAAATTGTTTGGAGAATTTTAGTGGATTTTTTGTGATATCCTTACTATATTTTAAGAGTAAAGGCATTACTTCCCATTGATTTTCCAAGGCGTGTGACCTTTTGTCAGTGGTATCTTCAAAAAATTACACAAAATCCGCAATTTGAATCAATGATTCTGTTCACGGACGAAGCTAATTTTTCTCGAAATGCCACTCAAAATTTCCACAATAATACTTTGTGGGCAGAAGAAAATCCCTATGCCGTAACCGAAACCCATTTCCAATACAAATTTTCGGTTAACGTATACGCAGGAATTATTGACAACCACTTTATTGGCCCATTCTTCTTGCCGGGGCGATTTGACGGACAGACTTACCTCAATTTCTTTCAACAACAGTTGCCTTTGCTGCTTGCTGATGTTGCGTTAGTAATAAGAAACAATATATGGTACATGCATGATGGTGCACCAGCGCATTTCACCAAGGTCTCCAGACCTCAACAGTTTAGATTTATTTTTATGCGGCTATGTTAAGACACTAGTGTACACAAGTCCCATTAACACTGTAGAGGAATTAAGAGAAAGAATAGTTGCAGCTTGTGATAAAAAACACTCCAAGGATATTTCAACGATTGCGCAATTCCATGAGAACGAGGGCGGAAGCATGCATACTAAGTGAATGGGGCCATTTTCAAAAATTTTTGTAATCATTTCGTTGGTTTTAATGTTATGTTTACGTTGTTAGTTGTTGTTGTTCATTACCCCTGATGTGTTTAATTTTTCCAATTAAATTAATAATAATTTTGCAAGTTAGACAATAGAACGGTTTTTATTTTTCTACTCAAAAATGGCGCATCGAAGGAAAACAATTCACGAGAGATCACTTGTTTTAAATTGAATGGGGTATTCAAAAATAATTTTTATTTGGCAAAAAACCATTGGCGTACCATTTTTTTCTTAAAAAATATCGAAGTCAATACCCGTACGCACGCCACTGTTAAAGCTAAAAATTATTTTGGCATTGAAAAATATGCAACTTTATTAACTTTCACCACGTACTAAATACCAGTGAAATATCTGAAGCGGTTCTGAAAATATTAATTAATTTCCACTTTTTTCCTAAAACTTCAACACCCCGAGTTTTTGTAAGGAAACATTTTTGGACCGTAGTTTATAAAGCAAACTAACATTAATTTTTCATGTAGATTCACACCCTTAAATGTTCGCATGTCATTAAGGAACACTTTGTCAAATGTTTTCAAATAATTTTATGAATGTCTGGATTAATTATCGCATCTTCAACATTCTCAACCATCTGTAGCTGCTTTTTGAACATCATGTCTTTCCTATAAAACATCGATCGGTTGATCTCTGTCCGTAAGTTCATCATATACTAAGTGACATATAAATCCGAACACCCAGTTTAAATGGTTTTATTTTAATAAAATTTTGTATAAGTACTTAATGAAGCATAATAAGTAAATGATAAAAATTTCAAAATGATTGCACTGCTTTAAAGCCCTTTGACCTTTAATAATGTGTGGATGCACCCTGATGTGCTACGCATTCTCCAACGCGCCTAGGCATGCTTCTGATCAGGTGGTCAATGTCCTCCTGTGGTATCTCATTCCAGGCAACCACCAACTCCTCTCGAAGTGCTTCTAGAGTCTGAGGAGGACGTTGCAAATTGAGCAATCTCCTACCCATCATATCCCACACGTGCTCAATTGGGGATAAGTCGGGAGATCTTGGTGGCCATGGTAACAATGTGACATCATTATATTGAAAGAAGTCTATTGTGACTCTTGCAACATGTGATCGGGCATTATCTTGTTGGAAAGTTGGATCTGCCAGGGTGTCAAGAGAGGGTAAAAGATGGGGTTCTAGAACTTCGTGGATATAACGCTGCGCGTTCATGTTACCTCTGATGAAGATTAAAGGTGACCTGGAACCATAAGCTATAGCACCCCAAACCATAACTCCAACAGTGTGATGAACATGTCTTTCAACAAAAAACTGTGGTGGATTCCTCCTTTCACCACGTCGCCTTCTAACCCTGGCACGACCATCGTGCATGCCTAAACAAAAGCGAGACTCCTCACTAAAGACAATACTGTTCCATTCCTGATCCCAGAGTGACCGTTGTCTGCACCACTCAAGGCGATTACGTCGGTGTTCTCGAGTTAAAGGGAGGACCCAGTGTGGCCGGTATGAAAACAAGCCAAAACTTCTCATTCGTCGGTAAACACTTCGCATGCCAATAGGTCTTCCGTGTTCTGCAAACCATTCATTTGCAATGGACCTGGTAGTGGAGAAACGGTCTTGGGCGGCGATCTTCACGGTCTGTTGTTCTACGGCGGCGTCCAGTGCCTTGCTCTTTGCGTACGGCCTTCTCGAAGCCATGCCTGACAACACCTAACCACAGTGTCTACACTTCTTTGCACTCTAACTGCAATTGCCCGAAAAGAAAGTCCAGCTTCACGAAGTCCCACTATACGGCCCCTATCAACCTCACTAAGTTGACGAAATCGTACAGGTCTCCGTACTCTAGGCATCGTAACCGATCGTAAAGGATATCAAGAACCAAAATCCGCCAACGTTGATTCTTTACTGCGGCTGAAATATTCATTTTTAGAGCGTTAGTGAATTAAAAAAAAGCAGTATAAAAACCGGAATGTCCAACTGATAAGGCTGAAAATTGTTTCACTTTGTATTTACAGTAAGATAAATACATTCACCAACTTTTATTAAAATAAAACCATTTAAACTGGGTGTTCTGATTTATATGTCACTTAGTATACATTGTCGATAGATAACATTCCTCTAACGGACGGTTTTCTGATTTTTTCACACCGACGCTCATGCGTGGAAATAAGCGTGAAACGGCACCATATACGATTGGTTAGACGAAAGCACTATAATTACTCAATTTTAATATGTGGTCGTGAATCAAGCGGTGTATAGAGTCTTATTTGCTGTGACCGAAAATCTACTGCTTTTCCCACCTTTTCTCAATTCCTCTCAACGATACAACAGTTTTGCTGGGAAGTTGCATCTGTCGATATAAAAAGATCCTCCTTTAATTAAATACATAGAGGGAGTTGCAGAAGATGAAATAGTAGTCGATAAAAATGGAGGAACACAGAGAAGACGCGAAGCTGTTGTGCGAAAGCTCTTTTGAAAGTAATCCAATATGGTGGAGTGAAAGGAACGACCGAAGCCATAATATAAACGATACTTTTCTTCGTTCGCGAGCTCGTCGTAAAAAAGTTCACGGCCCTTTGTTATTTTCGATATGCGGGAAACAGGCGGTTTTCATCATTGGCTTATAAAGGAAATGACAGCCATATCGGAAGATATATTAACGACGGTGCGGCACTCTCACGGAAAATTCCTAATAAATTTTGAAATATACTTCGTCCATGATTTATTATAAGTCTGTCGTTGTCTACTTTTACGATGCCGTTTTTTTGTTTCTCAAAACCATAAGTGGGTCCAAACATACATGTGATCTTTTCATCATATTTGTAGCTGCTGTACTGAGCAGTCGCTAGGCTGTGAACACAACCTAGGGAGGAATGGCTCAACGCTGAACTCGCAGTTTAGGCCATATAAGGTATGAAGGACCTCTCCTAGTGCCATCTCTGAAGTAGATCTTATCCGAGCCATAGCAAGTACTGTCTTTTCTCGAGTATCAATACGGTAGAACAAGAGATTATTATTGATACGTGACACACGGTTCTGTCGCTTCCGTCAAAGAGCCGTATTTTGTTGTGTTTTTTGTACGCTACGGAATTTATAATTTTGTACTTGCTAACAACTATTTTTTTAGAAAAGTTCCTTTATTATACAAAAAATTGCTACAAACAAAATGGCTGCCAATTATCATGATTATACTCGTATTTCAAGTAAGGGAGGACTAAGAGAATATGAACAGTTTTTGATTGTGTTAAATCACCTCTACTATTTAGGCCCGTATCGTCAGTCATCCCTACAATTGAAGGGCCCGGTGCAATAACCGACCACGTGCACATTTCTTAGTTTTGAGAAAAATGAGAAAAACTCGTTATTCACTCATAGTTAAAGTGTTGCGAAATTTGTTATTTTGCAGCCTTTTTGGCCAAAAACTCATTTTTTCCATCAATATATGCACAAATATTTACTTTAGATTTTTTGAAATCTGAAATTGAACCTTCCACGTGGACGGTTATTGTCACCAAAATGGGAGGAAATCTTATAAAAAAAGAAGAAATGCTATTATTTTAAAAAAAAAAAAATTCTTTATTGGGTATAATAGAACTACTCAATAAACAAAGTGCATACTAACACTTAAGTAACGTAAATAAATAATTTAAACGACAATCAAACGAAACAGAACAGTCTGAATAAGGTATATCGAACTAATCAATAAAAAAAGTGCATACATCACTTTAGTAGGTAACCCAAAGAAGTAATCAAACGAAACAGTACAGTCTGAATAAGCTCTAATCAGAATCCCCATCTGTCCTTTCGATCGTATCATAAACTGTTTGACAAATGGGGGGCACATATTTTCTCACTAATGGCATAATGCTATCGTATTTAGCTGCTTTCAGTGGTAGCTTCTTGTTATATGCTAGAGGAGCTCTGTTTAGGTCAATAGGGGTACCTGCGCATTTATTTAAGGGATATGAGATTGTAATGGCAGGATTATGTGTTTGAGATACTGAAATATTCTCAGGGAATGTAGAATCATATATAAATAATCTATATTTCAATAATGTAAATGGTTGTTTTTTAACCACAGAAGTTTTTAAAAAAAAAGGCTCGAGATATGTTTTAAAATCAAACACCATATCCTGTGTTACTCTTTCAACGGTAAACTTCTTACCACAGTTTTCTAGTAACGAATACCATTCTTCAGGCAAATACAAAAGATCTTTTTTACGTTTCTTTTTTTCAATTTGTGCAAAATCTCGGTCACATGGCAAAAAGCTATGACCTGGCTCTGGCAAATGATGCACTATTTTAGAAAATCTTCCGTTGTTGACTAAAGTTGACAGAAAGCGGACCATTGCCCCATTTTTATTTTGCCCCCCACAGTTGTCTGTAAAGATATGCAAAACGGTAACTGACCTGCTTATATATTTGTTAATGAAATGCCACAAAAAGGATACTGATTCTATAGAGCCTTTCTTCGCTACAGTTTCGTCAGACATATAACTAACCGATTTGTTATTGGAACAAGAGTAGAAAAGCTGATTATATACACAAATCTGCCTAGCATAAAATATGTCCCCTGTAGTCAACACCGGAACAGGCAAATTTTGCTGGTAATCGAAGCAAATAGTCTCCACAGTTTCGTTAGTTCGTGCCATTTCAGTTTTTTCTTTCAAATCGTCGTAGAAAGCTTGAGCTTTCCGAAGATGAACATCTTTTTGAACTTTTAGTTGCTGCTTAAGTTCATCCGTAGAAGCGGCATCAAGTTGTATTTTCAGTAGGTCACAAGTAGCACAAGTGTCCGAACGCGGATATCCGAATGGCAAATTAAAATGTTCTGTAAAATACCTATAATAGTAGTCATACGTTACTTTAGGTTTCGCTTTTTCATGGCTTTCTATCAGGCTGTACTGTTCAGGTTCGTATTTTTGCAAATAAAGTTCATGCATTTTGCGGACATTCAACTCTGCTGGTAGGTACTTCTTTTTATTTTCATTTCGTGAATAGTGTGATTCACGTGCTGGAAAACTGTTTATATGGTCCTCAATCTGTGCTACAACATTTTCCGGTAATTTGTTTGGTCGGTTATGGTGCTTACCACGGGAATCCTTTTGAAGCAGCAGACCAGAAACTCTTGACTGTGAAATTCTTGTTACTCGTGATCTGTGAATCGCATGCAAGTTACAAAATGCTGTGCGGCACACTTTTTCAGTTTTTGAAGAGATTTTAATACTATAACGACAATCACATCTGAATCCCTGCTGTTTTGCTTCAATAGTTTTACCTCCACTACTTTTATATTCTTTGCCAGAATTCCTTTCCAACTTTCTTACATTTCTTTTCCATGCTTGAGGAGTGCGCTGTCGTTTTTTACCCTCTTTTATTAGAGGCTTTTCTGCAGGTTCATCTGCATTAAAAGAAATATATGCATTACAAAGCTAGTGAACAATACTAGACCACTTACCTTCCTCAGTTGAGCTGCTTGAGTTGTCGCCTGCAGTAACATGCTTTGAGATAGGTGTCTGATTTATACCTGACGTACTAGCTTTATTTATTTCTTCATCTACAAGGAATTATTTACATCATTGTTATTTTTATCATTTTTTAAAGTTGATCAAATTACCTTGTTCCTTATCGTCGTTCAAAGCATGTTGGTCAGTAACAGAATAGGCATTACTTAATGATTTAATAAAACACTTTCTGCCATTTTTGTTGCCATTCTCACTTTCCAATACATAATCTGGGTCCATATCATAATTATCGGAGTCATGGTATGGATCACCTTCACTGGAAAACTCACTTGAGCTGTCCATTTTCACAAGGCGATGTGCACTCCACAAACGTCAGAAAAGTAAGGTTAGACCTTGCTCAAGTTTGAGCGCAAAAACCGGCTATGTGTGTCACGTGGCCGCTTGTTGCGCCCAATAATATTGATGGTGAGAACTACGTCAGGGATATATTTGGTGCAAAAAGCGACCACGTCGATTTAAGTGGAGTTTTATACACAATCCGTGTAATGTTCTTGCTCCAAACGACGCGGATACATTTTTCAAAGCAAAAAAAGTCATAATCTCAATTTTGACAAAATTGGTCTTTGGCCGGTTTTTGCACCGGGCCCTTCAATTGTAGGGCGCGTTTATGGCCTCCTTGATTGTCACACTCCGTTCTCTCCTTCAAAAATTTCTAGATTACACTTGTTCCGTGTCAGCGTCAGCGCTCTCCTATTGTGAAGATATGTTTTCTTTTTAAATTGTGGGAAATTTCAGGCTGATAAAACATGATATAACTCAAAAGCAAGCACAATTTGATGAAAATAGATGTTTGTGACATAACCTCAAAATAGAGTTCTGACACGGAGAAGTAGCAAAAATATGACAATCAAGGAGGCCATAAAGGCGCCCTACAATTGTAGGGACGACTGACGATACGGGCCTTAGAACTAGGAACACCATATGACTTTAAAGGGCAATGAAACAGCTATGTTTAAATTACGTTACTCTGATGACGGACAATTAACCAGCTACTGGAAAGAGCAACGCAGTCTATTTTATTGACTTCCCTCGTAATCAATAAATCCCAGATGTACTATAATAATTTTATAATAAACATGTGTACTTCTTATGTTTAATTGTCAAAATTCCGAGACACCAAAGGTATCTAGATATGTGATCAACAGCTCTGAATATGGACCTAACTTTTACCAGATTTACACCCGATTCATCATTGCCAACGTTACAGATGAATACAAAGATGTCACTTGCTGATCAGCTGTTCCTTTCAGTAGATGTCAAAACGTAATGAATATTCACGAAATAGTAATTTGACGTTTAGGCAACTTACTGCAAAATCGCTATTGTCACTTCGGAGTTACGTGACATGATTGATGTCTTTTAAGTTTTGCATATAGAAATAAAACAACGCGGTAGGTAGTTTTAAATAACTTTATTGTTTTTCGAAGTATTCTCCACGAAGATTAATACACATCTGCACTTATTCCACTCGTTTGCTGGCAGATCCAAAACGGCATTTTTGAATGCGTCAACTGCTTCTTCTGGTGACTGGAACCTTTGACCACGCAGTCTGTTTTTAATTTTCGGGAAAGTAAAGAAACCGTTAGAACTTAGGTCGGGACTATATGGAGGATGGTCCAATAATTTCACGTTTTCTTCCGTTAAATACTGCCTTGTTTTTTTGGGCTGTGTGCGAGCTTGCGTTGTCTTGGTGGATGATGATTCTTCTTTGATTTTTCGAAGCTCGGTGATGACTTTTGGCAAACAAATGGTGGTATACCAATCCGCAGTAACAGTTCTTTGCTCATTAAGAGCGATTGTTTCAATATGACCCGCTTTTGACACAAATATCGCGACCATCTTTTTCGGAACACTTCGAGAACGGATGGCTTTTGTTGGCCTTTCTTCACCTTGGAACACCCAAACAGCCGACTGTCGTTTATTTTCTGGTTCATAACAGTAACGATTCATCACCACTAACAATGCTGTACACATTTTTTGAGTTTCCGGAATTGAAACGGTCAAGCGTTTTTTGTCACCAATTAACCCTGGCAGCTTTCTGCTCTTCATTCAACAGGTGGGGTATCCAACGAGAAACTAATTTTCTTACTCCTAATTCTTCATGTAAAATTTTTTTTGAATTGAGGTCTTTGAGATATTCAAGGATGCCTCAATCTCGCAATATGTCACATGTCTATCTTCAGTGATGAGTTTGCGCACAGCATCGACGTTTTCCTGGGTGACTGCCGTTTTTGGTGCACCCATCCTGGGATCATCGCTAAGACTCACCCATCCACGTGTGAGTTCTCCATATCAACGGAAAATTGTCGACTGATGTGGCGTTTCGTTGCCAAAAACAGACAGTAACTCAGCAAGGCATTCTTGTTGCGATACTTGTCTCTGAAAGTTGTAATAAATTATGGCGCGAAAATGTTCTCGGTTGAGGTCCATTTTTCTTCTGACATCATGACACTTAAAAATTCACTGTAGTGAGAACACTCCACGTATTGTTGTGAAACTTTGAATTTAAGTTTACTAAAGAGTGAGGTTACTACTATGGTTCTATATGGAAAACTTAAAAGACATCCCCCGTAAGATTCTCGCATTCTTATCGTACTATGCTACCTGCTTCGGCATCTATTGTTGTCAAGTGGAATGGTTTTTATGCTATTTGAATAACGAGGGAACATGGGAAAGTGATTTTAATCCTACGAGACCAGCAATGATCTGATAGTTTTAGCAAAGCGGCTGTCATCTCTGAAGCAGTATCGAAATCTCATAGTAGACAACACACTCAACTAGTGAAATATCAACAAAATAAAACTTCTAAACCATGATATGCCCCTGATCTCTGTGATTAATAGGGAGTATTTAAAATGCATATTTCATCACCGGTTGATTAGCTTCTGACAATACGGTTACAGATAGCAAATACCAAGGTTATAAATCTTTGCAACCAGATATTTTGTCGAAGAGTAGAAACATCCCTAACGCGTCATTGATTGTTGCATGATTAGCTTCGCGAGATTATGTCGAATGAAAAATGTTGATTGCGAGATTCAAACAAGCACTTTCTGAGTTTCGTGTAACATTTTAGCTATCTTGCATGTAAATCATGGAAACAGAGCTGCAGGTACCTAAAACATTTATAAAATAGTGGTTTGCGAAAGAAGTTCATCTATATCAGCAGATCTGCTAGATTAGTTGTCCCTGTTTTGACTTGAGATAACGGACGCAGGTAACAGTACAAACGAAAGAAAGGTTTCTTTTCTGGGAAACGTTTTTCGTTAGAAAAAATAACTTGTATGTTTATATTAAAAATAACTTCTATGTTTATATGTTTCTTTTATAAGACTTACTACGTACAATTACTGGCTGCACTACAAATAATCAATTTTGAACTTGTAACACTCGTCGCCCTTAGGGAGCCACCTAAAGAACTACGCAGTCCATCTACTCGAAGCCATTTTTTCAATACAAACACAAAGCTTGACCCAGAAAACAATTCGCAAATGAACGATACGGCAAGGCAAACCTGGAAGGAGTGTGCGGATCGTCAAAGAAAGGAAAAGAAACATTAACAGCAAAGTTCTAAGCCTCGCAGAAATGACCGAAATGAGATTTTGGCGGATTTGCGTGATTGACGACCCACGCTTGTCAAAAGCATTCGTCGGGCTCAGGAACGCTCCATTCCCCAGAATGTTACTACCGCTGTAGGAGGTATTAAGGAGAAAGACGTTTCGGTTGAATTAAGCTAAAACGCGCGCTCCGTCGGAAACGTACTTATAATCCAGGAAACAGTTTCGTATAAACCTACATAAATAGGTTATCTTAGCCTACATCCACTCAAGGGCAAGATAGGAGGACCTTCGACACAAGCAAGTTGTGAACCTGTTGGAAAGTTTCATATTTGGTGCGCGAGAATGTGACACAATTTCCATATCGTAAGTTATCGAACTACTAATCCAGTTAGTAAATGTTTCTTTCAAAATTTCGCTTTCCACCAAGAATTTCTTCAAGTTTTGGGAAAATATAAAAGTCTGATGGTACTAAGTCGGGGCTGTATGATGGATAATTCAGAAGCTACTAACGAAACTTGTCCAGTTGCGTATGTGTGAGGCCGAGCGTTGTCGTGAGGTAGAACGACGCAGGTAGCGAGCAGGATCAGCTGGCGGTTTTGCATAGCAGAATAACGCACCTAGAAGGAACTTTTTTTACGGTTAAAAACGGTAGTGCTAAGCGCATTTCACAATCGACGTGTTTACTGATGTGACAAACAAAGCAGTATAACCACGTAACCAACACCAACAGAAGCGTGAAACGTAAGGGCGCGTAGTGAAAGACTGGCCAAGGGTGTCAACCGATTCTTACTTCAAAAAATGGCCCTCCTACATTCAATGTCAGAAAGGGTGAGCCAAATCTCCGTCAAATAAAAATGCTCGTCCATGTGCAAGATTGTAGATATCGGAACAAGCAAAGTTTCTTCTGACTGACTCTATTTGGGCGTTTCTCTTAACACACTTTTTGCTATTTTATTGTGATCTGGAAATTTGGCTAGAGAAGCGTGGAGTTCTATCTGGAAGTCTATATTTGAAAATCGATACAGTGACTAGCAGAAATGAGAACTGTCAAGAATTGAGTATTTTCTTGCATATTAGAAGCGGTTGTGGCGTTATTATTTTACGTATAACTTTTTTAATAGTCGTATTTATGACACTTTTTTAGTCACAGTTGATTTACACACATAGCCAAACATACAAGTATGACCTTAGTTTTAGTGTGTACATTTCATGTATATATACTAAGTGACATATAAATCCGAACACCCAGTTTAAATGGTTTTATTTTAATAAAATTTTGTATAAGTACTTAATGAAGCATAATAAGTAAATGATAAAAATTTCAAAATGATTGCACTGCTTTAAAGCCCTTTGACCTTTAATAATGTGTGGATGCACCCTGATGTGCTACGCATTCTCCAACGCGCCTAGGCATGGTTCTGATCAGGTGGTCAGTGTTCTCCTGTGGTATCTCATTCCAGGCAACCACCAACTCCTCTCGAAGTGCTTCTAAAGTCTGAGGAGGACGTTGCAAATTGAGCAATCTCTTACCCATCATATCCCACACGTGCTCCATTGGGGATAAGTCGGGAGATCTTGGTGGCCATGGTAACAATGTGACATCATTATGTTGAAAGAAGTCTATTGTGACTCTTGCAACATGTGGTCGGGCATTATCTTGTTGGAAAGTTGGATCTGCCAGGGTGTCAAGATAGGGTAAAAGATGGGGTTCTAGAACTTCGTGGATATAACGCTGCGCCTTCATGTTACCTCTGATGAAGATTAAAGGTGACCTGGAACCATAAGCTATAGCACCCCAAACCATAACTCCAACAGTGTGATGAAACATGTCTTTCAACAAAAAACTGTGGATTCCTCCTTTCACCACGTCGCCTTCTAACCCTGGCACGACCATCGTGCATGCCTAAACAAAATCGAGACTCATCACTAAAGACAATACTGTTCCATTCCTGATCCCAGAGTGACCGTTGTCTGCACCACTCAAGGCGATTACGTCGGTGTTCTCGAGTTAAAGGGAGGACCCAGTGTGGCCGGTATGAAAACAAGCCAAAACTTCTCATCCGTCGGTAAACACTTTGCATGCCAATAGGTCTTCCGTGTTCTGCAAACCATTCATTTGCAATGGACCTAGTAGTGGAGAAACGGTCCCTTAAGGCCAATAATCTTAGGCGGTGATCTTCACGGTCTGTTTTTCTAGCCCCTTGCTCCTTGCGTACGGCCTTCTCGAAGCCATGCCTGACAACACCTAACCACAGTGTCTACACTTGTTTGCACTCTAACTGCAATTGCCCGAAAAGAAAGTCCAGCTTCCCGAAGTCCCACTATACGGCCCCCTATCAAACTCACTAAGTTGACGAAATCGTACAGGTCTCCGTACTCTAGGCATCGTAACCGATCGTAAAGGATGTCAAGAACCAAAATCCGCCAACGTTGATTCTTTACTGCGGCTGAAATATTCATTTTTATAGCGTTAGTGAATTAAAAAAAAGCAGTATAAAAACCGGAATGTCTAACTGATAAGGCTGAAAATTTTTTCACTTGCTATTTACAGTAAGATAAATACATTCACCAACTTTCATTAAAATAAAACCATTTAAACTAGGTGTTCGGATTTATATGTCACTTAGTATATATGCTAAATATATCAGCTGAGCCGCATTTTTAATATTTGTGCAAAACCTTCGGAAATGACAGGTTTTTCACTCCAAAGGAGTTTAGTTGCATGACTTTTACTTTGCTAAACCGGACACACTGGTTCGTTATTTAGTGCATCTTTAATCGTACTTCTTTGTTTCAGGTACGCCACTTAACAGTTCTGACTTCCTGTAAGTAAGCTAAAATTTCTATATTCTCTTTAACTGCTTGTCATTCTTGTACAAATTATTTTTCATCACCACATTTCAAACATTACGAATACTTTCAGAATAAACATTTCCCGTTTACTATTTCCCCATAAATAAATGCCCACTTTCACCATCGCCATTCCCCTGGAGAGGTCGAGACTGTAAACTTATTTATTTTCTGAATAAGACCGGCAGAGCATGTCGGTCTCGGCCTCTCTGATTGTCCATTGTGTCCACTTAAATTCACATCGGCTCCCGTGAAAAAGCGGTCAAGACGTTTCTATTGAAAACACGATGCTAGACAAGGCATGGACAATGGGGAACACGAACCAAACCGACGGTGGCGGCTTGAATCTAATTCTTTTGAACACATGCTACCACAGTCCCGGAATAGCTGTGTGGTTGTGCTGTTACTCTCAAAGCATAGATGGAGAAAGTGTTTATGTCCTTAAAGTTGGAACATTCCCTTAAGCAACGTATAGTTGTGGAAATAAGCAACGGTCTGCTATATCAAATCCGGCACTGCCTACAGCAACTAAGTAAAGGTTGCCAGCTCCAACGATGATTGACTCGGCTGAGGACTACTGGTGGTGAGCAGAGTAGTGAGAAGCGGAGGCTTCTATCTATGGAAAGCACCAAAAAGGAGAAATATAGGCAATTGCTGCTTAAATGTCAGTGAAAAGCAGTATTACGCGTGATCTGCGCTTATAGAACGGTGATAACTGAGGCGCTCTGGTGGAAGCTGGAACGCTGCCAACAGATTTGCTGGCAGATGAAAGAAATGCACTCTATTAGAACTATAAAGGGACTAGCTAGAAATGATGAAAGGGAAGCGCGATATATTAAGTGACAATGGAGCTGGGACACGACCAGCCACGGAACGTAGACTATAACTGTCTAAAACTGTAATGACTCATCGATGTTCACGTGAACATCACTTAACTACCAGTAGTCGGCTGTTCATAGGCGGGGTATGAATGTTTAACATGGGTGAACTAGATTTGTCACATGCTTAATAAAGAGTGGTTTGAAACATATTGTAAGTCAAAAATTTGGGAATTACCTTTATTCATCGTCGCTTCCACTTAAATCTGACAGTAATAAACTGTCGCTATCGCTTTCCTCGTTGAAATTGACTATAACTGGCTCTATGATGGTGTCGATGTGGTGGTCAAGCTGCCACATTTTTGTTTCTTCCTTCACAACATGACGGATAGCATTCTGCCAAGCTTCGGGCGTTACTGAGCTGTACGGAAGTCTCAAGTAAAACCTTAACGTCTGGTAATTTGAAGGTTGTGTTATGGCGCGCAATATAACCCTTCACTTGAGCCCAGATGAGCTCTATTGGGTTCAGTTCACAGTGGTAGGGCGGTAACCGCAGCACAGTGACACCACATTGACGGGCCATCTCATCAGTCACGTAACTAATGTTCGCAGGTTTGTGCTGTTTAATTTTTTCATACAATTCCGCTTTCACACATGAATCGTCAAACGGGATTCCTTTTTCGCGCAACCATTGCTGCATGTCACTTTTTCGAGATCCCATAGTCGGTACACGTTCGGCTCGACGACTATGGTAGGAAGCATTATCCATGACGATCACAGAGTTGGGCTCAACTCGCTGAAGCACCCCTTGAAACCAGCTCTCGAAGCAGCTGGCATTCATTTCGTCATGGTAATCACCTCCTTTCTTAGAGACGAAAATCAAGTCACACTCTTCTAAAAAGCCACTATCGCTACCAATATGAGTTACGATCAATCTTTGACCTTTCCCTGACGGTCCACGAAGACCTGTTGACAAACCTTCAATGCTTGCTTGTCGGTTACTCACTACGTTTTTGTCTATCCAGGTTTTTTTAACTGTGTGACCTGCATTTACCCATGTCTCGTCCAAATAATAGATTTTTCTGCTTTGTCACCTATATTCAATCATTTCGCGTAGGTATTTTCAACGCCAGGCGACTATTTCAGGTCTCTCTATCAATACTGACTTCCGATTACGCGTTTCGTAACGAAAATTAATTTCGTGCAGGGATTTCCTCATTACCTCGACGCTCATTTGGGGTGTAATATCATTTTCCTTGATCGCTGCATGTACAGCCTTGAGGGTTGGTATCTCATTCCTAAAGAAGAATGAATGTACGGTTCGCCTTAACGCCATTTTGCTATCGTCATCCAATTTAACGGCCTTTCGTCCCTTCAAATTAAACTTTGGATGAGTAGTAGCTCCAGTTTTCTTCTCTTCATGCACCACCCTGCGAATGGTCCACTCTGGAACGCCTGTCATACTTTCACAACGCGCGAGTGCATCTCCCTGCGACATAGTTCTGTTCAGATAATTGAACACGTTGAGCACGATTTCTTTCGCGTCCCTCTTCAGTGCTTTACGAAGCCGTCTACTTGTTCCCTGGCTTTCAGTACTTCCACTCGTGCCATTTGTACTCTCCATGGTTAAGTATAACCAAAACAGTAATCACAGAAACCACAACAATAACAATCACACAACAATTCTTATAAAAACACACAATATGCGATCGCTCAACGAAACACGTTCCAATGCGTTGCCGACGCCTATGAGTCTGCCGGTCGAGGCGCGTCTTTGATTTCATTGGTTCTACCGGCGGAGAACAATCAGCCATTATTTCCATCTCTGTCTGTGCTGTTGACCACCGCAAAGCCACAGAAACGACATATGTCGTACGCTATACGGCTGTACTGGAAGGAAGCCGGGATCGAGCTCTGATCACGTGTTGATCACGCGTATGAGTTATTACAGTTTTAAATAGTTGTAGTAGTAGTAGCTATAGGAGACTAATTCCAGACATTAACGCAGGTAGTAGTGCAGATAAGTTACTATACAGCGCAGTCCCTTACGAGACCTGGCTGCTTTGGAAGCTACCTAAAGCGGGTAGGAAAGAAAATAGGGTTTGCCGAGGAGGGTACTCCTGATGTATCCGATTGTAGTAGATGGGTTGATTGTCAGAAACAACTGGAATTAACGCTCGGCGAGAGACTCACTGCTGATAACTTTGCCAAACAATTAGGAAAGGGCAGATAAGTTGAAATACCAACCACTGCACCGGTGAGGCGAATGATGCTGAGCAATGTATGTGGTGAGAAAATCAAAGAAAGAAACCAATAATAGTTATTATGTACGACGAATGACTGAAGGCTTTTAATGAGTATACCGCTTTTCAAGTATCTGACACTTCGGACAGAGAAGGCTGATATGTATCGAGTTTTCCTGCCTGAGAGTGGCTATAAAAGCTTTCCACTGTCTAAAAAAAAGGTCCAACGACGATTACGTCGTCAACAAGTTCATTTCTATCACCATATGAATGTGAAAATTATTTGAGATGATCTAGGTGCTAACATTTCATAAAATCAAAAAAAAGAGCTCACAAGTGAAAAGCACAATATTTTACAACGCTGATTTTGAATTTAAAGACCTGAACATAACACCTGTAAGAAATTATGGTAATAAAGCTTGAAGAATGCAAGTACATCGTACAGCCGAGTATTTGTAATAATTTACCATCATGATTATAACCACCGTGGCGATGCAGTGGTCGGGATGATGACGTCACGGCTGTAACTGATCCCTAGAGCACGATCTACAGAGCATGAAATGCAATAACTTATGAAAGGTACTTGTTTGATTCAGCAGTATTTACGACTCCCTAATTTAATTATATATGTTACGTTGGTTTGGGAAATGACGCAACCTAATCACTAGATGCACAAGACACTTGGAAATACTCGAACTGTAAAAGGGTGAATCTTCATTCAATGTGTAGCCCCTTTCTAAAGAAGGAGATTGATATATCATACTATACTGGTTTAATGATTAGTTCTTGAGTTATAAGCTATTCAACAGTTAGAAAGCCTCATCTTGTCCGCCATCTTGAAAAATAGTGATTTTATATTCTAGGGTTAAAAAGTACTCGACGAGCTTTAAAAGGAGGTGCATATTACACAATGTCCTATTTAAAATAAGTGTATCAAGATGGTGTCCACAGGCTATCTTTATACTGTCACTAGTACGTTAAAATATATTATTCATGAATTATCTTCAACACTTGAAATCTCAGCTTAACTTGACCTGTTCAAAAAGTAAGTCGTGGGAGGGGAGAGACGTATTTAAAAGCACTGTTTATGTAGAATACAAGAAAAACTATTGGATCAGAAGTTTATGCTCATATCAGTACAGCTAAAGCAGTGATTTTTTCACAATGCTAAAGGTTTTTGTTCGCTTCGCCCTAGCTTGCCTAGCCTTCAGACAAGAGCGAAGGAATTTTTAATTTTCCTCATATTTTAATTAAAACTTTCCACGAGTTATATTAAAATGCGTTGGTAGTTCCGAAAATAAATGCATGCATAACTCTTTATGATAATATCAGATAACGACTGCTGCTAAAAAGATTTCGCAAGGTTGCCAAGCACAGTGTATCACGAAGGTCTTCCAACATTCTTTTTTGTTTTATGTTCACAGAATTGAGGAACTTTCTTATCCTGGTGTTCTGAAGCTTGGTGTATATTGTTTACGTTGATAATCGATCTCTTTGGCATTTTTAATTTTAAAACATGGGCGTCATTTTTTATGCAGATTATACTTCGATAAAGGCCAATGTGACCGAAACATTAGTGAAGTTCATCTTCAACGTGAGTTTGACCATTGATCAGGTTAAGGCCATATAATTCAACAGTAAATCCACAGGATTCCAAACTTAGGTTCCCTTTTATTCAAGGAACGTTTTGAAGTATGGTTCCAACACACTCTATAATAATGTAGTTATCGAAAAGTTGTAAGAAAATGTTACGTATTGCAATATGTCACCGAATATTGCTGCGATAAGCAGATGAATGACCGCGATACCTTGCAGTACCTAACAGCAGGCATTCGATGGAAAAGGTAACGTGTTTTACTAATGATTGTAATAATGATGATAGACAGATATGGAGCAATGATTAGTGTGGTTGCGGATGAATAGTGTATGAGATTTAGTCTGATGTATAAAAAGAATTAAAACAAAAGGAAAACATGTATGAAGGATTTGTATATCACTTCCTGTAAGTACCAACATGTTGGATATTTGTATCTTTATATTCTTTGTGCGGCACAATCGAACACAAAAAACAGGTACAGAAGAAGTTTTATTTTTCAAAGATGAGTTTATATTTGTACATATACTTGATATGGTATGTATATTATGTACATGATTTTGAAGATTCGCGAGTTTAAAAGTTGATATATAATTTTGAGCGTCTCTTATCTAGCAAGTAGACTCTATACATGGCTTTATTAGACCTAGACTTAACCTTGATTTTTTTACCTGTGGTGGATGACACCAGAGGACCAATATCATTCATCATTTGTTAGAATGCCTTAGAGGTAAGAATTTTTTAAAAACTTCATTAAAAAAACGAATCGGTAAAGGTTTGCCATACGTTTCCCTCCAATAAATGCCCAAAACTGGTCTAGTGACGTTTTTTGGGATTTCTACATACAGTCTAAGGCTTATGTTACTCTGTAATAAATCCTTTCTATTCTGTATTAAGGCAGCCTCTCTCACTCAAGCAAAAGAACGAACTCTTTACGACCACAGAATACAAGTTTAAACGTAACATCAAAGGAAAAGAGAAAACATAGTAAGTCTGGTTTCCTTGTGAAACCAACGGTTTTTCGTCTGGAGCAAAAAAACTTCAGTTTCGGTCACAAAAAGGAAAGCTGTTCGTTAGAGCGAAACGCAAACTCCGCGTATAATGGCGGCCTATAAAAAATTACCTGACGCCATTAGGAGTAGTTGCTAGGAATTCATCTCGCTACGAACTCTAACGAGTACTCTTCTGAGTGCAGCCGTTTAAAGTTTACTACCGCGGATTTTTTATTATATTCGGATGGATGATCATTTTTGGTGTATTTCAGGATTGCCAAGTTTCATCACGATCCATTATCTATACGATTTAATGGTTGACGCTTTCACCAATCTCATTCAAATTTCGGATCATGGATCTCTGCTTTACTCAGAAATGAAAGCCTGTGATCCAATAAATATTATGAAAAACACATGGCCAGCCAATTTCAAGAAAATCTAGTATGTTTTATTAACGGTCTGGTTCTATCTTCTCTTATGAGAGTGTTAAAGGCCAACATTTTTATCTCGGTACTCAACCTTGTTTCAACATTTTTAGCAACCATCACTATGGTATAAGTCTAGTCATATTCTTTTTTTTCGTTGTCTGTTTCCAATAAATAGACCTATACCGTACTGATGATTGCAAAAAAGCATGAAACAACGTTACCATCAGTATTCTAGTTTTTTTCTAGCTGTGATATCATTATTTTAACCAGGCAAATTATATTATCAAATAAATCCTTATCATCAGATCATAAATAATAAACACCGCATAGCATCAGAGCGAAGATTCGTTCTACCTACATCTGACGTTTGCGAGGATTTAAAGGGCGATAAGAAGAGAAAAACAAAACAGAAACATGATTTATATCCGTGAAGACCGTTGTTGAAGCATCGTTTCTTTTCACTGTGTACAACTTGCACGAAAACGCTGTAATAAATTAATCCTATAGATTTATGAGTATAATTAATTTCCGACGTCCTTTTGATCGATGGATCTCACCGATAAGTTTTTTAGGTATGTTTTAAAGGAGAGTCTTGCAGCTACCACAAGATTACCACCCTTTTATATACAGCAAGCAATATTGTACTAATACCATAGATTCATTGAGCAGATGCAAATAGCAAATACATGTAACAAATACTGCTTTCGTTCATCTGACCAACAAAGGGCCAACCGTTGACAGCTGTTTGATACTTATTGGCATTCATCAGCACGTTCTATTCTAGGTTTCTCCGTAGGACAACGTACGAAAGTAGAGCTAAGTAGAGAATTTCAGTGCTCTTGTTTTGCTGATTCGTTATGATATTCCTTATTTCGATTTTGCGCAGTAGCGAGACAATCCTCCATTATCCGTTCTCGAAATAAGAAGGCTCCGTCATTTACGGAGAATAGGAGAGGGCTTATTTCGTAAGATTATATTTTCCTTATTCAGCGCTGTTGCCGGAATTTGTTAGGCTGGATAAGCATAATTAAAGTAATTCCAAGCATATTGCGAAAAATATAATAGAAATAGAATTTCCTAATTTTCGTTCATACATATATGAAATGTGGCAATTTAGTTCTGCCGGTTTTGTGGTTACTTTTCCTTCTGTAGCTCGATTCTAAACCTATTCATTTCTTCTCCGGTTTGCTCACAAATATTACCGAAACATTTCTATAAAAAATTAACAAAGTTTTGAAATTTTGGGCGTAGCCTCACATCGAAATCGAAAAAATAATCAACCTGTTGTAATTGTCAGTAGTCAGTACTGTCAAATTACCACGGCTGACTTTCGTGGTATCTAAAGAATGAGGTCTATCGGAATGCGGTACCGATGGTACAGTTTTAAGTAATTTCAAGCTTGTGCCTCAATATTAAAACAAGATTTATTCTAAAAGATGTTCAGTGATGAATATGAAAACGATCTTTTTGAAATTAAATACCTCATATAAACCAAACAAATGCCGTCACCGCTTTTTCATTCGCCTTCTATAGAACTGAAGTTAGGTATTTTTTTTTCAAATGTTGATGTGCCCCACAAGGTTTACAAACACGCTCAAATATTGGTACAATGTTAAGGTATAAGGTTTAGTGGATTTCTTTTCTCCGGCATTATCTATGCTTATAGAAAATAATCCAATATAGCTTCACTATGTCCCAGTTTCCGTAGAATCAAGCGATGCAAGAGGAAAAGACGAAAGTATTTTCCCAGATAACTGAGACCATTATCCGACTATTTTAAATTCATATTCAGAACTTCATTTCTCTTTATATCCCTAAATGAAAAAGTTAATATAGGGAATTTGCATAAAATTATACTAAACAGAACGAAAAGCAAGAGTTCGCAAAACAAAAAGAGACTGTGTGTGTTTGTGGGAAAAACTCAGGAAGTCGTTTATTTTCAGGTGAACTTTGAGACATGCATTTCATTTAAAACAAAGCTTACTCCTAATCGAGAGTATGTAGTACAGTCATTTTTGATGTGGGAGTTTTAGAATTTTCGTCCGCATCGCTCAAAACAATCTTCATTTCTAATTTAAAGTATAATGGGCCTAACTAGGTATTAAAAATTACTGAATGTTGGTAGAGCCATAGCCGAACAAGCTTGGAGAGAAAATATTCCAGCATACACATTGTTTTATAACATAAGTACTTCGCTACTGTATATGTATGTGCGACACCTGTCAGGTATCAGATTTCGTAGTTATCGTCTTATGGGTACAATACGTATGATCTAAGTCGGATTTTTTTAAATGTCATAATGCTTTGAGGAGATCAGAAAAGCAATGTACAACAAATGTGACTTAGATATTAACCCCAGGGGGTCTAGATTGTACACTCAAACAACAGCAAAAATTTCTGACATCAGGTATATGTAGGGCTTGAGGATTTACATGAAACTTCATTTTCATACATGATATTAAGTGGCCTAGCCAGTATGACCTACCGTCTGAAAAGGACGCGAACATTTATAAAACTTGACAACCACACTTTTTTCCGATTTTAACGAAGGGATTGGCAAGTTTTCTTGTGTACTTTTTAGACATCATACCGATTGGAGCATTTATGATCGGTTGACCTCGTATAAAAATTCAGTCCCAAGCGCTACACGAACCTGCTGTTTCAACATTTTGGTTGCTATTTGAAGGTATGAACTTGTTATCCAAATGATCTTTCGAGTTATTGTTCAGGTCATCGGCAATTATTTAATACCTTGAGAATTTTAAAAAAAAAAAAAATGCGAGGTTGCCGAGTATTCGTGGTGTGGTGCTGAAGTTCACAATTAATACAAGTATCTTAAAGGGTTATGTCGACGAGTAAATTCCTATCCAGTGGGCGAATCCATTCGGAGGTAGCTGTATCACTCTTCTGTTTGTTGTGCCAACTCAGTGCTTTGAAATCTGAAACTGATTGGTATAATCTCTCCATTGTTTCTAGAATTTAAAGTATTTGAAGATGAAAAAATTAACCCCAATTCCACTGATAAATTAATTTTGAACTCTTCCAACTCCAGAAACTTAGGCTTCGTTCATATTTACATCCAAGAGACGCACTATACCCAGATCAGTCGTTCACTTTCAAAGAATAATTTCACCGGATGTTTATCTGGGGCGTTCACATTCATCTCCCAGATTACAACTTTTTATTCTTCAAAACTCCAGTACTCCTACGTCAATCTACGTCCAGTCGAAATTTGTCAGAGCTGCCTTTTGGATCCTTTTAAATAAGGATGAGGTTTGTTTTTTAAAATGTTGAACGCCTCTTGTGACCCGAAAGTCAATCCAAAATTCCATAAATGAGTAACTATTTGCAGTGTATTACACAAAACGTTTATATTTAATCCGTGAATGAATCCTACGGGTCTGTTTATTCATATTATTCAGAATTTCACTTAAACTGGATAATGAGCTCGAAAATAACTTTAAGCATCATCAAAACGTCCATCTCTCGACAACGCTCTGGGACATGGCGGCATCCATATCCAAACTAACCTATTGAAATATAAGGAAACCCTTTTGGCTTCCGGTGCCATGAATAACTACGTCAGCAGGTTACCTTATATTTTTTTATGTCTCGGTGATAGCCTGGCTCTCATCATCACAACTGGGCAAGGAGAGAAAGTGTATGGTAGGAATAGGGAGTCGAACTTGCAATCCTGGGCTTGTGGATTCGAATCTCTCGAGTCATCGTTGGTTTTCAGTTTTGTAAGTCTGGTAATCCAGAAACCAGACAATTTTAAGGAAAAAAGGGAAGGAAATGAGAGAAGGAAGGGAAAGAGCAAACAGGAAGGGGATAATCTTTCAGGACAGGTAGCATTTAGGCATGCTTAAAAACACTTTCAGATTTTGATATGGTCTAAAAATATTTGATTTTTGTAAGCATTTTGTCAAAGCGCTCCAGTTTTGGTTTGTGCTGGCGAATTTGCTCGACTGTGTAGTTCACTGACTCGTGCAACAGAGGGTGGCTTTGCGATTCCGCTGAGCTATAGCGTCGCTGCGCCTGTTGTTTAATGTAGCCCCTTGGACTGATTTATTTTGTCAGTTACTAGTAGTCGGTTCGTGGAGTAGTATAGTGTTGATACTACAGAGTCGGCAAAAAAGATCAAAGATGGCCTAGTTGTCAGGGTTGGCTCACCCACCACTACTTTCTGACCCTTGGAGATAACAAAATTCGTTGACAGATCACCCTTACGGTATCTGTTGAGCTCATTCATGGCGACAATATACTTTCGCACTACTTGCATCATTTTGAGATGAGAATGAAACTAGAGGCGGTGAACCATACCTAGTGCATATCGCTATGAACTGGTTCACCTTTGTGACAAATGTCGTAAGAGGCACCTGTCTACGAATTTGGTTATCGCTATTGATACTCAACAATCAGCGCCACTTATCGCTACCTTTGAATGTTGCTAAAATAAAAAAAATGACCGTACTAGCGATTGAAAGTTTGTATGAGAAACTGTGCAGGTGGTGGTCGGAAGAAGAGAAGTTATATACCGTCTGCAAATTCACGGATACTGGATACTACTTCCAAGGAACTTTGTATTTTAATACCACGGAAATAGTTTGAAATTATGTAAGGAGGAACACGCGGTTACCAACGAGTGATGGTGCATGGTTTGGTTTGTGTATAATTGCAATCATGCAGGTGCTTTGCACATAAGTAGAAACATTTTCAAGTGATGTGGCAGAAAGTCATTAAGTAAATGTCTATTTAAAATTCAGAAAAACGTTTTACTGATTAGAATGTCGGCGTCATTGGAGAGACTGTGTTATAATAGCTTCCTATTACCTGGTGCATCAGTGAAACAGTTGTTGCCTGTTATGATCTAGTACTTCGCACTCACTGAAGACATGAACAACCGCTTATGTCATATTAAAGCGGAAAAAAGAGTGATCTTGGTCCAAAAGTAAATCTCTTGAATTGATAATCGTGACTTTGATATATACATTTTTTTTGAACTAAGGTCCATTTCTTAATTGTAAGAGCTATATTTCGTTGAATCAATGAAATTACCTAGTTTCAAGTGACTGTGATCTCGAATCAACGTCATAATTTCATAGAAACTCGTGCTCTTGAACCAAGAACATTTTTTTGTGCACAGTCGAGGTTCTGGGGATATTCTGCACTTTGGAGAAGTAGTAGTAGTGGTGGGAAGGTGAAGCCTCTCAGTTAGGCCACTTTTGACCCTTTTTACCAATACTGTAAAAGACCACAAGCGATCCTCTGGTAATTTATTACCGAGTAAACCGGCACTACCGATGTAGCGTACCTATGTTGATCTTGCACCCATCTAGTGCTTTATAATATAGTCAATACACACAACACAAGATTCAAACCCTCAAGTCTTCGGATCGACCAATAAGTGGCTCGACGTGCTTACTACTCAACCACACACCCCTCGTTCTTCAGAGATAGTCCTAGGAAGTTTCCTCGTCCTACATACATCCATTTGAGGTGGGAGTAGTACGACAATTGCAGGTAAAACTTCTTACCAATCGCCGGTCACACGACCACACTATAACACGACTAGTATCAACGAAATAGGACTTGGACTATACTAAGCTATTGAAGTAACATTTGAACGTTTTTCAACTTTTCAGGTTCGTTTTTTAATATTCCAGTTGTTGTCTTCCTTTATAAAATGAGAGAATAGAAGAAAGCAATGTGACAGTAAGCACTGCCGGAGCTAAATATTTCAAGAAAGTGTTTTCTTCAAATTTTGAAGGTGATAAGGGAAATATCAAGTTTCTCATAAGAGTCCATATAAACGAGATGAATTTCAGGATTTTTATAAAAACATATGTCAGCAGAGTATTTTGAACATCTACTTTCTGGCTTAATTGCTTATTGAGTTCACTCACGGTACACTGCGTGTGGGTTAATTATTTTACATACAGGATTGGCCGTGAAGCTATCTACAAATCAATACTTGATATTTTAGTTTTTACGTATCATTTTTTTTTTTCGTCTCAAACTAGCAATTTCTCCCTTAACTGTCATGCAGCGCCAGTAAAAATCACAGCTACACATCACATAAGCTCGGAAATAAAAACCGCATCACCGCCAAAAAAGCTGAGAGGTTCCCCACGTCTCGTCCCAGCATTCATCAAGAACGCATCAAAGGATAAAAAATCCGTCAGTGATTTTTATCCCGGTAATTTCGGCTGACAAGTCGCCCAGCTCAAAAACGCGAACGTCGGCTGGTTTCAAATCCGCTTTCCAGGTTGCCAAGTCACTCACAGAACAGGCAGTGCACAGAATAACACTAGAGATCGAAGATCGACCCTAACAAGTAGCTCTATAGCAGCAAGTGGATAAAGCGCATCAACAGGCAATTTATGAAATACATTTTCTCTGTTTTTCCTTCTAACTCTGTCGAAATGTGTAGGTTGAAACCTGACCAGTACGATCGTTCTTTTGTTCTTATTGCGTTGAAGTTATGTAGCAATCTGCCCGATGGGGCTTCTTCATTTCTAATAATCTCAGGAGGTCCAGAAATCCGATCAGAAAGGTGTCCGGTACCATGTTATTTAAGTTTTTGGTCGCATGATTGCTTCATTATATAAGTATAATATAAAAGATTAGATCTTCATTGACCTATAGACCAGGAGGTATATAACTAGTCAGAACAAGCATCTACGTATAAAATTTAAATTCAAAAGAACTAAGTTAAAACACTAAAATCCCAAACACGTATTGAATGAATAAAAAGGGTTCTCTAAAAGATACAATTTACAAAACTTTCTTAAGCTGCCACGGATCCCTCTCAAAATGGGATAAGTTGTAGCTAGGTACAGGGAGGTTACACTGCTGAAATTCTGACGAATTTGTTTTAACATAAAATAGCATGATATACGTGACACATTATACTTCGAAAATGCAATATGTCACATTGATTTACGTATTCGACCTGTAAATAGCCAGCCATATCCTGTCCAGCACCCAAAAATGGCTCAGCATGATATTATCGCCATCTGTGAGATAGTAGCAAAACACAAAAATCAATTTAGGAATAAACAGATGTCGCTCGATCTTCAATCCCTCTTTGGTGCCTATTCTAATTGAGTATTTTCAGTTGGAATACGTTAATCAATGCCTGAAGATACCTAATTAAACTAGACATTAGAGGGTCATCAAAAACACGTTGATTACCCCAGCGCCTCGCATGGGACAGATGCAGGACCAAACACCAACTCTTTTCAAAGTATTTTTTTAATTCACCTGTGTATTCTGATAATGTCTCATATATGAAGCTAGCAGGTTTCAGATCCCTTTCTGGACGCCAAAATACTTTATACAGTTGGCTATCTTCAAATAGAATAAGTTAATCGTGCATCGATAATGCTTCATCATGTATTCTATGACTGATAACTAAATTCACAAATCGTGTGCTTATCTCGCCGATGGATCTTCATGTCTCAGGGCGCCAAATAAAAGCACAGATATATAGTTGATATACTAATATTTCTGCCACCTCATCCTACTCTATATCTGTACTTTGATTTGGCTGCCAATGGCGCGTTATTTGTTTAGAGCTAGAAAGACCGAAAGTACTTTTCACCACGTGATTCCTTCTGTACAAAACCTACTTTTGACCCAGCCCGGAATACATTCTCATACATATGGGGATAATAAAGGCAAAACGACTGGTGACTTTTCCTTTTAATCTAGAAACCGTTCCCAGAAGTCGTGAATCAGTGTCATGGTAAGGTAGAGTTCGTGATTTATCATTATAAACTTTTGATGATATCGAAACTTCAGCCACCTGAATAAGAACATGAAAGCAGTACTACCGGGTGATTTTTTAAGAGGTATAGGATTTGATTTTCAAAAAAACACAAACAATTTGAAAAAACGATTAAATATTTATTTGAGTCGATAGAACGGTCGATATAATTTAATGTTTAAAGATTATTTCATGCAAATGTTGGCTGCGGCTCCGCTTTGGATGGCCCATCCGCAAGGTCCAATTTTGGCACACTCTTTTCAACTTATCGGCCGGTATCTCACGAATAAATGCTTCAATATTGGCTTCCAGTGCGTCAATCGTTGCTGGTTTATCCCTGTAGACATTAGCCTTAAGATGGCCCCACAAGAAATAGTCCAACGGCATTAAATCACACGATCTAGGCGGCCAATTGACCGGTCCCAAACGTGAGATAAACTGTTCACCGAAGTCGCCTCTCAATAGGGCCATTGTTTTGTGTGCGGTGTGGCATGTGGCACCGTCTTGTTGAAACCACATGTCAGCCAAGTCCAGCTCTTCCATTTTGGGCAAAAAAAAGTTTTTTATCATCGCAAGGTAGCGCTCGCCATTCACGTTCCGGCCCATAATCCACACCAAACAGTGATTTTTTCGGGATGCATTGGTAGCTCTTGCAATGCTTCTGGCTGGTCTTCACTCCAGATGCGGCAATTTTGCTTGTTAACGTACCCATTCAACCAGAAATGAGCTTCGTCGCTGAACACAATTTTTCGATAAAAATGCGGATCTTCCCACAACTTTGCCAGCGCCCATTCACCAAATTGGAAACGTTTTGGGAGGTCTTGTGGCTTCAATTCTTGCACCAGCTGTATCTTATAAGGTTTTACACCCAAATCCTGTCGCAAAATTTTCCACGTAGTGGAGTAACAGAGGCCCAATTGCTGCGAACGGCGGCGAATCGACATTTCAAGGTCATCACTAACACTGGCGGATACAACCGCAATATTTTATTCAGTCCTCACTCTACGTCTGCGTGTTGGTGGTTTAATGTTCAATAATGTAAACTGGGTTCGAAATTTAGTCACAAGCTTCCAAATAGCTCCCTTAGTAGGCCGACCAAATTGCCCATAAATTGAAAGCAGTCACCGATGCACTCTCTTAACCGAGCATGAATTTTGATAGTGAAATTCAATAATTTGCAAGCGTTTTTCGTTCGTAAGTCGATTCATGGTTAAATTATAGACCAAACTGAACAAGTTTGACAATGTCACAAGACACGATTCACGCGTCATCTGTCAAAAACAGTGTTGCCAAAAAGATACTAGCAAAAAAATCACCCATTATTAACCTTGTAACCTCGTTATTAATCTGGCGATAAGAAGGGTAATACGACTGGACAATGACTTAGTTGCTAAAAAAGCGCTCCCAGAAGTCTTGAATCAGTGTAATGGTAAGGTGATTTATCATTATAAACTTTCCATGATATTGAAACTTACCCATTTGGATAAGAAAATGAAAGCATTCTGGCAACACTGCCTGTGTCTTGTATCTCCCCATTTGCCTTACGTTCTTCTGATGTCCGTCTGACGCGATGGAGCCAGGCATTGAATAATGACTGCCTTAAGAGGATCAAACTGAAAACGGCCTTGAATCCATCCCAGGCGTGGGGCGTTGAACGTCATGGATAAAACACGTGGTGAAAATTTACCGGCGTACATGCGTTGTGATACTCGTAATACTATTTTAATTGGAAACTTTTATTTAATAAACTTACCATGTCAAACAGAAATGACACAAACATATGACATATTCCTATGAATACTAGAAGCCTGATTCTAACTGAATTTCGACATTCCCGTTTTACATTATGATCTCCTATGAGAATTTTGACACATAATTCTAGGGATTTTATATGTTATTTAAATTATCAAACATTGTCATAGGCGATCAAATGTATGTACCTTAGTGTATCAGGGCCACACATAATATTATACTGTTCAACAGCAATCAAAAATAAGGAAGAACTGAACAGGATTTTTATAGCACACGGCTTTTAATGAAACTTATGCTTGAAGAAGGTAAATCTGATCATCTAATGATGGCAATAAACGGCTGCAAAGCTAGCTAACGGTAGCCCAGAGCCTGAGGCAATAACACAGCAGGAATTTCAATAATGACTATCCATTAGTTAACATTAAGTGAATCCTCTAGGGCCAAAACCGGCCACACCAGCCATTGCTATATGCTGCAGCGTCAGTGGTGGAACTGCTTACGATTGCCAAAGTGGAACTGTTTGAAGAATAGAGTGAAGGAAGCTGACCTGTTAACATAAAAACCTCACCGTTTTTGTAGAGTACACTTGTACAAATGTTTCTTCATCGATTTCGCTCTTCCCAAAAGCCATTGGACTCAGGAAAGTCATTAATAGCTTTGAATCAGTGTAGTTTTGAAATAACTTACAAAAATCTCTCTTGGCCAATACTTAACGACTTATAAGATATATACGTATATACCGTAAACGCCAACAACATTTCTCAAATACTTTTCTCAAAAGTTCTACAGTGAATTATTCATATATTATGACAGACGATAACCCAAATTAATAGCCGCTACTGCTGCACATCGTGACCAATCTCGATTATCTCCCCAATTAATTTTATTGACTGAATATGACTTACACTTTTTATAAATTATAGGGTGATAATAATAAAATTTTCTATGCTTCTCTTAAGAATGTAATTTTACCTCTGCCATGGAGGTTTATTCTCTGACATTGTCAGTTTGACATAAAATCTACGTAAGACTTTCAAGTACGTTTTTTTCCAAGACACTAACGAAAAAAAAAACAAAGGGGAATGCTATTAAAATACAATTTCATTTATCAAGTCTACCTAGTTCAAGGAAGTTGCTTATTGAGATTTCTCTGAATAGCGTCCTTATATTCCATGCTCACCTAGACCCGCCTCTGAGCGGGTTATTAAGGCCGTAACATAACAATAGAATCGCGCTGTGTAATGGCCGACCACGATCGTTCCGACTAGGGAAACTGATAGCTCCTACTTTAATATGCTTAAATTAGTCTTAATTGTTAGGAATTAATGGGGCGCGTAAAGTAAATTTTCCCGCAAAATGTCCCAACTTTGGATGCACTGGCCGCCAACTCAGACGTTTCCTGAACAGCGTGAGGATATTGCTGGAAATAATCCTAGAGACCATTAGATACTAGGAAGCTTTCCCAAAGATTCGAAAATGAGATATTGTTTTTTGGACGTCTGTTTGTCTATTTCTCGTTTTTTGTACGTCTGTCCTCTAATACTTAGCCCATCTGTTACTTGGAAAGAATCTCCAGGATTTTGATGTAAAGTCGTTCAACTTTGTTATGAACGTTTCATAGGATCCTAGCATATTTGTGGTCATTTTTTTTTCTGAGGGATATGAAATTGGCAATGGGGGCTGCAGGGGTTTGAGGAGAGTATATCTCAATTTCTTGGCATTAATATATTTATATACTTCTAACTCTGGAGATACAATCTTATTAAATATACAGGGTGTCCGCAAAGTTGGGGTTTTCCTTTTCAGAAACAACTACCCTTGAAATAACAAACAAACTAACCAAACCAAACCAAACCAAACCAAACCAGTGAAACGAGGGCGACCAAGTAAAAAAAAATAAAGGAAAAAGTACTCACTCTCCAGTTGACGAGAAGGGCTAAGTACGTCTCTGCCTGAAATCGAAAGTTATTCACCCCATTACGCGTGAACGTAGATTCGTCTGTCACCAATATGCACTTCAAAAAGTCCGGATTATCGTCATGTTGATGCAACAACCACTCAAAAAACCGCACTCTTGCTGGAAAATCGTCAGGTTGAAGGGCTTGTACACGTTGGACGTTTGCCACACTTTAGTTTTTGATACTTGCACTTCTCTAGCCACGTCTCTAGTGCTTGTTGAGGGATTCTCGTCTACGCGATTCAGTAGTTCTTCCTCAACTTGCACCATTCGTGGTTGTCTAGGCCTCCCACTGTGCCCACCTCGAAATTCCTCCAAATGGCCCGTATCCCTGACTCTCTGGACCAGGTACACAAATCTGCGGGGCCTTGGATGATGTCGTCTAGGAAAACGATCTGCATACACTCGCGACGATTCTGTAGCATTTTGAAGACATTCGCCATAAATTAACAACATATCAACGAGTTCATTATTGGTGTATGAGTGTGCCATTATTATTTTTTTTTGAAACGCAATCGATTATACGGGTTCGTTACCTCTATACGCGTGACCCTTTACCGTCGGTTGAACGTTGCATACTGACCTGACACATTGACCCCGACCCCCGACCCAGTTCTGTCGTCGGGTTCAGCTAGTAGCCGGTACCAGTCTGGGATATCGCGGCGGGTCGCGGCTACAGGACGGTATTCAGATATTTTTGATGTTGCAGAGCCCTTTATCTCGGTTCCCTTAAGACATTGGTGTATATGGTACTAAGAAAAATTGCTTTTGTTTTCAAGATCTACACGTCGTGTAAAGGAAAACCCCAACTTTGCGGACACCCTGTATTTCTCACATATATTCCCAGCATATTTGCCCTTAAGACTTGGAATCTTAGAAATATTTGGACACAAGTCGAGCAAACGAAAATAGGAGATAAACCTATCGCGGACTAGCTATTGTGGGTGGCGGAATTCTGATCGCAACATTGTCGGAAGGTCCATAGGACAGGGAATAAATTTACAGGGGACTAATTGAATATGCCTATTTGACTGAATATCCGTTTTATTCCTTTGCCATATACGTTTATAGGTTTCGTATGCGTAAAATAGTATTTTACTACTTGATGCCATTTTTTTTTTAGTTTCACGTGGATTAGAGTCTTAAGCTTCCTGTGCACCAAACCTTTTCTTTTTGATCCCATAAGTTGTTGGCCCTTCTATCAGTTAAGGTAGACAAAGATAACATGATATTTTCTGTCTCCACATCAGTCCAACGTTCTGAAAGACTACAACGCAATGTTTGTGCCGAGAATTCTACTTCAAAGTTTCGAGCGCCATTTCAAAAAGCTTAAAACAATGAAGTACTAAGAAAGGTTTGCTTACTAAGATATTTTGACTTTGGAGAGTGTCGCCACTTGGTGATTTCGAACAATAAGAACTCTGCAACGGTTTTAAAGTCTGACTGAGAGTCTGGGATTAAGCTCATTACACAAAATTTTCCCGTTCTCTGTAGAGTTAGTTTCGCTTATTTTGAGAAAGGATGCCGCTTTGTTCCAGGATTGGAACATACGGCTCAAATTTAGTCAATGTCGTTTTACTATTGGCTATATAAAATATTTACATGACAAACGTTGAAATGAACAAAGCAGTACCCCTTCAATGCATAAAACATATCCAGGTATTGAAAGGTATGCATACAAGCCATACCCGATTATTGACCAATTTCAACAGCATAGCTAGCAAATAGAAACATAATTACCAGTATGTTGTTATACGGTTTGTTGTTGATTGTTAACTATGCATTCGTATTTGTTTCAAGCTCTTTATGAATAGGGCATTACTGGAAATTCAGCATTTTACAAAATTGCCTCTGGGTATTTGTATTGGCTGAAAGTAATACAGGAACAGAATAAAGCAGTTATTGTTAAAAAAGGTACATGCTGAAAGAAGATCCAATTACTTTCTACTCGATTCTTTCCATTAGCTCTGCGATGACTAGTTTTGGAAGATAAGTTATAGTTTATACAAAAGTTGCATAAACTAAACACAGGCTCAAGGGAATATGTTTCCTTTTTGTTTCTACGATCATAAACAACCTTATCCAACGTTGTTTCAGGTCTTTTAGCAAGGTATAGGCTTAGGGCTCCCCAGCTACTCACAGGTGACCGTGTTTCCTATCTTTGCACTCTACAATATTGATTTTTTTCAGCAAATTCATGTTCGCTTGTTTGCTTGCCATCATCTACAAATGTCTAGACCTGAACTGTACTGATGTTTGCTAAAAAGTATGATACAACACTGTATACGGTTGGCTATAGTTGCAGAGACATAAAGCAAATAGATTCGTTGTTTTGAAAAGATTGATACCCTGGAACCCCTCTAACTAACCGAAATCAATGCTATGAATAGAGCTTGGATATAACGAAGCGCTACTACAATTTGACTGTTTAGACCCACTTTTGGCGTGGACTTCAGGGGTACCAGTACCGATACGGCTTTACGGTTTTCATCAATTCCGCATTCTGCAAAACGATCTTGAAGGATAAAGATTCGAGTCAATTGAGACTCTGGAATCATCCTTCGTGAGTTTCTTTAACAAAAGTCTCCGAAGTCCTACGCAAGCTGGATAAGGATTTTACCAAAACATTGGAGAGATGGTATGGTCCTAGATGGACAATATATTATTGGATACATGTATCTTTGTAAGTATAGATACTTGTCACTTCAAAATCAGCAAGTTATTCCCTCCAAGTCAACAAAAACAGTTATACATTCATATTTAGGACATCCAGCTGTTGATCTATAAAATCGCCAGAAACATCACGTATCACCGATTAAATGTTGAAAAGAAATAAGATCAGAATAAGGGTATAAGACATGAGCGTAATACCAATGTAACAAGCCTATTGTAGCTCTCTTATTAGCTTCCCAATTTATAATGCCTAAATACGTAATCGTCAATCCAGACACCGTGTAACAATAAAGAATATCTACACCTACAATAAACATTTTAGTTAATTACCGTCATGTAAATGCGAGTAGTTCTTCTTCCTACATATAATAAACCGACCCTTTTAATGGAGTCACCTTTCGCTCTTTGGAAGAAGCTGTGAAAATATCTCTTGGGGTAAATGGGGCTGTGGGCCGCCTACAGAGCAAGCATATAATTAACGTTTAGAAGGGTTGAGGGGAAATGGACCGTGGTAACGTAGGCGGGTTGGTGAGTTTCGTGACCCTATACCAAAACGCCCTTCGGAGGGCGGATTTACAATGAATATGGATGTAGGTAATGGAAGATAACGTCTTCAAAATACATATTCTTCTATCCTAAAGCAGTCAAGTAGTCACCGCGACTGCGATGAGGAACTTGAAGACGCTTTGTTTATCCAATTTTTGAACTATCGAAGGTTAGCAGAACTAAGAAAAACCTCCTTAGGCAGACTATTCCACAATCTCGATACCCGAGGAAGGAGCGGTCGTACCGGCCACTTCTCGATATGCGAAGTTGGAAGGAATTGGGATGGAAGGCTTAACGCCATACAAACCCGCATCATGGATGAGAGCTGTAAGGAGCAATGCCTGTTCAATCTACCCGGTGTTTTCATAAAAATGGGCCAAAAATTCAAGAATCTATGCAGTGTGTTGATGAAGTTCTTGGTCAAACTGCAAGGGGTGATTCGCTAGGTTAACCAAGCAAGATACACAGTATCAAACTTTTCTAAAACTCGTTTTATCGTAAAAATCTCATCGCTTCGCCGATTTCGTTAAAATGTGTTGAAATTTAGAATGTACAGACGTATCGCCGAATTTTTACCTCAAATATAATAAGAAAAACGCTTTAGTTACATCCAACATACAAAGGAAAACCTTAACAGATTTAAATCAGGCATTCTACATGACCATAAACTTGTGGTTTTGATAAAACGTTTTGAATTAATGTAACTATTTGTCTGCGTTACGTCTGTGAATTCTATGTTTCAGTCTGGCAAAATTATCTAGAAGGATTTTTTTTTGAAAAATAATAGATTTTCAACAAAATATATCGTTTTGTATACTGAAAGCATTTTCGGACCGATGTTAATATGAACTCAAGGAGTTGAAGTTTGTCCACGTATATGGACGAGTTGAAGAATACTGTTTCCTGTCTATTAACCAATAACCCCCATATGTTTTTAAAATCTGCTTACTGCAAAGTAATATTTGGAATCATCCAAAAATTCTTTGTTCCCTCTATTTCTTTAATTAAAGTTATTGTCCAGATAATATAATAAAAATTCAAATGATGGATACTGAAGAGTTCCAATTTTGTCTTGGTCTAGAAGGTAACTTTGGTTTTGCGGGCTGCAAACAAGTGAATCAGTGTCGGAATATAGAGAACAAAAAGGAAGACACTTCTCTATATGCCTAATACGGAAAGCTGGGCTTTCAAAAATAATGTTCTTCTTTCAGAACTTGATGAAAGTCTTTTCTTGAATATAAGTCGGAAATATTTTACCGAGTTACATTAGAACTTTCAAAAAAAGTAGCTGGACCGTTTTCAATTGTTATGCGATTTAACTTCAGGATACTTATATACGTCATACACCGCCCTAAAAGCCTTAAATCAGGTAGGGTAAGCTATCGATTTTTCCAGAACTTACCCTTAGATTGTTATTTCAAGGGGATTTGTTGCATCGGCGGCAATACCAAGGGGTTTATAAAAACGTCCGAGAAGACTTACTGTACCTCTCTGATCTTCAGCTGCTGGTAATGATGAGATTCTGCTAACTTGAAGTTCATTCCAAAGTCGACAACCGGTTATATGGTTGTCATTTAATGAGTTCCTTACTCCTGCTCCTTGTTATATTCTCGTTATTCTTGATATAGTCACAAATCTAACTGAATCTTAATTCGAAGTGTTTTTTTTTTCAGGGTAAATATTATTGTTTGGCCGTTGCCTAGTTTTAAAAAAAGAAAGATATCAGAAAGTTTTTTTTTTGGAACTGTAGAGAGTTAAAGATTTCAATATTATGTTAATTGTTGTTGTGTTAATTAATTGTGTTCCATTTTAGAATTCAGTGTTTCTTGTATGCTGAGAGAGAGAGAGAGAGAGAGAGACTTGAAACACTTGCAGCAGAAGCAGGCTGAAATCGTTTCATTTTTAACAGTATTAGTTATGCCCAACATCTGACGGAGTGAGAACACAATGCGTTGACATTGACACTGATATTGGGCACATTTTGTTTATATTCATTCTGATGTTCACTGCCTAGCAGTAAAAAATACAGAGAGTTCCCAACTAACAATTATCACGCCTATTAGAGTTGCAAGAATGATTATACAGTATTCCTTAAACATCATTGTATACTGTAAGAACATTGGCAAAACCCCTTTAGAATAGCTATACAAGCGGAATGGGCACACCTAATAGGACACTTCAGTCATTTAAGAGGTTAACTAAGGGCTGCAGGTAACAGTTATAAAACAAAAGTGTAAGCCTCTTGCAGCCGCTATAGGACATTTGCGTCAGTGCAAGATTCAGTTTTTGTCAACTATACAACTATTCTGTTACGTGATTCTACTTTATTGCAACCAAACTATTTCTTATGTATTGTATAGACGAAGTGAAGAATATATAACTAACACATTACAGTCATCTTGTTTACTTACATATCGGCCATTGTGAATTTCATACACAGGTATATGATAAACTTCTACACTGTAATATAGGGCTATTGAATTACTTGCGCAGCAAATTTTATTGTGATTATCGTGCAGATTAGTTACCCAATTTCTACGGCTTCGTATTTGATTCATATTTTGACAATGATCAAAAGTATGTCTAGATTTTTAAGATGAAAAACTGAACTTATCTGCGTTAAATCTTCCACAAATCCTATATTTAGACACAATTACACTAATTTTTATCACTTTGTATCTGTAATTTCGAACTGAAACATAATTATTTAATATCAAATAGAGGACTAAATGTTTGCCCAATATGGCGGGTGGTTGTGTACAATCATGGCATCGTCCATGTTGTCTTTAGGTTATTAGAATATTTTGGTGTTGCCTGCAGGTGTTATACAACAATTTGACAAATGTCTGAAATGAAATACCGACAGAGTCGAATAATTTACCCAGAATTTGTACCAGATCTATATCTTCTGTTTGAACAGTTGATAAAACCTTTTGAACCAATATGCATGCGTTGTTTTGTTTGTCTTAAAACATTGATTATAGCATTTTACAAAAATATGATAGCAGAAAGTTAGGTTATGGTGAAGTTGTTTACCAACAACAGTTGTATCAGTGCTTCCGTTGGGAGCAATTTTGTTGGCTGAAGTAGTAAATTGCACAGCAAAACAACAAGGCTCGGGTTTGTTTTATAAACGTTACCATGGATGCCACAACAGAACCATTTTGACTAACGTGCAAATATGCCGTATAAAATAGTTGTATAAACGAATTATGTAGTCGGAACTTCAAACTTCGTTTTTAAAAAACTTTATTTGATTCCAACAATAGTTTACATGGACCGAACCGGAATTACAGGGTGTGTGTTCGCTGTGACTGAGATTGAATGACTGACTCATAATTAAGACACAATCGTTAATATAAACCAAAAGTGATGAGCTAGTAAAAAGGAATACAATGCAATTATTATATCAATTAATAAAGTGTTAAATGACAGCAACATAACTAACGTTTATGCAACAGTTAAAAATTTGCCCTATAAGGTGTTGTATAACTATGCTATAAGAATATTTTAAACACTTCATTTTAGAGCAAATATGTTGCAGAAAGCAAATCTGCATTCCACACAACATTAAGCCAGCATTTTGGTGTTCAGGCAACAACAATAGAGAGCTTTTATGGCTGAACGGTTCTTTTACCAAAAGCTTATACCACTACTTTGCTAGTTGGGTGCTGAGTTTATATTCGTATTTGTAGGGATTTGTGTATTTGTGAACGGCATTGTTAGATAAGTTATATAATATAAATATTATCGTTGAAGGAAAATTTTCCAATTCTTGATCATTTGATGGCTTTCTCACACTGCTATTATAGAGTAACCTAACTATCTGAGCATTCTGGATATAATATTAAACTACGAACTAGTATAGTGATACATAATCTAGAGAATAATACTTTGGGGCTCTGGAAATAAGACGCTCATAGATTTGTTTGAAAAAGCACAAAACCTTATCCTGAAAGTAATATACAATGTACCCATTTTTCACCAATTTGAGCTCAGAAATAGTAATATCTACCTACAAAGATTGTAGACCAACAAAATAATTATATACTCTAACAAACGATGTCGAAGTTACGTTGCTGAAGAAGGATAGAGTGGGCAACCCTGTTACGTGAACTGTTGGCAGGCATCCAAGAGACTTTGTCTGCCGCTGGGCCGTTTGAAATGTTGTGGAAAAGAGTGCCAGACTAATGTAATGGTACCGAAATCTGTAAGTCGGATTAAAACCGACGGAGCGGGCTGTGAAATATGGGGCGCCAGTGACCCCGCTTTGGCGAGAAGCTCTATTGATGCCAAATTTTGGACCAGGTTAACACTGGGAGCAGGCCAGGCACGTGGCCGGTATTTAATCCCACAGTTCGCATAATGGAGGGAAGTTTTGTGATAATGAATATTTTCGTATTTCTTAATCGTTCTCTTCCTTCGATATGCCTGTCTGTTGGCGTTAGGCGTTCTTCTATTATCGAAATCTCGAAAACGGGTGGACGGATTTTTATGAAATTTTAGCAGCAGTATGCTGTATGCGGTGTAGAGGGGACCAATTCCGGCCTGGAAGTTACAGTTCGAGCATGGATGTTGTTTTGTCTATATAAGGTACTTTTTAAAAAGCTCCTCTCCCTACTCATTTTTTGAATGGATCAAGTTAGAAAGCTGAAATTCGTAGCAATTGAATACTATCTTTTAGCGTAAAAGTGGCATTTAAAAATGTCAATTGGGCGGCCGGGCACCATCCTGGAATATTTCTTTAAACGGATTGAAGGGTCGCGTGATACCTGGTTTTTTATAAGTACTTCATAACCCTAGAATATAGAATCATTATCTTTCAAAATGGCGATCTCTCAGATCGTCAAAGTTGAGCGCTTTTGTACATTCAATCGCCTAAAACTCAACAGCCAATCAAAACGCTGTAATGTTAAAGCAGCCTTAGAAAAGTATTTCTATCTTGGAAGAGTCTATCCAAACATGTCATACAATATGGAATATTCCATTGAAGAAATTTTCAAAATCTGTCACATTTTTATGGCACATTCAAATAAACTGCTTCAATAGGAGAAAATTTATATAACATAACAAACTTTGATAGCCCGCGAGATCAACATGTTGAAAGATAGTGGCTCTGTGTCATAAGGAGCTTCAATATCATGTGTCACTTGACCGCTATTCCACTGAGAAAAAGGTCACAATATGACGCCCAGTTATCATTTTGAAATCTGCAATTATTATGTCCACGTTAAAATATAGTTGTAATGCGTCAATTTCATCATTTCGAATTTTAACTCCATAACGAAAATATCTCAGATAGTTTCCAATCTCGTTTTCTTTTAACCCTTACAACCCTTTGGTAAAATACAGAGTCGATCAAAATAACAACACTTTCTTCCTCAACCTCCAACAAGCTTGGAGAAAATACTGCGACCAAATCATTGATTTGGTCTTTAGAAAAAGCTTAGGTGTACTGGATCAATACGAGGAGGTACCCAAAAATAACCGGAATAGCATTGCAGTGGGCGGAGTGTAGTACACATTTCTGCCTCTAGTGGCGTACAGCGCAACTCATTACCAGGTCAGTGCCGTCTGGATTGTTTCGTTTCTCTGTAGTCGTTATTTTTGCTAGAGCTGTTTCGTGCTTATTTCGTTTTTTACGATGGCAAGCTTCAGTGAGCAACGAGCAGCTGTGAAGTTTTGCTTTCTAATTGGTAAAAATACTGCTGAAACTGTTTTAATGTTGAAAATAGCTTACAAAGATGATGCTATGGGAAAAACTCAGGTGTACGAGTGGTTTGCTCGATTTAAAATAGCGACATGTCGATTTATGACAAACCTCGCTCTGGACGTCCATCAACTGCCCGAATCGACGAAAATGTTTAAAAAATTCGAGAGCTTGCTCTTGCAGATCGTCGACTGACAATCGATCAACTATCCGTAAGTAGTGGGTGGTCCTCGATTCCGGTTCAGCGAATTTTAACAGAAGCTTTGGGAATGAAATGGGTTGCTGCCAAGGTTGTTTCTCAGGCTCTGAATGAACAAGTTGAAACATGTAGTGCTTTGAAACAACAGCTTGGATTCAGTCCAAATTTTCTGTCAAAGATCATCACTGGTGATGAGACCTGGTGCTACGATTATGACCCAGAAACGAAGCAACAGTCAAGTCAATAGAAGACGCCATCATCACCCAGTCCAAAAAAAAATCAAGTCAAATCAAACGTCAAAACCATGCTAATTTGTTTTTTTGATGTCAAAGGCGTAGTGCATTCCTAGTTTGTTCCCCCAGGTCATTATATATTTGGAGGTTTTAAGACGATTGCGAATCAGTGTTTGGCAAAAAAGACCCGATTTGTGGCAGTCAGGAGACTGGTTCTTCCACCACGATAATGCACCGGCGCACACAGCCATCTCGGTTCGACAGTTTTTAATGGCATGGTTCCGCTGCCTCACGCACCTGACCTGGCTCCATGCGACTTTTTTTTATTTCCACGGATGGAAAGGGGCATGACAGTCCGCCGCTTTGACGACATTGAAGAGGTCACGAAAAAAACGAGGGAGGAGCTGTCAGACGTTTCTAAGGAACACTTATTTACGTAACACGTATTTTGAAGGAGATAAGGTTACTTTGTGAAAAAGCTGAAAATAAAAAATAATTCCGGTTTCTTTTTTTGGTACCCCCTCGTTGTTGAACTCTCCAACCATTGAAAATCTTCAACGTGTGAGATTTTGTCGAAAATAATAGAGGACAGCCTTCCCTAAAGCAGACCACTGGTTTCATTATATATCCATTAATGCATTTGTACCTATCTCTTCTCTTCAGTCAAAGGTTGAAAAAGAAATACAAATAAGCGGAAATGGAATCATTCGATGTAGGTTGTGGAGGAACGAACGTAGAACGTACTGCTTTCTGGTTCCAGAGCAGAAATATACTAAGTGACATATAAATCCGAACACCCAGTTTAAATTATTTTATTTTAATAAAAGTTGGTGAATGTATTTATCTTACTGTAAATAACAAGTGAAAAAATTTTCAGCCTTATCAGTTGGACAATCCGGTTTTTAATACTGCTTTTTTTTTAATTCACTAACGCTCTAAAAATGAATATTTCAGCCGCAGTAAAGAATCAACGTTGGCGGATTTTGGTTCTTGACATCGTAAAGATCGGTTACGATGCCTAGAGTACGGAGACCTGTACGATTTCGTCAACTTAGTGAGTTTGATAGGGGCCGTATAGTGGGACTTCGGGAAGCTGGACTTTCTTTTCGGGCAATTGCAGTTAGAGTGCAAAGAAGTGTAGACACTGTGGTTAGGTGTTGTCAGGCATGGCTTCGAGAAGGCCGTACGCAAAGAGCAAGGTGCACTGGACGCCGCCGTAGAACAACAGACCGTGAAGATCGCCGCCTAAGATTATTGGCCTTAAGGGACCGTTTCTCCACTACCAGGTCCATTGCAAATGAATGGTTTGCAGAACACGGAAGACCTATTGGCATGCGAAGTGTTTACCGACGAATGAGAAGTTTTGGCTTGTTTTCATACCGGCCACACTGGGTCCTCCCTTTAACTCGAGAACACCGACGTAATCGCCTTGAGTGGTGCAGACAACGGTCACTCTGGGATCAGGAATGGAACAGTATTGTCTTTAGTGACGAGTCTCGATTTTTTTAGGCATGCACGATGGTCGTGCCAGGGTTAGAAGGCGACGTGGTGAAAGGAGGAATCCACAGTTTTTTGTTGAAAGACATGTTCATCACACTGTTGGAGTTATGGTTTGGGGTGCTATAGCTTATGGTTCCAGGTCACCTTTAATCTTCATCAGAGGTAACATGAACGCGCAGCGTTATATCCACGAAGTTCTAGAACCCCATCTTTTACCCTATCTTGACACCCTGGCAGATCCAACTTTCCAACAAGATAATGCCCGACCACATGTTGCAAGAGTCACAATAAACTTCTTCCAACATAATGATGTCACATTGTTACCATGGCCACCAAGATCTCCCGACTTATCCCCAATTGAGCACGTGTGGGATATGATGGGTAGGAGATTGCTCAATTTGCAACGTCCTCCTCAGACTCTAGAAGCAATCCGAGAGGAGTTGGTGGTTGCCTGGAATGAGATACCACAGGAGGACATTGACCACCTGATCAGAAGCATGCCTAGGCGCGTTGGAGAATGCGTAGCACATCAGGGTGCATCCACACATTATTAAAGGTCAAAGCAGTGCAATCATTTTGTAATTTTTATCATTTACTTATTATGCTTCATTAAGTACTTATATGTACAAAATTTTATTAAAATAAAACCATTTAAACTGGGTGTTCGGATTTATATGTCACTTAGTATACCTTGTTATAATAGGAATAAGAAAGATATAGAATCTTATTATAAGATTCATGTCTCGAACTCTGCGAACAACGAGGTACACTATCACTATTTGATATAAATCAGCTGTTCCAAAACTGTCAAACGACATGAAATGTAATGTAAAGGGAACGGGTTTATCCGTTCGGTCAACCGCATTGTTGGGGATCCTAATGAATACAAATGTAGTTCGAAGCGGGGTGACCTTTACCTCAAGGTAGAGAGGAGGAGACCTCTGAAAGACGCAAACGGCGATAAATCTGGTACGGCGGGACCCAACCGGGTGTGGGGAGAGGGTTCTTATCTGCCAAAGGAGGCCTACGGGCCTGGAGAAAAGTTTCCGGGTATGTTAGTACGAGAACGTAGTGTCCGATGTATTATGACATAAATATACAAAATTTGCTCTCATTTAACCGTAACTTCAAGTTCTGATAAGTATATTACCAAAACCTAAAAATCTTCCGCCTCAATTATTTATTTGACTAAGTTTATGCTTTTTGTTGAGACAATGCTATTTTTTAAATGACAGCTTCATATCACTTGAATATGAATCATTTTTATAGTAGATTTTATACTTGCAGAAATATTCGTGATATATGATTTCGCAGTGATAGTTTCATTCTCACAGGTTTCCATTCTGGACGTTGCAGTCTTAGATAAAATGCCTATTATTATACATTCAGCTAGACTACGTACCGTACGGTTTCAAAGAGTAAAAATGTGGTTCCTCGAGGAACATAAATGATCTCAAGAGACTAATAAACGTCAACATTTTGACGCATTAGTAAACATTGTCTTATTGCAAATCTTCCTTTTACTTAAGTGAAATGCTCCCTTAGGGATCCTCTTGCAAGAACCCACAAGGAAACCCTTCTTTAGGATCATTTTAGAATATGGTTCTTAGTAGTAGATCTAAAGATCAACTTTATCTTTTAACTAATGCGCTAATGTACAGTCTGCATAGCTGATTAATATAATGAAAACGCATATAACAGAGATATAGCCATAGCAAGCCGTAACCATACTTTAGAGGTGATGTAGGTATGCTCCAACATTGTCGACTTTATTACCTATTTTATAAAGGGTGTATCAATAAGAACGCAATATTTGAATTACGCGCTATTTTACCAGACATAATGACATGGCAGAACGGTAGTAGACAGGCGGGAGTTGATGCAAATGAATCACTAAACAATAGAACAGCGCATTCTCATAGTTTAAAATTATTACCAAAGTGGTGAAAGTTTAATTGCCACGATTCGAAAAGTGCAGCTAATATTCGGTCGGAATAATGTTCCTGCCCCATCCACTATTACGAATAATCCAAAAATTTTAAATTACTAGTTCAGTTAATGTTACGAAATATACAATCATAGCGGTCGTTCAGAAGAAAAACCTGTCAGAGCAGTTCGCGAGAGTGAAGCCGAGAGTCCAGGGACGTCGATTCGTCATCGCTCTCAAGAATTGGACATTAAACTGCCACTCTCCAACGACATCTAACGAAAGATTTACACCTGCATGTCTACAAAGTCCAACTGGTTCAACAGCTTATACCTACAGACCGTGCGCAGCGACGAAAGTTCAGCAATTGGATTCTTGGCCAACAGCATGAGTGATGAGGCTCATTTTCATCTCGATGGCTTCATCAATAGGCAAAACTGAAACATTTGGGGTACAGAGAATCCAAGAGTAATTCATAAGAAAGCTATGCAGTCACTGTTTGGTGTGCTCTATGGTCTGGAGGAATTATTGGACCATTTTTTTTTGAGGACAAGGCAAGTAATCCACTAACTGTGAATGGCGAACGTGGTGACCAGAATTGGCCGCCACACTCTTGCTACTTAACACCTTTGGACTTTTGTCCTTGGGGTGTCTAAAGTTTATGTCAACAAGCCTGCAACTACCGAAGCATTGAAAGCTGAAATCAGAAGGTATATCAATGAGATACCACAATATGTGTACAACAATTTTATCACAAATTTTATTAAAAGAGTGTGCATGTGCCAGCGGAGATGTGGCAGCCGCTTACCTGATGTATTGCTTCATACATAATTCCTAAGTGTATACACCATAATGCAATAAATATTTCATTTGTTTGTTACGAAATACAATTTTCTATAGAACCTTTAAATCTTGCGTCCTTGAAACACACTTTATATCCAAGCAGCCTCGTATTCAAAATTCTAAATACTGGGGCACCGATCGTTAGTAGAACTGGGAAAAGCCTCCTCAGGCAGATTGTTCCAAAATCTGGATACACTAGGGAGGAATGAGCGGACATACCAACTAGTTCTGGATGTAGGAACTTCGACACAGTCAAAGTCAGGCAGGTCTGTCTGGAAGGCTCATTGCTCGGCGTCATCATGGGGTAGAGGTCTGATGAGTAAAGCCCGTTGATATAGCGGTAGAACAGAGCCAGATCTCCGAGGGCCCTCGATTATTCGGGCAGACCTCCACTGAACATCATCGAGCGTAGATAATTAGTAGGGGCGGCAGCACCCCAAACATGTGAGCACCACTCGGGGCAAGGTCTTATCTGGGTCTTGTATTGAGTGAGGTTATTTGGATTAAATTGCTTCTTAACCACAAACAAATAGCCTAACTGCCGTGATTAACGAGTTGTGTTCATGTCAGTTTAAGTCCTCGGTGATCTGGGCTCCGACCAGCTAAAATGAACCGCTATCCATCCTTTGAAACCGGATGGCCACTAGGGAGCTTCTGGTTGGTCTAGATACAGTACTGTGATTTGGAAGCATTGAACTGTACCAGGTAGTTGCGTCCCAAGCAGTGATAGCCTCCATTTCATCAAAGTGGGAGTCGCTGCTAGTCTTCTATCAGTAACTAACCATTATTGAACTTGCTGCGGGTCACAAATGCCCGCTTAATGCTTTGAATACACAAATAACTATTCTACAGTACAACGTTTTTTGACTCTCTGACTCTGACTCTTGACATAATTTGCTTTTATTTCCCGCGTTACGCCAGGACATATGAAAGTTGTCCAATATGAGACTAAAACTTGGGAAAGTTGACTTAGATACTATCAGGGTGCTGATTCAAAGTCCATCATTTCAATTTTTTCAAATCAACAATACAAGTTTTTACTTATACCCATTCTATGCAAAAGTTGACTCAGCTATACATGCTACATATTCAGTCCATTTGTCCATAATTGAGTGGGCGATACAGATTAAATCTATTCGACTTCAATTTTTCTAGTTATTAATCCCTCTTTTGGTGCGTGATCCCAGACACTGTATCTGTTCACTGTTTTCGGAAAACTTGAACTTACATTCTCCGTTATCTCACTAGTGTTATATTCTAGAAGACCAATAAGACGATTCGCAAAAATTATCAGAGCTTTGAACACTTTCTAAAATTAGAGACAATGAGTTATTACCCCTTCCCCTCCCCACTTTCCTCTCAGTTTGGTTGTAGTTCCCGCTCGCAGGCAGTTATCCGGCATTTGTAAACGTGTAAATTTCCCCTAAACACCACACAAACCTCAGTTTCGTCTTTAACATCGTCCGTACTATGTTGTAGATGAAGCGCTCACACGCTTCACCCTTAAACTTTACAGTCATATCAGTACAACGATGTCAGTTACATTCGCGGGCGTCCGAAAGGGGGCGCAGACTTAGAGAAGGGTTTAGGTTTGATGTAGGTATGGCTTTTACATTTTTTTGGGAAAAAATGTTCAGATAAAAGTTCTAGGGCATTAAATAAAAAAATTAGCGATGATCTCAGATGTGACCTTGAAAATGACCTCAGATATTATTTGGAGGGCACTCCGTGTTGAGCTCTGTATTTCACATCAGATCCATTTTCATGCATGAGGTTATTTGATCATTATTGATATGTGTCCGTCTTAAAGTACTCGTACGCAACGAACACTCGATAACTATGCATTTTTGAAATGAAAGTTCGGAGACGAAAAGGAAGATTGTAGTTTAAAAAAGTGTTTGATTTTTGAATAAAATTCATGTTTTTTTTACTATTGTTGATAGTTTATTCATGATTATATATTTTATTCAATTGATGTGCGATATTACTGATTTAAAATCACTTACCGTGTATTTTTCCTATAAACCTCTTGCAGATAGAGATTAAACACCCACTTGATGACAAACATTCTACCAAAAATTTCATAGATATTGCTCGTTTCCAAACATTCATTCATTTACTGGCTGTTCATCAGTACCATTATGGCACCTTAGTTTGATATTTGCAGAAAACCATTAAGGATTTTTGATATCCATACATCCATAAAGTTGAATATTTTTCGTTGTTCAGCAAGTGAAGAAACATCCACACTATATATTTACAGCGTTTAAGAAATACCCAGATAAGTGTCGTAAAGCTACCAGCAAACCTGAGACTTGCAAAAAAACTAGAATTTGCAATAATCTTGTTTTTCACCGAGTAGACATTCTACGTTATATTATACGATCCTAAACTTAGAAGTATCCATACATCTGCTTCCGATACTCGATATTTTGGATCGATATTTTTATTTACGACACTTGGGTGTATCGATAGATTTCACGAGTATCGTTATCTTTCGATCCGGACTGTGTCAGAAAGAGTGTCTAATTTTAGATTTCTTTATTTCCTTCCGCTGGTGTTACTCACTTCACGATCTCACATAATTTTTTTTGGACTCGAGAGTTGCCCCAAAAATTAGGGATTTTCCTTTCAATGGGGAAGATTTTGGAGATATTTTTTTTGATTTCCTTTGAGAAAACATATTTTACTGGGGAGCTATTATGTAAAATTTAAACCTTTTGGGAGATTTAACGACATATGAAAAATAAGTCGCCCAAAAAAATATTTTAATATCCTAACAAATTGTAAACCTATGGCAACAGAATATGGTATTTTTTGAGGATTTTTTTGAAAAGTCCTGAATTTAGGGGATTTTTACATTTTGACTGTGGAAACTGAGCTAAACGACCTGGCAACCCGGTTGGATTCGGTTTCGTGGAATTATACACACGCAGTGTTTTTAGTATTGATCGATTAAACATTATAGTTCAAAACAAACCATTATTGTGATAGTGATGCCTCCTGAAAGAAGTGATTTATACAATTGTGAGGTTTTTACCTACTATTAGTGAACGTATTCCATAATCTAGTCACGCAGTTGAAAAAAAAACATTATTTTGAGGGTTGTAGAAAAAATAACTTTTCGGTAGTGTATGTTCCCTATCGAAAGGTATCGATACTTATATCGATAATTTTATTCCGATGTTTTAGAGTATCGATACTTCCTAAAACGATAACAATCGATACATATCGATACTTTTCGCGGATCGAAACATCGCTAAGCTCGGCAGCTTGTCGTTCTTGTCAACTGCGCTGCGGGGGACGGTGTTGCCTTTACTATTTTACATTTTAATAAAATCTTATGAAAAATAGGAGCTTCAAATAATAATAATAAATAATAAAATGTCTTTATTAGGCACATTATATAAACTACAACATAATGTGTCCTCTACGTAGGCGAAGTCTAGCTCTTGGCTACTCTACTTAACCTACCCAAATAATAAATTGAAACACTTAATCAAAGGAAACTTTGACAAGCAGCAAAAGACGCTTCAAAACAACGAGCTTTATAGCTTCCTGACATACATACAGGGTGACTTCGAAGTTGAGTCATTTATTTTAACAGTGAGTAGATCTGATCAAAAGAAATGTTTTTTTCCTTTACCATTTTTCTGGTAAAATTAAAGTAACAAAGTTATAGCCCTTTGGAAGTTTGAGTACCGCCCTGTCTCAATAACATCATGTGCTCGTGTTTGGCAACAACGCATATAATCCACTATCGGTTCATCGCATCGGAAACAAAAAAGCGAAAGAATTTGGAACGATGTTTACTTTATTCAGTTCAGTTATACATACAATCAGTGTCAGTCATGTTTATGCGGATTGGTTTCCCAATCGAGTGCAACCAACCCCTCGTGCCTTTGTTAATAGTAGTACAACGGGCTCGTGAATCAGGTGACTTCAGACCTCACAGGGGACATCACGATCAAATACAGGTCCGCACTGAAATACTTGTCGGGAGGATACTTTATAAAACAAGGTAAAAATTTTTTTTTATTTTTTTTTTATTTTTACACACATATTTTGGTTTATCTTCCTTCTACAATCATTATCTGAAAATTAATGACTCAACTTCAAAGTCACCCTGTATATATACACATATATTACGTAAAAATAAAATAAAATTTAAGAATTAAAAACTAACTTTTCCACAATGACAAATAAATCTGTTTCACATGCTTACGAAATCTAATTACTGGCCAATCCTTTATATTGTCATCTAATTCGTTATAAATCAGGATAGCATTGTAAGTGTATGAACTACAAAATAAAGTTGTTTTATACATAGGGATCTCTAGTGTTTTTTTGTGTCTGAAATCAATGTCTGAATTATTTCGTCTGAAAACAAATTTCTCATAAAGATACAAGGGGGATCGAGAAGACATGATCTTATGTGTAAACACTGCTATATGATACTTGCAAGCATTTTCTATACACATCCAACCAAGCTGAAATCTCTTTAAGGAAACATGATCATACTTCTTGAGATTAAATACAAATCGACAACAAGTATTTTGGAGTTTTTGGAATCTTGCTTTTGTGATAGAATCAAGACAATGATAGATCACAGTGCTACAGTAAAATAAGCTTGGAAATATAATAGCCTCACATAACTTTTTTCTAACTTTATAATTCAAAATAGAGCGATTGACATAAAAACACTTCAAAGTTGCATAACATTTTTTTAAGATAGATGAAACATGCTCCTTAAACCGTAAAGTATAATCAATAATCAACCCTAAATTTTTTTTAATGAAATATTGACGAATATGAATGGATATGTATAGAATCTAGAACATAAATTTATATTGCAGGTTTCAGATTGTCTATGCATGGACGGTATTTTTACCGAAATCAAAAAATTTACCGAAAATGTAATTTTCCACGATTTTTCAAAATAATTCAAATATTTCCATACTTGCCGAAAAGGAGCTGCAACCAAAAATAAAGCTAAGAGTCTTAGTTTTATGCCCCATATCACACGAGAGAGTAGGTTTTTTGTTGCCTATGATTACTCTGCTTGCCCTGAATTGATTTTTGTGCGTACAAAAGGTACAGAGTGGTAGAGTACCGTCATTACCGCATCACCGGACAAGCAATAAAGAAACCGAGACCTGTCTGTTTTCAAAATAAATATTTAATAAAAATGTGAGGTGAGTTCATGAGTTCAGGGGTAAAACAGAAAAGCATTCACAATCCTATAAGCAAGAATCGAAAAAGGGTTTTTCAGAATGGTTACAAATGTCTTTGAAAGAGCGACCAATATGCACATTGTATAAGTTGTAATATAGAACTATGCTCTCAAAAACGTATCGAGTGCACGCTCAGTCCAATAATAAATGTTTTTCAGAGGCGGCGCTGCGTGACTCAAAGGTCCTTGATCCACCACTGGTCTTGGGACGGCATTTTTCCCTATACCTAATTCAACGACACTACCGATTCAGTTTTTTTTTTTTCGGTTCGGCAACACTGCAGGTCAGTTCAAGAGCAATTGATATCCCAGACGTGTTATAATAATAGAAATAACAAGAAAATATAACAATGTTTGGAGATATATCTACAAGGGTCTTTTTGATTCTGACTTATAATATCTAGACGATGAATAATAGGTGGATGCGGATACATTTACAAATATCGATGTTTTCGGACCCAGGAATCCAGAATGTGCTGTTTGTTTACATTTAGTGCGGATTTCTATATCAAAAATTGGCAATAAATTGTTTTTGATGTAAAAGAAAATGAATACGTTTTATATTTTTGCAAAATAAGAAAACGGTACATTTCTACAGGTACGTATTATGTATGTGATATAGAGGCAAAACTAGATCGCCATGCATGAACAGTCATCAAAAACAGTGAAAACATCTATTAAATATAATATCTAGAAAATTGACCTATTATTTCTTGCATTGGCATTGGTCCATTCAAATAAGTTCCCTAACTTTCATGAAATAATAGAAATGGGCAATTCTATTTATGTTATCCTGATTCTAAAGCTCAAAGACATAATATTACATCTAGAATGTACCCTCATCCTCATGTCCAGTATTGTTTTTGATATACACTTTTGATTTGCACAAATCTGTCGCACATTCTGATTTACAAACTTATACACTATTTTGACACCTCTTGTTCGCAAGATGCTGCTGTTCTATTAGAGCAGGATCTGGGCAAAGTGCAAAAATATTCAAGTGACCACAATCTAACAATAAATCGAGATAAAACGCAAATATTACTATTTTGCTCAGAAGCAAAGAGAATACATTTGGAAAATTCATTTAAAGTCCATCTAAATGGTTCACTGTTAGAACTAACACATTCTGCTAAGATTTTAGGGATTGAAGTAGACAGCAAATTAAGGTTTATGGGCCATGCTATGTCACTAACTAAAAAGACATATGCCAGAATGAGATCATTGTTTGCCAATCGCCATCTTCTAAAATAAAAATTAAGGAAAAAATTGTGTGAGTCTCTTGTTATGTCAACCTTAAATTATTGCGATATTCTTTACTATCCATGTCTCGACCAGTTCATGAAGCACCGGTTGAAAATTATTCAAAATAATTGAATCCGTTTTATCCATGGGCTGAGAAAATTTGACCATGTTAGCGATAAGTACCATCGTATGAAATGGCTAAAAATTGGCAAGCTAGTTGAGTACAAGTACTTAATATTTTTGCACAAGTTGATAGCTACGTCAAGTCCCGCTTATTTGAGAGGTAAGATTATATTTAGTCATGAAGTTCATAGCAGGAGCATAAGAGACTGTAAAATAATCAGAATACCGCCTCACTCTATGACACTTTTCAAGCGTTGTTTTTCGTATAACGCTGCCATACTTTACAATGCTTTACCAGGTAAATACAAGGAAATGTCTCCTGCCAATTGCCGTAAACAAATAAAACAATTTGTATTTACCCTTACCTGATATTGGTGCAGTATCTTTTCTTATATATATATTTATATATGTGTGTATATGTATGTATGTGTATATGTATATATGTATATATGTGTATATGTGTGTATGTGTGTATATATGTGTATACATGTACCCATGTACATACTGTATATAGTTTTGTATTTTAGTTTATAGAATAGTTTAGTTATAACTATAATTTTTTTTATAACATCTTGGCAACGAACATTACATCGTGCTCTAAATGTACTGACAAAGATAGTTAAGTGTAAGAGTAGCCTAGGCTAAACTTCGCTATCTTTGTCCCTCACCTGTACAACAAATAAAGGCGTTATTATTATTATTATTATTATTATTATTATTATTTACAAAGCAACCGCTATTTCACGATTTTATTCAATATTTCAATAGAAATTACTGATATTAGGGGAGCTTTGACAGCTTTCGTCAAATTGCGTTTCGAAAAGCTACTCCCTTATTCGTGGCAAATTTAAATCTTAGCGAAATCGGCTCTTAAACTTTTCTTAAAACCTTTTTTCTAGAAAATGCATCGTTGCCAAGTTTTCTTACTTAATAGACGCTGTCCCTGGATGTAACAATCCCGTGTGCCGCTATTATACCTCCTCGCATCCTCCGCAGTATATGCTCCACTTAACAGTTTCGGTAATCTGCAGACCGTGCTTTCGCCCGGCTACGCTTCCCTCCCGCACCCCGTCAGATTTTACCCTGCGATACGTCCTGTTTAATCAAACCGGGACCACCTCCTGTTATCCAGGACGTGTTTCGTTGTGAGGTTGACTCGTAAAGATTGTGCGATGCGAAAAATAGGTCAAGTGTAGGCAGTCACCACGGGGGGAAGCAACGTATACAGCCGAATAACACACTTGGAGATTGCTCTCTGGGTACGGAGAAAATGGCATCGTTCGTGGTTGTTTGCCATCATTTTAGGTGGAGACGACACTTCCCTTGCGCGGCAAATAAAACAATCAACACACAGCGTACATATCGTACTATACCTTATAGGAGTTCGATATGCAATGTTTCAAGTATAATTGAGACTTTTCCACGTATACATATAAACAATCCTTAAGAAAATTAAGAGCTGCTTGAAGAATGCTCTATGCTTGGATTTTAAACCGAAAATAACGACTCCTTGAGGAACGTGCAAGGCAATATTTAACATTTTCATCCAGTGGGTTGTAACAGTTGTTGTCATCACATGATGTCATCGAAGTCAGAAACGTTTTTGTATTTTCAATTTCTCCAGATTCTTGGGATATACAGGTGTTAAACTTGCCTACGACCTTTGTCAGATTTATAACTTATATGTATCTGCAGACAAAAAGTCTGAATTTCTTCCGTCTTGCTACAGCTGATTTAGTGCAGCATTATAATCTGTACTGGCGTCTCTTTGTGTTTGCTTTTCCATGTTATATACTTTCCATAGGGATGCTGGTTATCCCTTGGGACGTGTTATGAGTCCTATTCGATAGGTAAGATTACTCTGGTTCTAATATACGAGCCCCTTCCCACTTCAGTTGGCCCAACTATTGAAATCTTAGTTTTTTCTTATCAAACACAAATAATAAAAATGTATCAGGGTGTTATAGGTTTAAAGTATTAACAATGAATATTTTGATAATATATTGTAGAAAACACCGACTTTATCACTCCCTAATCAAATTTTCAACATAAAAATAACACATGTTGCAATTACAGCATATCAACCTATTTTCATTTCAGTGCAAAATAAGTCTATAAGGCATAGGTGGCTGTGAAACATAAAAGCCATGACAATTGTTTTTATTAATCACAGCTGTCAGAATACGTTTAAAATAGTTTTGGGTAGTTAAGGTTTTCAAAATGGGTAGAGGAAAGGTTATAGTGAGAAAATTCGGTTACTGATAATTCAGTTTTTTAATTCTGGGAAATCAAACTCAAAAATTGCAACTTTCTTAGACTTATCGCGGTACAGTGTGAGAAATATTGTTAGAAAGATATAACATAACTGGTTCAGTTAATATTAAGCCATGATATGTGAAAAAAGTAATATCACAAATGCCGACCGAAGAGCATTAAGAAGAATAATCGTGAAAAACAGGCGTGCCAATTGTTTACAATTAAGTGCTCTGTGGAGTGACGCTGTTGGAAGAAGAATTTCGAGGTCCACAACTTATAGAGAGGCCCACAAACTGGGATTTGGCACTTGCAAGGTAAGTTTTAAAAAAGTGAAGTAAAACCCTAAAGTTGCACAACTTATTTATAGGTCAAAGAACTATTAACTCCACTGCCAAAGAAAAATCGACTTAGATGAGCTAAAGAACATAGACAATGGACACCTTAACAATGGTGTGCAATACAATGGAGTGATGGCCTGATTCGAAGTTTGTGTTGGTGACAGTCGAAGTAGAGTTATTCGCAAAACAAAATGAAGCATTCCATGTTGACTGTCTGAAGAGAAAAGTGAAATTTCCAGCATCCATTATGGTCTGGGCAGCATGTCATCAAAGGAAAAAACTTCATTTTATTGATGGAAATGTGGATACAAACAAATATTTGGCAATAAAATCGCTTTTACCAGTGAGTGAAGAATGTTTGACATCCGGCCAAGATTTTATGTTTCAGCAAGATGGTGCAGCGTGCCATACCTCAAGAAAGGCTATAAAATGGATGGAAGAAAATAATGTACCACTTTTGAAATGGGTTTCTAGCAGTCCAGATCTGTCACCTATTGAAACTTTGTGGCACGAGATGAAAAAGGTTCTACGACAACATCCTGCTCGTACAATCACCGAACTGAGACAAAAGCTTCAAGAAATATGTGATTGTTTTACACCAAATTTTTGCCAAAACTTGGTTAACACTATGCCCCAAAGAATTTCAGCCGTAATAAAAAATCAAAGGTGATGTTACCCAATGGTAATCTTTCAATTGTTGCTTTGTTAACTTCGCGCATTTATTCGCACATTGCTTATTTGTTCAGATGTTCTATTAGTTATAGGTCTAAGTGATTTCAAATATGTATTTTTTACGACTAGAGTGTATCTAAAATATTTTTGAGAAAATAAATTGTTTTAAAAGTAAATAATTTCGTCATGTTTAGTTTATAAACGCATATTTTGGTACAAATCTTGAAATGGGCCTACTGAAGTGGGAAGGGGCACCTATATTTTAAACATTTGTTATTTTTTTATCCATTTTCTGATATGTAACTATATATAATGTCCCATTTTCAATATTTTCTTTGTAAAATTACTCGTATTTCTAAAAAAACTTGATCTGTACACACGTTTATCTTTATTGTTTTTGTTCTGCGGTTTTTATGTTTTAGTATATTTTCTTGTTTAATATTTTTAACTGATGAATGCCGAAACGTTGGGAACTTACTTTTTAACCAATATTTATCCCAAGAGTGGCTGAATAGGCTGAATATAGACAACCAGTATTGCAATGATCTGCAATGTTTGTTATAGAGTACGTTTGACAGTTTCAGCGAATTATACAGCTTAAAATTTTACAAATATTTTGCTCACAATCTGTAAATTATTAATCAACGGTTTTTCATACTATGTCATGAGTACAGAGAATTTAGAATTCCGAAAAAGAGAAGGTGTCATTAGTAAAGATACTAGATAACCTGAAAGGAGCAGTTGAAAAGAAAAACAACTTGTTATTATACCCTAAAAGATATCGTTGCTAAAAATGACCATATGCAGGGTGTAAAGTTAGTAGTGGATCAACGGAAGTCAGGTGATAGAGGGCCTCAAAACATATCGAATGAACCTCTATATGTGTGGTCCGAAATTTTATAGTTCACCAGATATTTGCAATTTTGTGACATTTCGAAAAAACGGGATAATGAACTTTCAATCGCAATTACAACGAATGTGACATGATACACTCATCGTAGCAAGCTTAAATTTTCACGGTTTATTCTACATGGATTAAAATAGTTTTTACAATAAAATGAATAATGAAAGACAACCTCAATTTTTTTACCGCCCTCCAAAGTTGAGGGATGGAAAAGATTTTTCACAAAAAAATGAATTGCGTTGATTTTTAATAATCTCTGTTAAAAAGAGACATAACCATTGCTAAAACTGACCATTAAGCTCATCTCAGAAAAAAATCACAGCCCTAACCCTAATGGTTTAGTAGTAATTGCGATTGAAAGTTCATTATCCCGTTTTTTTTTCGAAATTTCACAAAATTGCAAATATCTTCTGGACTATAAAATTTCGGACCACACATACATAGGAGTTCATTCTGATAGGTTTTGAGGCCATCTATCACACGACTTCCGTTGATTTACTGCTAACTTTACGCCCTGTATATTTAATTGTGTTGCCTAGCTATATAAACGATATGCTTTACTATTTTCTCATAATTTTTGCATGCCCTTTTCACTATTTTATTCTCATTATAAATCCTCTTAATCTTGTTCCAATTACGGTTTTTTTTAAATAAAGGAGCTATCTATTTATTTTCAACTACTCCTGTCAACTTTTCTAGTATCTTATCTGACATCTCTTCTTCGTTTTTTTAAATTCACTGTTAGGAAAATGCATTCATACAAATGTTACATTCTTTCTTGAACGTTCTTCAAGGATTCACTGCTAATGTCCTCTGCTTAAGAATAAGCAAGCTAATTAAACTGAATAAACAAACTCCAAAACTCTAAACAGATGATTCAGCTTCTGCATTCTGTAAGTCTTGTCTTGCTAAATTTCTTTGAAAGCATTTTACGGCAATTTAAGTGGATTTTTACTGAATAAAATTGGGCTTAGATTCGTATCTTCTTTTTGTATAACTAAATACGGTTTCAAATCGCTATGTACCTACAAATCTCCTGAATTCCCAGATGCCTCTCTAGAATCCTCCAATCAAATAAAATCAATCCGTGCGAGATAGTTTCTTGAAAGCAAATCCTAATTCCGCTCAAGATAAGGACAGACAGAAGAGAAACAGAACAAAAGTTGACCCTTAAGGCACACCTGATGCTCCCATTTGCTTCTGACACCTGATCCGTGAAATAAGGAACAGAACGAGTAGGGAGCGCTCAGAGCGTTCACTGTTGGCCCTTTGTTTCTCCTTCTTATTAGAACGACAGCTACTAATTTCGAAAGGACTCTTCCCAGACGTCTTCCAGTAATTTACAATGGGGCTTTTAAGAGACAATGTCGCCCCGTCTGCTTTTTTCGTTTAGAGGGAATGGATAATGTTCTTACAGTGACTTTTTTCGTCTCCTCCGGTAGCTATTACTATAACACTACTGAGAATTGGAAAAAAAATAAAAAACTGTTTTGAACCAACCAGATCACATTTGGCTGAAATAACAGGACCTTCACGTCGGTGGGCGGTCAGTGATCTGGTAAATTTCCCCAATGATGCCGCCAAGTTTTGAGTCCGTTAGGCAGGCCCGCCAAGCTTCTGCTTCTTTGGGGATCTAAAAATTGGAACAATGTAGTAGAAGACGTTGTTCGCATTTCGAACAATATTAATTAAATTCATAGATCTGATTAGTTAGATCTCTTCAAGTCGGTGTTTCTGTATTTAGGTACTGCCTTTGTGACTACTATAGTATTGTGGAAAACGGTACGTGAATGCGGAAAGATAGATTTTTCACTATTTTATTTCTCAGTTGTTCATCTTGTTCGCAATATAGGTTGACCCCTGTAGCAGGGCTCACCCTAAATTTACCGACATGACAGTAGGCTTATCTTGTATGCTCAGTCCTGAGTACGGATGTTTTCGTAATAATGAAATTTAATAATGGAAGAGGGTACCTACGTTTACGGTGTTGTCAAGTTGAGAATGGCATTTAACTCCTAATACATATTGCTATTTTATCCTTGAATATCAAAAACAATAATTATCGTATCTGAAGTAAAGTAAGCTCGTGCATCTACATCTATACCAACAGTAAATGTAAGTAATTTATTTTAAAAAGCAACCGGGTGGTAACGCCAAATACAGGGGCATAAAACTGAAATGTAATGAAGTGGACACTATTGCTATTGTACTTTCTCTTAGTAACTTCTAAACACGTTGTGTTTTTGAGGTATACGTTGATACTCTTTTTCTAATCGATCTCGCTTATGTCCGTTTTAGCAATCTCACAAACAAAATTGGTTTATTTCGCTATCTTTGCGATTGACTGCTTGTGAGTGTATTGTATAATTTTTAAAAGGAGCTAATAGAATAGAATAATGCTTTATTTGTGTGAGCCTGTAAATAGGATACAAAACTTCCAAATAAAAAGAAAATATGTCGATAACTAATACATGACATGAAATAATTGGGATACAGAAACACATATAAAAATAACGTGTTACTCGCAAAAAAATTCATTTGTATTATAAAATGCCTTATTTAGTAAGAGGTTCCGAAGGTTACTTTTGAACAAAGATAAGCTGATAATCTGCTTAATATCTAGAGGCAATTTATTATACATGGCACTACATAAATACATCGGACTCTTCTTATAAGCACTAAGGTTAAAATTTTGAATATGAATATGGGTATTATATATCCAGTATTGTAGGCGTGTGTTTCACTGCTCTGGGGGAATGAATCTCTGTGTTCTTTAACAAATAAGCATGACTCGTAGATAAATAATGACGGTAGCGTTAAAATTCTATTATCTTTAAATACTGGTCTACAGCTGTCCAGTGGGTTGAGACCAACTACTAATCTAATTAACCTCTTTTGCAAAATGAATATTCTCTGTATGCCACAAGAAATGCCCCAATATATAACTAAGCACTTCATGTGACAGTAAGCCATTGCAAAATAAGTATTAAGGAGACACCTACGACTAACTAGACCCCGTAGGTTTCTTAATGCAAAGTATGCTGAGTTAAGCTTACCAGCCACATACTCGATGTGTGTGTCCTAGGAAAGTGTTTCGTCTATGTAGAGACCCAGAAATTTGTGGCTTTCTCTATGGTAGTACTGTTTAGCGTAAGCGTCAAAGCAGGTAGAGTTCGCCTTTTATAGAACACTATATACTTTGTTTTGGATGTATTTACTATCAACTTGTTTTCAGCGATCCATTCTGAAAATTTTAGTAAAATAATGTTTGCCTTATCTTCGAGTTGTTTGGGTGACTTTCCGCTTATAGTAGTTGCGTACTGCTCTGACGTCCTCACCAACCAAGCTCCCACTCATATCATTTATAAATAAGAGAGGTGATAATATACATCCCTGAGGGACCTCCAAGTTTATTTCAAATGTGTCTAAAGTGGTATCACTCTCTCTTACTTTTATTTTTCTGTTCGATACAAAAGATTTTATCCATGCATCTACTGGTGACCTGAATCCCGTATGTCTGAACTTTTCAATACAATCAAACTATCTATCTACAGACTCATAGATATAACTTAAAAGTGTGAAGGCAGCTGTATTTGTGGATAGTCTAGGCCTAAACCCGTGTTGGTTTGGTGACAAAATTGAGTGTTCGTTGATAAAATTGTTTAGTCTGTGGTGGACAATTGCTTCAAATAATTTAGAAAAGCAAGAGACTAGCGTTAAGGCCCTATAATTACCGGTCTCCCTTTTTATACACAGGAATGATGGTTGCTAGCTTCAAGCTATCCGGAAATGTTCCTGTACTGATAGAAAGGTCAAATATATAACATAGGGGATATATAAGGTAGACAGCCACAAACTTTATCAGCTTAATTTGTATGCCTTCTGGGCCGCCCGATTTGTTTTTGAAGTCATTCAAAACTGACAGTAACTCTGATGGAACAATATCGTTAAAGAACAATGATCTTAGATTGTTTTGTATAGAAGAATGTCTCTCTAAAGTATCGTATGTGGATAGTAGCATATCCTCAGCAATTTTTGCAAAATAATCTCCAAAGATATTTGCGACTTTTTGAGGTTCACTGATTATGCTATTATCCAAGATTAATTTTACTGCATCTCGCTGCCTTTTCGGTTTACCTAATCTACTATTTATAATACTCCATATTTCCTTTGGTGGGTTGGCAGAAAAGTCGATTTTTCTCTGGAAGAATTCTTGTTTCTTCAGATGAAGTTTCGACGCATATACTTTTTTGCTTCCTTATATCTCTCTTTTATCTTCAGACTATTTATGTTTTTTGATAACCAACATAGGTCTTTCAAAGAATTGCTTTCAGATACAATACTGGCGTCAATCCTATCAGTATTATAGTCGGTATAGTTTAACTTAGTTTTGGTTAAGGGACAAGCTTTGTCTAGGCAATATATGAAACTTTGCAACAAATGATGCCAAACAACGTTGATGTTTTCGATGCAATAAAGTGAGCTCATATCCGTCATAGACAGGAATAATCTAAGATTCTGCAAATTACTTTCGGAGAAAAATCATCTTTGAACATAGACAGGCTCATTCAGCCTACGCGGTGTATTAACTACACTGATCTGAGCTATCTGAACTTTGTGGTCAGATATGTTTAAGTCCTGGTTACATTCACTTGCATTATCAAAAGTTGTGATTATATAAGGGCATGAATCAGTGGAAATCTCTGCTGAGCTCGAAGTAATAGCTGTGTTACTTTGGAAGGAAGAATCACTGTTTTATTTGCATATGGGAACCCAACGTTGCAGATACCCACTATTTGAATAAAGTGTGGCCAAAACGAACGGATTTTGTGGATGTCGAAAGGAAAATACTTGCCTATAATTGACCCCGAAGCAGCTATTTTAGCTCCCCCAAAACTCTGCCTAACGGAGAATCTTGTGAAGGCAATGGATAATAAAGGCGAATAATATTTATATTTTAAGTCTATTTTTCCAAAATTACGTGAGGCAAAGTTGATAAACGGATTTTTTATCGGTCCACAAATACGCCTGTCTTGCAGTCCAAACTAAATGACAGAATTAAACATGGAAATCGTTAAAAGCTGTGATTACAGGCATGTTAGGATCACAAAGCCAAAAATGCGGAACTATTGGTAAATAAAAAAAAAATGGGTTGCCGGATGTGATAGAAAACTAATTTTCTCTATTCCCTTTTTTCTTTTAAATCATGGAACTGTGAATGACAACAACAGTGGGACTGGTTCCATGAGGATGTAACAAGGCTTGAAGAACAATGTTGCAGTCGTTGGGACAGGGCTGTATTAGGAGATTGCTGCTGGTATTTGAAGCTAGAAGACACTACCCAACATAAAATAAGTTGAATATTTGCCTTTTGAACATAATATGACGCGCAATGAAAATACTTTTTCTCCTTATCCGAAAGCTGCAGCGAAAACAACCAAAATAACACGAAAAACTCGCAAATCAGCTGGATTAACTGACGCACTGACTGAAAAAAATCTTTGGTACTGGAACAGAGCAAGGAAAAGGAAAATAAATTGAAGAAAGGGAAATTAACGAAGTGAGGAAAGGCAAAGTCAAGCACAACAAAGAATAATGAACAAGAAAGTATCAGTAAGAAAAGTCAAACAAACAAAGAAACAAGGAATATTTCCGTAAAGAGGAAGTAATTATATGACACTCACGAAGAATATTAGAATTGGTCACATGTGAAATGCGTAAAGGGAAATATTGCCCAATACGTTAGTTTGAATCGTGAAAGTGATTGTTTAGGCTACGGTGACTGCAGTGCTTTGTTTTCCTATTCTGATTTTTTTTTCAAAGAGCATAGTTTATTTTTGATTATAAGACTTTATTTACGTACTGTTAATTCATACCAAGTATTTATTCAACAAAAAGTTTATAATCTTATTAATGTAGGCCGTCAATGATTGGTCATACGAGGTGTAAGACTGAAAATATGAGACGACTTTGTCAGACTAGTTGTGATTTTGTTTTAAGCTAGAAGGATACTATTATTTTGTTTTGATGAGGCAAAAGACATAATTAAATGTCATTTACACCAAGAAAAGAAAGTGATTATAATACATAATCCTTCTAAAAGATATTATAGCTAAATATTTCGTAGTCCACTGTATCCACAGTCAAATGGGTTGACTGTAAAAGCTGTATCAATACAAAAGAGGAAAAAGGTATAATGTTTCGATATAGCATTGACGGACTATCAAACTCTCCCTTAAAAGGTATGGGCTACAGCCCTTCAGAACTGTCGAATGGAAGACTATGTCTTTGCTGATGCATCAATGCCAAAGCTTTGTAAAACTGTAGAAGAAAGTATGATTGCCAAATGAGTTAAGAATAAAATAAATAGCGCATGACAGAAGCGCAAAGACCTTATTATCCCTAGAACCAAACGGCAATACTTTAGTGTATGATCACGTCAGTGATAGTTGGAGGCCTAACAAAGATCACTACGGCACTTCACGGTCTTACATCATAAAAGATGAGGTAGGGAATGTATACAATTCTAGCTAATTATGAAAACATTAATAGTGAGGTGCCACCACAACAAGTGGCTACAGAATCGCCGGCTCAACAAAAAACATATAAGACTTGATTTATAAGCTTGGGAGTTGAGATGTATCAGAAGATCTCAGCTTGGCAACAGTGGCAACACTGTTGGAAAATGATGTTAGTTGTTTAGATGGAATAGATGGCCACATGTTTTGTTAGAAAACTTCTAGACTTTAAACTAATAAAGTGCTTGTAATAAACTCGAAAGTTTAATTATCATCCTTTACCGGATGATATATCACCTTCAGTTGTTGTAACCTGTCTAGGTATTTATGGGAACGAGATCTGGCAGTCATGTATGGCTTGATAGCGCGACGTAAAACGTAACGATGTGAGCTTAGGGACGCTTGCGACGTTATGGAGAGAGGAGCTATCACGAGTATCAAGCAGTATTCGCTCTTTTAGAATTCATATCCCGTCGAAGGATGTGAAGCAGGGTAGATGAGTCTCCGAAAGGTTTCATTATTTTTCTCTGAGCGCAAATCATTTACTGGCAGATTCAATTAGGAGAGGGATCTTAGATTTTGGGAATATTATGGCCAAGGACCAACGATTCAACGTGGAATTGCCTGAGTGCGTATAACTAATAAAAATCGCATTTTCATGCCTGAGAAAAGTAGAAGAAAAACTGCTGATTCGTAACTTAAGTCCGTGCTCATCTAAGTTATTGCGAGGTTGGAGTCTTGAACTCTTGCGGCAATTAAAATAAGGTTCCCTTATCTATAGTTATTTTCACTAATATTATAAATGTGAAAATGTGTATGTATTTTTGTACGTTCCGTTTTCACGTCCAAATGGCTGAAACGATTTTCTTTTATTGTAAAAATTAGACTTGAACTGGTTGAAATAAGCGATATATGGGGCTAGGTAAACAGGTATGAGTTTAATATGCTCAGCTCTTTGATACAGTATAAACTGGCACTCACAAATATTTATAAAGTTTTCTTTGTCGAACCTTATTATTTTTCAAGCTTATACTAATTTATCTCAAAAACAAATTGACCTAAGAACATAAAATTTGGCAGAGAGGTAGTTATGGACAGGACATGTCAGCTGAGATTTAATTTTGCTACAACGCTTGATCAAGGGGGCTATGGGCAGACATATACTTGTACATTTAAATACGAAAAGATTCTCGCTCATTAGTCACAAAATCGCTAAAACTATTATTTAACCTATGCAAACTAATTTTCTCAGAGAGGTAGCTTACACATGGTCATCCCCTTAAAAATTTGAAGGGACAAGGGGTATCGAGTAATGGCTTATTTGAAAGGTATTTCGAAGTCCTTAATTTCGACGTTTGATTTTTAAAATCGGTCAATTCATTTTCAAGAAAATTAGAAAAATCTTTATCTTAATTTGTTCACAAAGAAAACAAAATATCACTTTTTATTTCAATAAGTGTTCAAAATATCGCCCGTTACTGGCTAATCAATGATATAGGCGATGTTCAAATTCCTGACGGACATTTTCAAAAACATGTGGGATACCATGGCAGCATTCGATGATGCGTTTACGAAGTTTATCCAAACTTTCAGGTTGGGGAGTAAACACAATAGATTTCAAATCACTCCATAGAAAAAAGTCCAATGGCGTCAAATCAGGAGATGTAGCAGGCCATTCTGTAGGCCTTCTTCGCCCTATCCATTTATCTGGAAACTCGTCGCCTAGCCATTGCCGAACCGGAAGAACATAGTGAGGAGGAGCGCCGTCTTGCTGGAAATATATTTCAGCCTCATCAAGTATAGGGTTTCCATCCCCTTCGATTTGGTTTTCAATGGTTTCAGTGATAAGCGGATTGATGGTATTTTCCAACATATTCAAATAAATGTCTCCATTCAAATTTCCATTAATAAACAATGGCCCACTCACTTCGTTTCCTACAATGCCTGCCCATACATGAATTTTTTGGGGGTACTGGGTATGCCCTTCTACAAAATGTATTTATTAACAAATCCATTTAGATAAATTGTACAGTCATCATTGAAGCAGATATTCTTTACATGAATGGTATTATCATTAACTAGTGATGTTGTCCGTTAGTTGCATTTTCAGCTACTGCTATGTTTTATATTACGAAGATCAATCCCAGGTTAAGTGGATTGTCACTCTGACAGTGACAAGCATAGATTAGCAAACGTTGGCGAAGAAATTTTCGAGGTAGCGAAATGAAGCTAAACAACGTATGTTAGCGCATTGGCAGATGGCATATGTATGCGTCAAGGAGCAAGTAAAAAAAAATTCGGTGATCTGTGACAAGCTGTATTGTCGTTTCTAGACTTAAAAAGCATATAGAAGCTTTAAGATACTATTTTTCAGGTTTCTTAGCTGAAAAATTTTAGGAGCAACGTTTCTCGTGCAATTTTAATAGATGGCGCACGAATTTTTTTTTGCAAAACTTTTGTCGTCTTTTTAGTCCACGGGCGTGAAAAAATGTTTTTCTGTTAGGCCATCATATGTATCAGCTATCCCGCTTATACCCTGTTTTTAAAATCTCGATATGGTCAGTTCACGCGGAGAGACTTTGAATCAAGAAGGATCCTTTTGTCATCCACCATTGATATGTCGGTAACCAGTGGTCGCACAGAGAATCTATTTTATATATTCTGTTTCAAAAACTAGAATAAACCTACTATAAATAAGATTTGACTGCAATCTTTGAGAATTGTTTTTTGTTTCATTTGTGTTCATTTTATAGTATTGAGAAAACTTAATGTCTGCCTTGTTTTGGAAATTTGACCTCATTTTGGGACTACCAATGAGAAGGCGTAAACGGTCGGACTGTGATCGACCGATAAAATCAAACCTGTGCTAATTAACGATAGCCCGTACACCACTACAACCGTCATAAACAGCAACGTCCTAACTTGTTTGGATGTCTCAGCAGTGCGCTGACAATTACAACAGATGAATGAGCGTCTTAAGTATGGATATTGAAAAATGAATTGGTTCTGTTTATAATAGGGCGCCCCAGTGGGACAAAAACTCAACAAATTACATTAATCGAGGTATTGGAAAACGCCTATGAGCTGAAGTTGCATTGGAAATGGATATAGCGTTTGCAAGAGTAGTGTAGTGTATGCAGACGAACAGTCGTCCGAACAGCTCCTGCGCGACATCGGCCGATAAATCGGTTTTGGTGTAGGCGTACCGTAATGTTTCAAAATTTTTCATAACTCAATGTATATCTAATACCCCTGCACGACGGCATATCGATACATTGTACGGTTTTTGCGGCCCGAAAAATTCCGAGATCCGCCTTTAAGATCCCCCCGATTCAATCCGGTTTAAAGTACGGTTTCGTTGGTGCGGCTCGAGCGGCTGCGGCTCGCGACTACGATTGGCTGCAGTCGCAGCCGCAATGTAGAGTGTTTTATTTTAGTGCGTCTCTAAATGAAAGCGATTGCGATTTAGATTGGTTTAAAAGATCTTGCTGTATGATGTGGAAGGTCTAAGTCGTAGAAAATGAATAATAGTGATCTGTTAAGTGTGATTCTCTTAGAAGAAGAGGAAGAAGATGAATGGCTACAACTGAAGTTATTAGAAAAACAAAGATGTGAAAAACACGATATATTCCAAAAACGTACAGAAGAAGGATTTTTTAGTCTACTCATAAACGGACATTTAAAAGAGGACGAAAAAAAGAGAATTTTTCCGGTTAAATCCCGAGCAATTTGATTTTGTTCTGTCACTCATACAAGAGGATATAGAAAAGCCTGGAACGAATTGTGTAAAGTTTCCAATAACAGCAGAGGAAAAGCTGGCGCTAACTTTAAGGTAGGAAAGAAAAAAATTGAGCAAAAACAAAGATACAGTTAGAACACAAAATATATTATGAGCTTAGAATACAACATATCTAACCAAAACTAACTAATGTAACTAATTTAATTGCTGGTATCGTAGTTCGTATTCCGGGTTTTGCTCCGAGGCCATGAATCCAGAAACATTTGAAATTGATGAATTCTGTTTTTCTGGGTTATAGCTTTTAAAATATGAACCAGCAGTATTATCCGACTCAGTCGCAGCCAGATGAAAAGATCCATTCTGTAGTTTATATTGACTAGTACTAGCAGTAGTATGTGACGTAGTCTCAGTCAGATTGAAAGGTCCATTTAGTTGATATTGATTTATACCCAAAGAATGTGAATTTGATCTATCGGCAGGTGAGGTTGGTTGTGAACTATGTGCTGGAGTTTGTTGAGATGAATTTTGTGTTGCTAATTTGAGCTGAAGATCGCTTACGAGTTTTAGGATACCAAGTTTTGCTTCATTCAGTTCAGCAGGTGGAAATTTTTTAACGGTGAAGCTAATGCTTTTCATGAACAAATCTACGTCATCTTCTGAATTTGAAATGTTTTTTTTTGTGGATAGATTCAAGGAGCTCCATTCGCTTCTGAGCTCTCTCTTCAAATTGAGCCATGGTATTTAGTTTTGACACTCGGGGCTGCGATCTTTTCCCACAGTTTTGTTGAAAAGGATTCTTATTCAGCCCTTTATTCAATTTCATTGCGTCTGAAGTTCGACGAGATGTGGATGGGGTTGAATATTCGTCTAGTAAATCAGAATCGTCTAATGTTGATTCATCGGTTGGTTGGATTTCGTAGTCCGTCTCGCTGTAAGCTGGAGTTTCCTCTTCTTCCGTCAAGGTATTTTTTGATTCTCGTTCATGCTTAATAACATCAAGAAAGGAAAGCCGATCGTAAAGGGTCCACTTTATTACTCGTTCAGATGCTGCTGAACCGGTCCGAAATTTACGTTTTTTTCTGTTTCTAAAATAGGTATCCTTGATGTTTCTCCATCGCCTTTTGCAATCGTCACCTACGAAAAAAAAAAACAAAACATACTTTTCAACTTACACCCTTTGAATTAGATTTAAGTCCAATTAAAGAATTTTTATTATATTGTTTTTCAAAAGATGTGCATCTCTGGAGATTGGTTATCTAAAAGAATTCAAAAATTTATTATTAGTTTTAAGGAGGGTACAATACGTTCTTCAATATTATTTTTGGGCAGGCAATCTCCAGACAGGCGTTATGATATTTTTTGGAAACATGACGGTGTCCTAAGTCTCTATGTTGTTTTAGGTATATGGCAACTGGGGAGTCTTTCAGATCTCTTAGATTTGCTTTTAGAATCTCCCACAGTTACATAAGTGTAATCATCCGAGAAACTTTATCAGCAATATGTAAACAATTGGTGCCCATTTTTATTCCAACGCCAACAAAGGAAGCATTGACCAAAAAAGCTGAAGAATTTTGGGAACGATGGGATTTTCCGAACTGTATTGGAGCCTTGGATGGCAAGCATGTTAGAATATTTGCTCCAGCAAAATCTGGATCTTTATACTTTAATTATAAAGAATACTTTTCCATTGTTATGCTTGCTTTAGTTGATGCAAATTGTAAGTTTATTGCTTTAGATGTAGGGTCGTACGGAAAAGAAGGTGACAGCTCAATATTTAATAAATCGGCTTTTGGAAAAAAAGTAATGCACTTTCAGAATTTTTTTCCGGCAGATCAAAAATTGCCTAAATCAAATAAAGTATTGCCGCATGTAATTATCGGAGATGAGGCGTTTCGTTTGGATAAACAATTAATGAAACCGTTCACTAAATTGGCAGCCACTGCTGATAAATCAAAAGCCATTTTTAATTACCGTTTGAGTAGGGCAAGAAGAGTGAGTGAAAATGCTTTTGGTTTGCTATCTCAGGTGTTCAGAGTGTTTTATACTCCTATAGCTGTAAAACCAGAGGTATGTGATGACTTGATATTAGCCGCCTGTTGTTTACATAATTTATTGCGAGAAGCATATTTGGAAAGAAAAGGGGTTCCCTACTATGAATATGATTCAAAAGAAGAAAACTCGAATGTTTTTCGGAATCTTACAGGAGCGGGGGGATATCAAAACGTTGAAGGGTTCCATGTGAGAGATGAGTTTATGAGGTTTTTCTCACAGGAAGGGATTGTCGAATGGCAAAATCAGCAGGTTTCGAAAGTATAAGACAATCTGTACATGTTAGTAATCCATTATTATGATATTACAACCTTATACTGATTTCAATGTATATTGTTATTATAAACAGGGATCACAAGAAAAACCTAATAAAAAATGTTTACATGAAAATTTGTTTTTTTATAAAAATTCCTAGAATAAAATGAGTTTCAAAATAGAACAAATAAATACGCGGTACATGGTGTTCCCAACTAGAGTGTATTCAATTTCAATCAAAGTAGGATGTAAACAAGCGATATCGGATGATTGCAGCATGCCGTGACGGCATGGCCATGTATTATTGGTTGGCAAGCAATAAATGCCCTCTATGCAGGAGGATCGAAATTTTTCAGGCCAAAATCCAAGCAACCATTTGTCTTTCCTCTCCCATATTCAATACGAGTGATAAAGGTAACTCAACCCCTTGGACAGCGCCAGTCTTTAATCGATCACCAGTCGCCGGTATTGCAGTTCCCGTGACTCGAACGTACATTATTTTGTTTACATCGAACTTTTATTGAATTTGAATAGACTATATATAAATTATTTGATGGCTATGAAACTGAGCCAAAAAAGGAAAAACAAACGTTCATAATTAGAAAATAAAGTAAATTAATGTTACTTACTGCTTTTTCCTACCGAACATGCTATTTTTTTCCAGGCATTCTCTTTGCATATAAAATTTTTGTAGTTTTCATGCTCGTAATCAAAAATAGCGGGATATTTTTGAACCTCTTCAATCTATATATCATCCTCATTTGCATTGAATTTCTCCATTTTTACTGAACGACTGCGATTTGACTGGTCCAGGAGCAGTCGAGTCGCAACTGCTGCGGCTCGATCGTAGCGGTCTGCGACTGAACGGCGTCAACCAAACCGTATATGCATAAATTGTATAAAACCAGTGCCGCGACTGTAGTCGCAGTCGTTGCTGCGACTCAATCGCAGTCGCGAGCCGCACCAACGAAACCGTACCTTTACGGGAATACTCTTACATTGTCTGTGCGACCACTGGTTACTCAGATACCAATGGTCGATGACAATCGGATCCTTTTCATTCAAAGTCGGATATCTGCGCGCCAGAAGATGTTATTATATTATAAAAAACAGGACATTGAACCTGAATAACGGGCTATCTGACCCATTGGTGGCCTAACAGAAAAAAAATGTTTAAGCCTCTGGACTTGAAAGAAAAAGGTAAAAGTTTTGCAGAAAAATTTTCTTGCGCTCACATTTAGAATTGCTTTAAACTTTTGTAGCTTCAAAATGCATTTTTTATAGTCTAGATACGACCACTTTTCACCGAATTATAGCCTGCCAAAAATCACAGAAAAATTTGGATTTCTTTCTTGCTCCCTTATTTTTTTTAGTAGTATAGATGTATGAAAGTCATGCCGGTACTTTTATTGTGACAAGGAAAAAACCGTGAAATGAACTATAGACTCTCGCACATATGGCGCATAGGCAATGAAATCCTCAAGGTCTCTACGATATATACTAAGTGACATATAAATCCGAACACCCAGTTTAAATGCTTTTATTTTAATAAAATTTTGTATAAGTACTTAATGAAGCATAATAAGTAATTGAAAAACATTTTAAAATGATTGCACTGCTTTAAAGCCCTTTGACCTTTAATAATGTGTGGATGCACCCTGATGTGCTACGCATTCTCCAACGCGCCTAGGCATGCTTCTGATCAGGTGGACAATGTCCTCCTATGGTATCTCATTCCAGGCAACCACCAACTCCTCTCGAAGTGCTTCTAGAGTCTGAGGAGGACGTTGCAAATTGAGCAATCTCCTACCCATCATATCCCAGACGTGCTCAATTGGGGATAAGTCGGGAGATCTTGGTGGCCATGGTAACAATGTGACATCATTATGTTGAAAGAAGTCTATTGTGACTCTTGCAACATGTGGTCGGGCATTATCTTGATGGAAAGTTGGATCTGCCAGGGTGTCAAGATAGGGTAAAAGATGGGGTTCTAGAACTTCGTGGATATAACGCTGCGCGTTCATGTTACCTCTGATGAAGATTAAAGGTGGCCTGGAATCATAAGCTATAGCACACCAAACCATAACTCCAACAGTGTGATGAACATGTCTTTCAACAAAAAACTGTGGATTCCTCCTTTCACCACGTCGCCTTCTAACCCTGGCACGACCATCGTGCATGCCTAAACAAAATCGAGAGTCGTCACTAAAGACAATACTGTTCCATTCCTGATCCCAGAGTGACCGTTGTCTGCACCACTCAAGGCGATTACGTCGGTGTTCTCGAGTTAAAGGGAGCACCCAGTTTGGCCGGTATGAAAACAAGCCAAAACTTCTCATTCGTCGGTAAACACTTCGCATGCCAATAGGTCTTCCGTGTTCTGCAAACCATTCATTTGCAATGGACCTGGTAGTGGAGAAACGGTCCCTTAAGGCCAGTAATCTTAGGCGGCGATCTTCACGGTCTGTTGTTCTACGGCGGCGTCCAGTGCCCCTTGCTCCTTGCGTACGGCCTTCTCGAAGCCATGCCTGACAACACCTAACCATAGTGTCTACACTTCTTTGCACTCTAACTGCAACTGCCCGAAAAGAAAGTCCAGCTTCCAGAAGTCCCACTATACGGCCCCTAGCAAACTCACTAAGTTGACGAAATCGTACAGGTCTCCGTACTCTAGGCATCGTAACCGATCGTAAAGGATGTCAAGAACCAAAATCCGCCAACTTTGATTCTTTACTGCGGCTGAAATATTCATTTTTAGAGCGTCAGTGAATTAAAAAAAAGCAGTATAAAAACCGGAATGTCCAAATGATAAGGCTGAAAATTTTTTCACTTGTTATTTACAGTAAGATAAATACATTCACCAACTTTTATTAAAATAAAACCGTTTAAACTGGGTGTTCGGATTTATATGTCACTTAGAATACTTTATGGAATATCACACGATATTCAGGTAACCATTTGAAAGTGAGATTTCCACAATCAAGATCGGTGCATAGATAAGTCTTCAACACCTTGTACACATGTAAATCCATTATTTGTGTATAGTATCGGACCTAATGCCCTCTGCTTTTCAAAATCGTATACCTTGTAAAAATAACCCAACTTAACATAGAGGGCCAAATCCGTTGTTTTATGGGTGTATCCATACCTCTTGCAGCCAAGTATTTATTTTCAACATCTCATGAAATAAATCACAAAAACAGACGTCCGAATAAAGAATGTCTGGCATATTTCACTACTTCTTCATCTCCCTTTCTACCTTTCCGTTTCCTGGCGAAGTTCTCGAAACTTTTCCGATTTTCGTGAGTTTGCTCGTTAAAATATGCATCATGGCATTGATTACCTTTCACAACAAAAACAACAAGAATCGTTTAAATCAGGGTTTTAAATTAAATATCAGCCAACTGTTCCCGACTAGCCTACGTTGTGACTTATATGCCAGTTACTGTATTAAATAAATGTGAAAACAAATTAAGTTATTCAAGGTTTTTTGGATGGTTCAAATAGCTGATACATTATTGCCAGGTTTCTTCTAGACTAGAAGGCTTAAAATTGCATATACCGGGTGAGAATGAAAATTGTATTATATTTTTTTTGCCAAATAAAGATATCGCTCCAAGATTGGGACATGTTTAGTCGAGGTGGCGATGTATCAAAATAAAAAATATCATTTCAGGAAAAGTAATAAAAAAATGTTTTTATTTTATATTTTATAATAACAGACTATCACTCAGAGTGAACATATGCGAAAACATTTATCTCCGCTTCTTCACTGAGTACGAAAGACTTCTCTTTATCACCATTGACATCCTCATTTCTACTCTTTGCCTGTAACTTGAAAACCATTAACAACTTGGATTGGATGTCTTCTATAAGGATATCGCTGAGCGTACAACGTACTCGTACAAGCATTTCTAGATTTTTTTCTGCATTCACCGAATATTAATAGCATATCAACTTTCGTTTCTTGCAAAATTCTTAATAAAAAATACTGTAGCTGTACCTTCTATGGAGTAGGAATAAGTGAAAATAAGTTTAAGTGTAACGAAGATTGCCAAAGGTCAAATAACTAAACAATAATTGGTACGCTATTAATTAACTTTCATTTGTTTTCCACAACCTACTATTCCTTTCAAATAAATGATATTTGAAAACAACCTAAATTTTCATAGTCTCCTTACCTACTAGAGGGTCCTATTTAAAATCTATCAGAAATCCTCTGTTGGAGATGTGGATTCCTGATTTTTTTTAAACATAAGTATACATGGAAGACACATAAATACAAGCTTTTATTTATTTAGCCCATTTTAATAGATATTTGTTGATCACGCCACCTTGACAGTTTAAAATATTTTTTTGTCTCATAAGCCATATGACAGATTTTAGGTTATTGACAAATTCCTTTATAGCGCCCCCATTTTAAAACAAAAATATCACTTGTGAACATCGTTGGAAAGGGAATTCTGCATAGAGTACGATTATGGAAAAAATATACAGGTTTCCATTTGAAAAACGAAAGTCCTGGTCACTACTGGTTAAAACGGAAGGGAGGGATAACCTACTCGACCCTCCAGAAATGCCTCTTAATGACTAACAAAACATGTCACAATCTTGGAGCGATTATATGCCAAAAAAATACAGCGTGTTTCCAATTTTCATTGTCTCTTGGTATTATGAGCGCAGAAATTGGCCTTTAGCGAAATGTACTTTACACGATAATTGTGAATTTTTGAACGAAGTATTCAATGTTATTCATGTATTTCTATCAGACAGCGCGATAGCTTTGTGGTAGATGCTACGTGTCTACTAATCAGTTACCGTGAGCTGCGCGGGTCCGAATCCTGTCCCAAAAGAATATTTCTCTCGGCCGTGGATGTCTTCGTTGTCCGTAGGTTCCACTGGGCAGATCTGTAAGGCAGAAAGTAGCATACACACATGTTCCCTCGCTAGAAACTTTGTGATGTCCCTCTTTTTCCCCTGAATCCCTCTATAGCCCCACGGTACCCCCGGGTATTAAGGCCTTCAAGATGATTCAAATATAAAAAAATGGTGTAGAAAGCTACATCTCTCTCGGCAAGGGTGCAGTTCAGAAGCAATGTTGTAATTTTTCGTTATATTTTTTAGTGAACATTTAGCTACAAAAAGATTACCACTTTGGCTGAGTGAATGCGATTCAACTTTTTTTTTAGATGACATTTAGATAATAATAATAATAATAAATAATAAAATGTCTTTATTAGGCACATTATATACACTACAACATAATGTGACCTCTACGTAGGCGAAGTCTAGCTCTTGGCTACTCTACTTAACCTACCCAAATACTAAATTGAAACACTCAATCAAAGGAAACTTTGACAAGCAAAAGACGCTTCAAAACAACGAGCTTGATAGCTTCCTGGCATACATATATACACACATATATTACGTAAAATAAAATTAAATGTAAGAATTAAAAACTAACTTTTCCACAATTACTACAATGACAAATAAATCTGTTTCACATGCTTACGAAATCTGTTTACTGGCCAATCCTTTATATTGTCATCTAATTCGTTATAAATCAGGATAGCATTGTAAGTGTATGAACTACGAAATAAAGTTGTTTTATACATAGGGATCTCTAGTCTTTTTTTGTGTCTGAAATCAATGTCTGAATTATTTCGTCTGAAAACAAATTTCTCATAAAGATACAAGGGGGATCTAGAAGATATGATCTTATGTGTAAACACTGCTATATGGTACTTGCAAGCATTTTCTATACACATCCAACCAAGCTGAAATCTCTTTAAGGAAACATGATCATACTTCTTGAGATTAAATACAAATCGACAACAAGTATTTTGGAGTTTTTGGAGTCTTGCTTTTGTGATAGAATCAAGACAATGATAGAACACAGTGCTACAGTAAAATAAGCTTGGAAATATAATAGCCTCACATAACTTTTTTCTAACTTTAAAATTCAAAATAGAGCGATTGACATAAAAACACTTCAACGTTGCATAACATTTTTTTAAGATAGACGAAACATGCTCCTTAAACCGTAAAGTATAATCAATAATCAACCCTAAATTTTTTGTAGTATTTACGACAGCTAGACGCTCCTTGTCGATTTTTACATCAAGAGAATTCAATACAGTGTTACGTTTGACAGCAGGACAAAAAAGCATCACTGAGCACTTATCCTTATTGAGCTTAAGATTATTACCATTTGAGTATCCTACTATTGCCTCCAAATCATCATTAAGCTCATTGATTGAAGTATGCAAAGTGTTACTATTAAAGCTTTTATATATCTGTGTATCATCGGCATAGCACATCACAGAAGAGTTTTTCACAGAGCTACCCAAGTCTATAGTATAAATTAAGTACAACAAGGGCCCTAAAACTGAACCCTGAGGGACACCTGATGTTATATCAATCGGACTAGATATAGTGTTGTCTATCTCTACTACTTGTTTACGATTTGAAAGATATGTTATAAAAAACATTAGAGGTATGTCTGAAAAACCAAAAAACTTCAATTTAGCACATAAAAGCTCATGATCTATTTTATCGAACGCCTTAGAATAATCTAATGATACAAGTGCCGAAGCATCTCCCTTATCAAGCGAAGCAATGATGTCATCTAAAACCCTTGCTAAAGCTGAAGTTGTACTAAAACCACTGCGGAAACCAGATTGACACTTGGGAAAGAAATCATTATTAGAGAAATAATGATAAACCTGATGTTTAATCAATTTCTCCAATATCTTCGATATAACAGGAATCAAAGTTATAGGTCTTAAGTCTGAGAGACATTTTGGATTTTTACATTTAGGCAAGGGTTTGACAAGAGATAGTTTCCAAGCATCAGGGAAATACCCAGCCTCCAGGCAACAGTTCAATAAATGCGTCAGGGGTAGTAATACTCGAGGCAAGCAAAGCTTCAGCATTGAGACTGTTATACCATCCGAACCTGCTGCATTAGATTTTAGGGACAGAATAATGTCTAGCACATTTTGTGGGGTAGCAAAACTAAATTCAAATCTAGCACTTTCATTAATTTTGGTACTATTAAATTTATCAACTAGATCCTTGCAATTGCCCGAAGGCGTGAAAACGGAAGAAAAATAATTGTTTACTTCATCGGCATTCTTCAACTGTGTTGGTAAAGATCTATCTACATTAGTTTTGAGTTTCAATGAATGTACAGCTTTCCAGAGATGCTTGTTACTATTTAGTTGTTCATTGAAGCTTAGATATGCTGCTTTCTCCCGCCTAATAGCGGAAATGACATCATTTCTTAATTTCTGGTAATATTCGAGACTAGCTGGACTTTTTAAAATCTGATATTTTCTAAAGGCTTTATTTCTCTCGGAGATCAAAAATTTTATGCCACCTGTGAGCCATGGAGCATAAGGTTTAGTAATACGTGATGAAATAACAGGAGCTTGGACATCAAACAAATCCAAAATATGATTAGAAAAAAACGTAGCTTTATCCTCTAAGTTAGTGATGTAATATATATCGTCCCATGGGATTTTATACAAATCCACCAAAAACTGATCTTTACAACAGTGTTTAAAATCTCTATATTTGACAGTCTTTTGAAAATTCTTAGGCCGTGTGATGTTGAAGTCACATCTGACTACATTATGATCTGACAAATTCGGAACAGGTACAGAGCTAGTTGAAATTAATGATTCAGCTAAGTTATTTGTTGTACAAATGACATCTATGGAGGTTGCCGTGGTTAAAGTTATCCTAGTTGGTTGGGTGATGTGAGATACCATATCGTAGCACGCAATGCAATCTAGAAAAGAATGGTCAGTAATTTGATCAACGTTTATATCACCCAGCAAGCATATATTATCATACTGAGGAGACACAAATGAGAGAAAGTTGTCTATATGATCAATAAAACTTGATAATCTGCTCGAAGGAGCTCTGTAGATAACACAAACCAAAATTCTTAGATTATTCAACACTATTTCAGCACAAACCTGCTCCATACCATCTGGACATAAAAAATCTTGCAATACCAGCTTACCTCTCAGTGAATCCCTTAAATAAACACCAACTCCTCCTCCACGTTCTACTCGATCAGTATGGACAAAAGTGTACTCAGGAATATTTACTATATCTGCTGTAAAATCATTATTAATCCATGTTTCGGAGATACCCATAATATCATAGTTATCAGTAGTCAACAAATCTACAAAGGAATCAAAGCCAGCAAACAGAGATCTTACATTCAGATGTCCAACAACAAAATGGTTATAAGTTTTTGTGCAATTATTCATAAGCAATCTGCATTTTCAAATTATCGATCTTCATTTTGTAATAACTGCAAGAGGTATCACTTGCAACATGCTTTGTACACCAGTTAGTTTTATATCTATCATTATGAAACTTACAGTTAGGACAACAAGAATCATCAGCTTTACAATCTCTAAATTCATGAAAACCTGAGCACTTAGAACAGACAACATCCTTGCTTCGGCAATCTTTCTTACCATGACCAAATTTACAACATTTGTAACAACGTAGCAAATATAAATTTTCCCTGACAGTACATTTCACCCAGCCAATAAAAACAAACCCTTTGCTACTAAGTAAATTAAACACAGAAGGAACCACCTCGATAACAACATTTTTTGTATTTTTAACCTTATAGCAACTAATTATTTTTATATCATCTGAATTAACACCTAAATTGTTATTGAATATTAAATCGTCAACAAAACTATATATAGATAAATTGAGCAATTTCGGACAATGGTTCCTTACAATACGATTGAGAAACTAGGTATCATAACTCACGAGATTTTACTGAACACAATTTTTTTAACTCTCATTGTTGTCACAAAACCTCTTTAAGAGATCCTTGCTAAATATAAATTTGGTATCTCAGCGAGAATAGTCTTGCGACTTTCATCAACTAATCTTAGCACTAATTGTCGACTTCATACTCTTTCCCGATCTACGGAATATCTTTTGTATCGTATATCTTTGCTTAATTTGTAACACCGCGTAACTCAAAAAAATTAGATATGCTTGATACGATATACTAAATGATCTTAGTAACTGCAAAGTTTGCTTTCCGATGATAGCAGCTCAAGTATAAAATGTATTTTCACAATTTTCGAGAAACTGTATTATATCTCAAAGCGACTTTTTCTTGTAAGAACACACAAAGTAAGCCAATTGCGCTCTGTAGCACTTAATGTCTGGAAGCTTTCAGAATTTCCTCGGGACTTTATGCCTTTTACTATTACTCCGCTATTAAGTTTCTTTCCGAGCTTGTTGACATAAGCGTAACTGAGGGTATAAAAGCTCCTTACGCTGGTAATGTTCCCTTAAATGATGTGGATCAAGGGATGCTATTAAGTTTATTATGCGTTGCTTGCTGCTGTTCGAAATTACAACCGGATATAATTTTGTAGAAGACCTACTACGTTACGGACGGTCTATTTATAACATATCTCCATCGTTGTCTGTTGCTAGGGATTGTATAGATTTTGAGGAAGTCGTTGAGGAAATCAATGAAAGGAACTCTCGCAAACGAAATATCGTAACGTTCGGCTGGCCAGAGCAGAACTAAGATGATCAGCCTCAATTCCGTACAGATAGGGATAAGTCTCAAGTGCATGATGACATGAAGGTCTTTGAGACCAATGTGCAGATGCAAGATGTGAAACCCGTCAGACTTGGCCGCTTTGATCCAAATTAACTGCGTTCGATAAAGATAGCAAGCTGAAATTTTCAGGGTTTATTCTACATGGATTGAAATTGTTTTTACAATAAAATAAATAATGAAATACAACCTTTTACCTCTCTCCAAAGTTGAGGGATGGAAGAGATTTAAAAAAATGAATTTAAGATTGTTTGCGTTGTTAAAAAGTGACATAACCGTCGCTAAAAGTAACCATTTAGCTCATCTCAAAAAAAATCACAGCCCTAAACCTAATGGTTTAGTTGTAGTTGCGATTAAAAGTTCATTATCCAGTTTTTTCGAAATTTCACAAAATTGCAAATATCTCCTGAAATATAGAACTCGTACAAGAGTTCATTCGATATGTTTTGAGACCCTCTATCGTCTGACTTCCGTTGATCCACTACTAACTTTACACTCTGTATATATTTCGTGTGTTTCAAATTCGAACATCGCCTTTGGGATCTCGGAAATGCTAAAACGAATTTCACACGATCATCACTTATTGTGGCCGGTACCATCAGTGGATTTCTACTGATGTTCAGGCTACACGGTCAATAAATATCACATCTCATGATGAATATATTGACGGATCACAGTAAATACTGATCTTCGGGTATTCGCCTAAACGACCCTGGGGCAAAGGTAAATAAAAATGGAACTTGGGCAGTTTGAAAATTCAAAGTATTTCCGAATTTTGGACTGTAGACCGAATCAAAACTTTTCCAACATCAACATTATCTACAAACTTCAAACAACATTACCACTTTTTCTCTTCTACATGTCTATTACCCTTAAATAGTATAAATGAGTTAGGATGCTATTCCTTATTCGATGATATTAAACCAACTGTATGAAATTGGGCACTTGAAGTTTTATAACAATGCGTAACATATTATCATCTTTGATATTCTATGAAATAAATGAATATATGATAACTTCAAGGCTTACTCAAGGATTTTTTCCATAATAATGCATGACATGAGGTAATTGAAATCAGAACTAAAAGCTATCAGCCTATGTAAGGAAAAGGTTCAGACGGGAGATAAAAGACGACAAATCATATTAATGTGCTATTTATACCACCTTGCAGAGATAAAAAAGTGGCAATGTCAATGTGCAGTTTATTTAGACATCCTATTTCAACTAAATTCAGGAAAAATTATGAACGATTTTGGAAACTAGGCACATATCACTGCATAATTCTATAGAACTATTTTTGGCGGTATGTCGAAATTTCAAGTAATTGTCGAAAAACAATGAATAAATGTCGACAACGAGAATTTATTTCCGGAATTAGTATAATATGCCATATCTCAAGCTGTATCAAAACTTCTTCCTTTGAAGTGTCATATTAGAATGTACTCGTACTAAAAGATATGGAAAACAATTGTTTTTGTTGTCATGCTGGTATGAATCACTCTGTAGGAAGCGGTATGTTCCAAGTAGGAAGCGTATAGCACTTTTTGTAAATAACATTTTTGAGTATGTTTTATAGTATGGAGATATTGTCAGATTAGATATCAAAAACTTACCCTGTATGTCTAATTTGTTGCCGTAGGTACGTCGCTGAATAGTTTGACCATTTTTGAAGATTTTCTTTAACTTTTGGCTATTATTTCATATTAATTTACTCTTATGTACATTTCGGCAAAAAATAACGTTCTCTTGCAATAACCAATTAACTGTTGCAACTGGTAATTTTGAAGGTGTAGCTCATCCCTTTCCTAATTCTTCTATTGACTTATAACTGAAGTTTGATAAAAAACAGTTACCCAGAATTTTTTGTTTCGAGATAGGGGGCATTTGCAATTACTCTCAAGAATATATAAATCCTCCTGTACAACTTATTTTACAACAGGGTTCATATTTCTCTTACTTGAATGTTTCAAAAAAGATCCTTGTAGTTTTCCATATCCATATGAATCGTCTATATAAATGAAATGCAAATGAAAGAAAAATATCAAGCATAGTAATGTAGATATGATTTGTGGAACTTTCACCAAACATTTTTTTTTGTATTGGACCCCCACTTCCTTTTTGAGCTGGGTATGCTCTTGCCTCCTAGATCTACAAACGTGAAGAATAGTGATTTCTTTATTTCATCCTCTACAAACGCTTGCAGTTCTTTAGAACCAAGTACAGCTAGTTTGAGATTAGATAAATCCAGAAGACAAAAATCAGCTCCCTAGAAGGATACTTCGACTAGTGGACGAATGTATACGATATCGGGGTGGCCCAACACATTATGAGGGAAATTCAGCAATACAGCAAATGTTTTAATTTAATCACGACGTCCGCTTACTTATGTCTAATTGTATACAAAATTTCATTCCTGATTAATCATTTTTACTGGAAGTTCATTTAATCTCTCACTGAGTGCGTTTGGGCATAATTTTTTAGAGCTTTTTGGCATAAAGAACAACAGAGTTTTTGATACACTAGAATACGATGATATTTAGTGGCTTCAACACCAAAATCGGCAAAATTAGCTCAAGAAGCAAGCTGTTACGTAGTGTACTTGAGGAATGTGCTCAAACTGTTTTCAAAGTTGAACAACAGTATTATCAGACTTTGGCCTGGTAAATGTTTTATACAAAAAATACAAAGTTATGAAAACTAAGTAACTTTTCCAGCGCGAAGGCTTGATTAAGTTTTTTTTTTTGTGAAAGCAATGGGACGTCACATAGGGCACACGGGAGTATAGTAAATTAAACCACTCCTAACGAGTTAAAAACTTCCAATTTAAATGAAACAATCGCTTTTTGTACACTTCTATATTCGTCCACAAATATTTTTTTTGCGGTGAATATAGATACAAAGAGAAATAAAAATGACTTCGCTTTGGGCGGGTGATCGATACCTGACCCTTAGCATTAAGCGTATTGGCCGCATAGACGCGCAAATATCGCCTTCCAGTTCCGTCGCATCGTTACGTGTCAATGGACACGTTGAAAAAACTAGGACGACACCCAATGACTTGTATGATGCGCCTCAACAGACCGGATGACGAAATTTCATTTTAGTAACTTGATGGGAAAAACTCAGTATCCTATAGCAGTAAATAAAACGTTTCTATTACTGACCATGACAGATACTAAGTTGTTCTTCGTTCTTCGCTGTTATCATTTCATCAAGGATTATGTTCGGCACTACTTATCCCCTGTGAAAGAAAGTTAGCTCTGAACATGTGCTTGTATGTATAACAAGAAAATTAAATAGATCAAGTCAAAGAGACCTATACAAGTTCATAGTCCTCACCCATTTGACAGGTTGCGATCTAGAAATTTCTTCTCTGCCCTACCGCCAGTACCGACAATCTGGCAACGTCGCTATGACTAGACTCGCCACTCGCCAGCCACAGCAGCTACTCATCAGTCAATCCGCAGTGTAGGCATATTTAGATATGCGTGTTTTCAAAATATTTTTCTACCATTCTGTTTCAAGGACTATGTGTGAAATATGCTTAATAGGTACATAGAAATACCGGGGCTGGAGGCATACAAATACGTATATACTAATGCCAAACAATGGAAATCTATCTTCCCTTACCCCCCATAACCCGCAATCCCCATTTTTTAACCGTTATAATTTCTTTTGAAAATCATCGGGAGCCTTTACAGGGTAAAAATTAAGTAAAATGCCCCAAAAAATACCCAAATGTTTCATTTTCTCCAAAATAATTCTCCAGAAAATTATGCCTCCAAAAAGGTTCCAGAAACATGTAAAAATGTATTTTATTTTGCATATGCGGATGACATCGAAGGGACGCCACTGCGTCGAGTATAAAGGAATATATTCTATTCAATGCAACATATGTTAGATACAAGTCGCGTCGCCCGTTGCCTACCACTCACCACATGACACCTGTCTCCTCGACGTATAATCGCGGCCTTATAGGTGTTTATTGTATCAGATTTGACAGAGATTGCAGAACATCATGTATACATACATCCACTTAATCACTTTTCTTAATAACATTGTTGCCCCTCTCTAACTAAGCGTTTGAGTTTACGACTTAACGATCTTCTCCATATTTTTCAAATATTAATTCAACTTCGCTCAAAACCATAATGAAAACTAATATTTCCCAGATGTTACTCCATTAATACAGTAAATCCCTGGCAAGGGCAGGACTCAAGCCAGAGAAAATAACTCTGGTGTTTATCTTGTCGTTCCTTTTAGTAGACGTCTCTGAAGTGGGCCCTATATAAAAATAATGCTTATAGTCCATATAAGTCAAGCTTTAACGAGGATTTTATACTGGACCATCCCAAAATAGAGTACGAGATCGTATTTCTTCTGTTGATGTAGCGGATAAATGTATTTGTCGGACAAAAGAAAAACGATGGAATTGGCAATGAGTGAATGGGATGGTTCCAGTTTGAATCGGATGTTTAGTAAACATAATGGACCGTAACGAATACTAAATATTTATTTCATATGGTGATTTGGCTTTATTATAATGTTAATGTCATGCCATGGGTAGAAACAAGATAGTTTACTCGAAAAAGGTATGGTTTTCTCTCTACAAGTCGAAACATTCCTTTGAATCAGGGGCTATGCTATCAATTGGGAAGTGAATCATCGGGACAAACTTCCAAGATATATTTTATTTTATTAGTACGGAGAATCAGTTACACAATTTTTCTATATTACGGCGTAGAATGCAAATAGTATCAAGCATAGTATTGTGTCCAATCCTCATATGTCACAATTTTTTGTATTGTCTACTTTTTGATAATTCTTAACGAATTCAGGACAGGCTAAATATCAAACACACAAAAATATTTCTATAAAAAAATGAGAGATAAAACATTGGAGGCTGCGGTTGTAAGCAACGTTGCCGAAGCTGCCGCGCAGGCGAAGCCTAAATGCCAGGACACCGCAGCTGCTGTGAGGAGCCTAAAGAAACCTTGCTAAACGGATTTTTGAACTTTCTAAGGTTAGCAGATCTGGGAAAAACCACCTCATGTAGATTGTTCTAAAATCTCGATACCCTAGGGACAAAGGAGCGGTCGTATAAACCAGTTCTGGATAAGAAGCTCGACACGGTTAGGAGTAAAGCCCTTTGGCGTATCGGTAGAAGATACTGTCCGTTAGAGAAGAGGAATCGATCAGTCTGACAGCCCTCCTCTGTACAGCATCGTGCATGGGCAATGTAGTCGAGGCGGCAGCACCCCAAACATGTGGGCAGTATTCGAGGCTAGGTCTTATCTGGGCCTTGTTCTGAGTGAGGAGGTCATGTGGAGAAAAGTACTTCTTAGCCGAGCAGCTGCTGCTATTGACGAGATGTGTTCGTGCTAGATCAAGTTCTCGGTTTTCTGTACCGAATTGAACGGCACTTTGGTAAAACTCGGTCATCCATCGAAACGGGAAAAGCGCTAGGACTCATCTTGTTCGTCAAGGTACAGTACTGTGTTTTGGAAGCATTAAACTGTACCAGATTGTTGCGTCTCCAAGCAATGACAAGCTCGAGGTCTCTTATCAGAGAGGAAGTGGCTGCTAGTCTTAGTTTCGTTATCTCTCCGGTATAGATCAGCTTGTCACTCTGAATTACTGCATGGAGACTTGTTTTCCTTAATTTATTTTTTATCTACTGAAGATACCATTGCGTGCGAAACGCCGAGTCAAGCTACTTGACGCTGTTATTTCTAACTACTTGTGGCAACCCGTTTATTTTCAACTGCTATTAGATCCGCGGCCTCACTGTCGACTATGGGAGTATCTTCACTATTTCATTAAGTGATGATTTGCTGGAGCACCGTCTAAAATGGCAATCGTCTCCACCTGAACGCCATTTCATCTCTTGTAGCCCCCTTTAATCAGCTATTTAATTAAAAAAGCCCCATTCCATCTTCCTGCTCCCCCAAAATAATATTTCTCACGTAATCGACGTAGATGGTGGATGGAGGCAATGTTTGGGAGAGCCAGAGCGAGACAACAGAGAGTTTTCAATTAGGCCGGACTGCTCTAATGGCTCTAGCAGACTGCACTTTTCTCTACATATACACCAGGATTTTTTTTCTTCTCGATACACTCGCCAGTTGCATTCACCCGGCTGCCGGAGATTAAATGCTTTATTACGTTTCGCTTTCAGTGGCTTTGTACGGGGTGATGGTACTAGGCGCATTTTTTGAGATTTCTTTCCTCTAGACTCCAACCATCATTCTGCAATCTTACAAGGACCCATTTTTTTCCATTTTCCCATAGGTACTTGTTTTGCTCAGTATTTTCGGATGTTTCACATTGCAGGTACATCCGCCTAGATGCTCCGATACATTAAATGTTCCGATAGTAGTAAATCGTGGGAGCTGGAAAACTCTCCCCCCCCCGCATTGGTTTTCAGAAGCGCTGCTTAATTAAGCATGACCTTCCCTCACCTCCCGATCATAATTTTTTTCAATCAAGCGCTGCTTATGCCGAACAACACTCTCCAGAAAAACGTTTCCAAACAAGTATTGTGCGGTAGCGGTAGCTTAGGGCAATTTAATATTTAAGGCTGTAAAATCGATTAAATACTATACGGTGTTCCAAATTAATGGTATGAGCAAGACAACTAATAGGTTAATTCATAGTTTATTTTATATATGACTTTGAAGTTGAGTCATAAATTTTCAGATAATGATTGTAGAAGGAAGATAAACCAAAATATGTGTGTAAAAATAAAAATAAAAATTAAAAAAAATGTTACCTTGTTTTATAAAGTATCCTCCCGACAAGTATTTCAGTGCGGACCTGAATTTGATCGTGCGGTCTTGGAGCACCGGCATGCCCTCCCCTGAGAGGTCTTAAGTCACCTGATTCACGAGCCCTTGGTACTACATTAACAAAGGCACGAGGGGTTGGTTGCACTCGATTGGGAAACCGATCCGCATAAAGGCTCCCCCCCCCGTAAATAAGAATCATGTCCACAAGTTCAGCATTTTCGTAAACATGTGCATTTTTTATTTCGTTTATGCCACGCAACAATCACCACTATTCACTCACGCGTTACCGACTGACACATTGACGGAAAACAACTGAATAAAATTGTTCATTGTAGTAAAAACATCGTTTCAAATTCTTTCGCTTTTTTGTTTCCGATGCGATGAACGGATAAGGCGGATTATATCCGTTGTTGCCAAACACGAGCACATAATATTATTATTGAGACAGGGCGGTACTCAAACTTCTAAAGGGCTATAACTTTGTTACTTCAATTTTACCAGAAAAATGTTAAAGGAAAAAAGCATTTCTTTTGATCAGATCTACTCACTGTTAAAATAAATGACTCAACTTCGAAGTCACCCTGTATATATATATATATACAGGGTTATCCAAATTAAGTGTCCACCATTAGTAACTTTGTTATTAGTGAAAATACAAAGTTGTTTGAATTAGCAAACTAGTAGCATTTTTAACGCTGGTAAAAATGAGAAATAAAAAAAAACAATTGAGAGTCGTTATTTTTTAAATGGAAACCCCTGTATATTATATTTTTTTCTGTTAAAGCATCAAATTTTAAACAAAAAAGTTCATAATGACTTTTCCGCTAAAGTCAAAAATAAAGTCAAAATAACGATAAATATTTTTAATTATTTGCAGTATTATAATATTAAGACGGCTATGAAAACAACATGGCGTTCGCGATTTGACAGCATTAAGATAAGCGACAAATTGTTAAACTGGACATACTCGCAACTAGAAGGCTTTGGAAAACAATGATAAAATCAAATAATGTCAAACATTAGTGTAAATACTTGTTTATAAGCTTTATTGTGTCATTAATTTAAAGAAAAATGTTCTCCCATGAAGAAAAGTGTGATATGTTAGAATGCTATTTAGTGTGCAGAAAATCCTCCTTGAGAGCAAGAGAATACTACAGTGAATTATATCCCGCTCGCATTCAACCGTATGAACGATATTTTCTGAGACTTTATCGAAAATTTAGGGGCAACGAAAATGTTTTTGCTAAAACAAGGGCAAAAAAAGAATTCATAATAAGCGAGGCCACGGAAATTGCAGTTATTGGATATTCTGGTCAAGAGAAAATCTTTTGTTAGTACATCCAAGAGGCCCACAAGTCCGTTTCAGTTTCAACGTTTGGTGCGGTATAATTGGTTCAAAAATTGTTGGCCCGTTCTTTTATGAGGGAACCCTAACTGGTGAAAGATATGTGGAATTTATGTCAGAAATTCTGACTAATTTCTTAGACGAATTGGATCTTATAAGTAGACATCATCTGCATTTTCAGCAAGATGGCGCACCTGCCCACAACTCCAGAGGTACTTATCATTTTCTAAGTACTACTTTTAATGATCAGTGGATAGGAACAAATGGCCCAATACAGTGGCCTCCCAGATCACCAGATCTAAACCCACTTGATTACTTCTTGTGGGGTTACTTAAAGAACCAAATTTACAAGCGAAGGTACGATAACCTTGACGCGTTAAAGACTGCAGTTAGGGAAAAGATAACCCAGATAGATGGTAGGACCATACTTAAGACAGTTCGAGCAGTTGAAAAACGTGCCCAAAAATGTATTGAAGAACAAGGTGGTGTTTTCGAGCATCTTCTTTAAAAAAAATTGTTATTGTATTTTGTAAGATTATAAGTTGATGTTGAAAATAAAGTTTGTCCATACAATTTAATTGTTTCAGATTGGAGGCCATAACTTCAACAATTTGTAACCTAGGAGAAAAGTTATTGTGAGCTTTTTTGTTTAAAATTTGATGCTTTAACAGAAAAAAATATAATATACAGGGGTTTCCATTTAAAAAAATGTTATTTTACTGAAAAAAATCAAAATAACGACTCTCAATTGTTTTTTTTTATTTCTCATTTTTACCAGCGTTAAAAATGCTACTAGTTTGCTAATTCAAACAACTTTGTATTTTCACTAATAATAAAGTTACTAATGGTGGACACTTAATTTGGATAACCCTGTATATATATATACAGTATGGGAAAAACCATTATTATACATTATGATGAGGAAGAGAGATGGAAATATACAAAAGTATGTAGGTGCGTGAAAGACACTCGATTGTAGGATCTTATCTGGCAGCGTCGGAGTGTGACGGACAACGGGGTAAAGTAGAAGAGTGATAAAAGAGAGAGATGGCAGAACGGGCGCTGGCGCCTACCGCTTAGACGGATGCGCTCAACAAATGCGATTTGTTTCTCCCATTCGTAGAGTTGCCGATACCAATATGTCATATTTCTAAGAAATCTAAGTCTACCCAAATTTCGGAAAAAATAGCTGCGGATTCCACATAAGAGTATTCCAAAAATGAAAAAAGTTCAAACTATTAAAATTGTATTAATGTTTCATGGTTCAAATCATATTTTTCATGTTTGTATATTGTTGTATAAATGATTTTGTAATCCCTATTCTTGTTGCCAGTAGAGATACAACAGTATTCAGAGAAATCATGGACCGCTAGATAGGGCTACAACTACCATATGACTATCAAATAGTAGTGATAAACAGGGTTTGTTTATAGCACAGTTGCCTGGTGTGGCGAATTTGCGCCATAGGGGCGATTTGACAACTTTGAAGGACAACTAGAACGGTTACTATTGTGCCCGGTATTCGGTAATCTGGCAATACCTGATGATTCCTAACGTTTATTACGCCAGATTGTTTGCTGACTTGCGCAGTACAACATGACAATCAACGTGGCTGAGCACCTGGTAACCCTGTTTTAAGGTGTTATATTTAAAGAGCTTGGGGCAGTTAGGTATCTAGGTCACATTTTTTAATGTATTTCGAGAAATCCGCAATGTTGAGTAAATACTAGATCACGTTTCTTGCTTAGTTTGCTGAAAATTCTACAATAGACGTACATTTTGAGAAGCAGAGATTTGGTGACGACAAAATCGTAAAAATATAACGCATTTTCGTAAAATAATTTTTTTGTTGAAAAGACTGTGGCTTGATGACCCATTGAACGAGTATAGTGTCCCGCTCTGCTTTGAATATTCGAAACACTGTACTCCAGCAGCATTCAGCTTCAGTGTTATCTTTATGAAGTTCTAACGTCTAGGCCATGCTGATTAAAAGCTTGAATGAATCAACACTTAACTCTAAATTCCCCACAATTCGGGAAGCTCTACACAAATTGGCAACACAGCGTATCTGCCTATTATTCTCATTCGTGATACAGGTCTGCGGTTAACGGTAGGAAATATGTACGAATAGCGATGAAAGTAGACGAGCCGATGCGCTGTTGCCAAGAAATGATTTCCCATGTATAACAATGGTTTTTCCTAAGGTGTATATATATATATATATATATATATATATGTATAACTTGAGACGTGGTCATTGTTGTCTAGACCTGTTAGGTGAAAAATTAAAGCTTCCGCCTTTTGTTGGGTACTTCGACAAAAATTTTAGCAGAGGACTTTATACTTTATTAATCTCTCTAGCTTTCAATGGTCTTTGCCATCATCATCAGAAGCTGTAATAACATTGAGAAAAATAGCAACAATTGTGCAAAATGAATGTTAAGTTAAATTGCAGTAGTATGTGAGGACTACACACAGCTGTATGTCAAGAACAAATTAAAACGGATTAAAATTATTTAAAATGAAAGTTAAAAATTACATCGTGAACCACCTGATGATTGCACAAAATGGTGGGCATAGAATCATACGTAAGATGAACCTTTGACAGATGGCAGAAGGTTAGTAGTGTCCGTGTAGATATATATATATATATATATATATATATATATATATATATCATGCAAAACAATAAAAATAAAGCAACAAACTAAAAACTATATCCTGTCATAATTACAAAAAGTGAAGTATATACATATACATATACATGGTCTTGGAACCTTGGAATTAAGTCTCCGATTCTGCTTCCAATTCCGATTCGGTTGTATAGGAGCATGATGATGGCGATATAGTAGAAGTGTTATCGTTGTCAACGGTTTCAATTACACTTCTAGCTTACTTCATAAATCATCTGGTTTAGCTAGACAAACCTATTTTATCATTTTAGCCACATATAAATTGCGGCAATGGCACAAAATCCACCAATCGAAAACAAGTTTCATGTCTGCCTTGTAAATAATATAACCAAATTAAAAACAAACGTACCTATATATCCCAATAACGGGCAAAATAATCAAGTAACTAGCAACACTGTTATTTTAAATAAAATGGTCAGTAACTGCACGCATATCAATCTAGATAGATTTTGACTATGCTACGAGGATGGTGCAAATCTAATTGGTTGGTGGATTTTGTGCTCACAGCCGCAAACGTTGTGCTCAGACGCAAATGAAAAAGGATTTTGTCTGAAGTATTTCTTGATTTAATATGAGAATTAGGGCCCACCTTACACAAATCGTATAATCTTTCTCTACCTTGAGGGTGTGAACGTGTTATAGTTGGACGAGTTTGTGCCCTGGACTAGTAAAAGCTTGTCTAAGGCCCAATTTCACCAACAACAGTCCGTTATTCTCCACCTATAGGGTAACAGACCGTCAGATACAGCAAATAAGCTTCAAGTTCCAATCAACAAATTTTAGCAACCAATAGCTATGGAATGTTGAAAACAAAATACTGTCAAAGTATGAGATGACAACTTGTCATTGAAACATCACCAGCTCATTGAATATTAAGAAATTACATATAATTCAGTCAAAATTTTAAGAAATGTTTGATTTTTGAATTAAATTCATGTATGTATTATTTTGTTCAATTGATATGTGATACTGGGTGTTTTTTCCTATAAACCTCTTGCAGATAGCCATTAAGCACCTACTTGATGACAGGCTCTACCAGAAGATATTGCTCGTATCCAAACATTCATTCATTTACTTGCCGTTCATCAGAACCATTATGGCACCTTAGATTGATATTCCCACAAAACCATTCAGCTTATTTGATATCCATACATCCATAAAGTTGAATATTTTTCGTTGTTCAGGAACTGAACATCCACACTATATTCACAGCGATTAATAAATTCCCAAATATACGCCTTAAAGCTACCATCAAACCTAAAACCTGCCAAAAAAAACTACAAATTTGCCATATTTTTCTTTTTTCACGAGTACACATTCTAGGTTATATTTATATTAGACATTATTTGAATACAGCTGATTATTGCATTTCACACATGTGTGGGATCTGTCAACTCTTGGTACCAGTCACAAAACATATTATACTCTGAAGGTTTAATTCCATGCTACTCAATGATAACACGTGACTTGTGTGGTTATCAGCGGCCATTTTGTGAGGGTGCGACAGGGTTGCCAGATTGTGCATTAATATCCCGTTTCACCCTCCTGGTCCCAGTGGAGTAAGTTCCGCCAACTGTTGAAATGTACTCTACTATGCTTTATAAGACTATTCGGGACATTTTCCCCAAAATCATTGCACAACACTTGAAAAAATGCAAATGAAAATTTAAAATTATTTCCTTGACGCCGCAATATAGCAGCTTCGGTACCTTGGGTTATACATCTTGACAGTAGGGATGTTCGATACGATCCTATATTTAGAAGTATCAATACATTTCACGAGTATCGTCATCTTTCGATCCGGACTGTGTCAGAAAGAGTGACTGTCATTTGGCTGCGACATTACCCTGCCAAATCAGACATATCTTTCATCATTTTCAAAGAAATTGTACAAAATCTTCAAATTTGTGAAGTTAGCGAGTTACACATACGTTGTTACCAGACATGCCCAAATCATCAGTTGCTGCCGTGATATTCATCCCGACCACTGCATCCCCACGGCTAGGCGACCTGTATGTTGAATTTGTATTGATAGGGCAGCGGGTTATGCTATAAATCATATGTCACAGTGTTTGTGCACTGATTGCAATAGTTAGATGATACCAAAAATATTTTCATAAATAGGAGATCTTTCCCATTCCGGATCGAACAATCTACCAAAAATGCTTATAATCATGATACCTAGTAAATTTTCACGAAAAAAATTCAAAACCAGCAAATGTAAAAGATTCATTTCGCACGCGCCACCACGGGACGTGACGTCGTTAGACTTGGTAACCCTGCGACTGTCAGATAGATATCCCCGCCGGTCAAAAAAGAAAAATAGACAAACAATAAACATTACTAGTTTTTTTGATTATTGGACTTAAAAGACATTATTTGTGAGACATTTTTCATTATTTTTTGTCTATGTCCATAGTAATTGCATTATTATGCATCACGGAGATGTAGTTATTGACACGTCTTACACATATTATCTGGGTTTTAGGATGGAGAGGACAATGTTTTTATTGCTTTGAAGAAATACATTAACCCATAAATTAATAAATGATTACTATTATGACGTAAAGGAAGATGAGGAATTGGATGGAATGTATTTTATATTCTATTTTCTTGTAAAATACAGACAAATCCACACTATTCAACAGGTACGTAATGATAACTTTCAGTATAGTGAAGTTGGTAAATTCAAGAGTGCCATGCATTAACAAACGTCCAAATCTGCTGCCAAATTTAACAACTAGAAAACCGACCTATTATTTGCCGCATTCTCATTCGCTGAAGAGGATAACGGATTGTTAAATGTAAATCTATAACATATATCAAAATACATGAAAGTTGTCCTGTTTTTTCTGTACAAAAGCATCATGTTGGAATCAAAAAGTGGTCGTGTTTATAATACAGTCGAATTTTCACGATTTTATTCAATATTTCAATAGAAATCACTAATATTCAGAGACCTTTGACAGCTTTCGTCAAATTGAATTTTGATAAGGTATTTTCCCATTGGTCCATAATATTAATGTTGGTGAAATTGGCCCTAATAGTTGTTTTGTCTGATCGTACTGCCCGCATTTATGAATGATGATTTCTTCTATATTTCCTGTAAGCATTGCAATATCCTAAGTTCTCAGCATAGATCTTTAAATCGTTTAAATAAAGAAATTCTTAAAAGAAAATTCTGTATTTATAGCCACCTAGTTGATAGCCGTAAAAACGGCATTCTTGTAGCTGGAACAATTTATGTGGCGCGGCCGTCTAAATAAAAGGCTTAAGATTAAGAGGTCTGCTAAAATAGTTCCTAAACTTACTAGACGGTGTGAAACTATCGCTTTCCTTGAAATAAATCGAAGTGACTACAAGTTCCATTTTAGGTTTCTGTCGTCAGCTAAATAACGACGTATTACTTTCTATTCAAAGCGAAACGCTCTACGTTTAAACAAGTAGGTACGTAAGTAGAGATGGTGTACCAAAAATGTTTAGAACAACTTTTAAAAATAATTTCCTGAAAGTGCTATCCACGCAGTGTGTGTGTATTTACGTATTCGCTGTTCTTTTACTGTATTACTATTTCTTACTGTACTTATTATTTTAACCGTAGTTATTTCGGAAAAGGAGAGTCGTAACTTTAAGCACGCCTTGTAACAATTGTATTTAATTTTTTTCATTGTCATTTCATCACTTGACGTACACACCCGCACACAGGGTTGTTATGTTTTAATCAAAATGTTTAATACAAGTGTTTTAAACACTGTTTGAAACAAGTGTTTTAAACACTGTTTAAAACAATGAAGGTGTTTTAAACCAATTTGTTCTAAAATGTTTAAAACATGTTTATAACACTGTTTTTTGTCGTTTGTGAATTATTCAAGTTTTTCTTATATATTTTTAAGTATGATTAAAATTGATTTTATTTTGCAAAACGAAACTAAAAGGGCCATAGGTTAAAACACTTAGGTCCAAAAAAATATACTTTATTTTTTATTAGTTAATCAAACATGAAACTAGGGAACTAATACTAGTGGAAAAAAATCTAATACTAGTACACTACAAGCAGCAGAATAATCATATAATATGACTATGTATTTACTTGTATAATAACATTAAATAAGTTACTTAACAAATTTCTATAAAAGTATACAACCCATCTTATTCAACAAAAAATCAAAAAATACTTAAATCCATATTTTTAAAATATAAAATCATGGAAAATGTACATAGAATAAATATTTAGTTTTCACAACTTTCTACAGAACTGCAAGTAAAAAAATGTACCTTTTTCACAATTCTCCAAGCTACATAACTTTGAGGAAATAGGTTCGGTAGAAACATCATTGTCGGTATCAGAACTCTCTGATATATGAATATTTTGTTTTTCTAACAGACTTCCTTGTTGTTTACAAATTTTAATATGCTTGCGCATTCTCGCCACCAGTGGCACTATATCCATATTGCAGGTTAAAGATTTTTCTCTTTTATCTATTTTCGAACCAACTTTGACATCAGTCTCCTTAAAATATTTCCACACAGGACCCTTTCTTCTCCCTGTCATTGCCTTTCTTTTTTGCCGATCTTTAGTGCACAAAAAACAAAACACACCACCAGGCAAACGGTACTTCCCTGATGTTCGCACGGATAGAGCTGCATCAAAAATAGTAATAACACTTTCAAGGAACGTCATTAACGTTGCTAGATTATATAGGCAATATTTTTTTAATTTTTTTAAACATGTATTAACAGTGTTTTAAACATGTTATTTTTCTAGCTAAATTTGAATGTTTTAAACAAAATAAAAACAGTTTTAATCAAAAAACATGTTCCTCCGTCCACTAGATGCCGTCGATTCAGTCATTACAGTGCATGCGGTCTACTCGCCATTGAACAAACTAGTAGTACAGCTTTCGTTCATCCGACCATAGATGGCCAGCCATGGACACTTGTTTCGTGCTATTTAGCAACTCATCAGCATGGTATGGGCTTCGTCTCAGGTAGACAAACGAACAAAAGCCTTGTGCTGTTTTATTTCGACTCGTCGTGTCCTGTTTTTTTATTGTGACTAGCCCAACTACAGCTTTAGCTAGAAAAACATTTTAAAAGTAATAGAAAACGTATACATAACATGACACAGTGTACTATAAAGGCTTATGTTTGACTTTGAGGCATCTTTAGTACTGTAAAGCCGATCCAACGCCGACCAAGCGAATGCAAGCACATGTGACGTTGGCGTTTATCCTTGGAAGGTATTAGAATGCGCTCGTCTACAGGTCGCCTACACCTAAATTTAGTTTTGAGTTGGACCGCGTTGGGTTAAGTTCGGTGCTAATTTCGATCAACGAGTAGACTAGAAGCGCAGCAAAATCCTGTCCAGACCAAATCAAACCTCCCTTTGATGTACCGATCAAGGAGCGAACGCAATCGAACGCCAACTGCTACTTTAGAAACCGTTGGCTTATGTTGGCTTGCGCCGTACACATCGATTCGAACACCTCCAAATCTGTAACCACATGTGCCTTAGCTTGTGTTGGAATCTCGGCTTAAGATATCATTGTATCAAGTAATATTGTGAATTTTAGTGTATGTTTGTCTCACGGTTTGTCTAGTATAATATTTGTTGTTGTATAGTTATAATAAGCAATCATGTAATTTCCTGTGATGGACGATTGAGTATTCACCATTTCTTATTAATTATGTCATATTGAGGAGCAAATAAACATATTTTCAACAACAAGCAATAAAAAAGTCATAAGTTCATACTGCTCCATAATCCCGTAGTTATTTTGTTGAAGAACTTCCTTCAACTGTTACACAACATAATGCGTGTGGGTTGCCACACGATTATAAATAATCCATTTTCTTCTACCTTTTTGTAGACGTCACGTAAATCCAACAGTAGTCTGATTAATATGGCATTAACACACGAACCTAGTCATTACGCTTTCATCATAATCAGCACCCCAATGAAGCCGAAACCAGCTTATTTTAACCCCCTGTCGAGCGTATTTTGAAGGAATTCTATAGACCAGGATATCAGAAAAAAAGTACGTATGGATTTTACGGCAGGATTACATAGAGTGTTCCATACTGCAAAAAATGCATGTAAAATCACATCCTATGCCATCTAAATGTTTCCGTGATATAGTTTTTTTTTTGTTTTTACATTACAAAGACTAAATTCACATAATAATGTGATAATACAGTTGTTAGATATATTTAATACGTAAAAGACGATTTTCACATGACCACACGTGTAATACAGAAAAAGTTACAATGTAGTTTCATGGTAAATAGTAACATTTTTGTGTAAAATCTTAGTACTTAATATGGACACGACCCATAGTGGCTGGTGACGCCAAAACTATTTATAGGTTAGATTAGTTTTGCGAGAGCCCACAAGTTGATGGTATTGTGAGCATGTCGTTTGTTTTATGCGATTTTATTTTCTCCAAAAAGTGAAAAGTGTAGTGAGCATTTGTGAGAACACTGTTTTATACGATTATAGCGGTTATTTTTTGTAGTTCAAAGGCGTATGATGTGGTTAATGTCATAATATTATTCCATATAGATGTCTGTTATAAACAGATTGGAATCCTAATTCCAGATTTTAAATAACGTGATGCTGGTTAAAATATTCCTCTAGCTGAAATTGATGCCTAAGAACTGCAACAGCTAGAATTCCCCATACTGGAATGGTCACCTGTTACATTGTAATTTTCAACAAACAATTTAAACAGCTTGGTCAATAATGTGACATAAACATGATGCTTCCTTTTGGATGTGGGGCACTCTGTACAATAAACATAACCAATTATGTAAAAAACTCACGGATATCATGTAAAAAACCTATAAAACGTAAAAAGAAACCTATAAGATGTCAACTTGCAGACTGGGTAGTTTTTAGGGCGCAAACAGTCATTCCACGTTTGCTCACTAGGATCGTTGTGAACGTCCATCTATAGAAGAGAATCACTCAACTAAACTATGCATTATTGGTTGCATATCTTTGTGAGGCTAAGTGATCCGGGTCTGTAGTTTTTATCTCTGAGAAAAAAGTTGGTTGAATGGTTGAATAGCAAGATCGCATCTGGATGATTATGTGTATTGGTCTGCATGTGTATAAAATCAGTGATATTTGCTGTGTGAGAAAATCATTACTGAATATGCCGAATATGACGGGTTATTTAAATGTTGTGCTTTCTGAAGGGAGGTTATATTCAAAGTTATAAATTACGAAAAACTGAGGAGAATTACGGGAAATCATCACCGCGCTCGCGTTGTGTGTAATTACTGTTAGCATGTATATGTCTTGTAATTCGACAGTGTACAGTGAATATCATTTATCATTATTTCATATCTCTCTCATTTTTTATATTCAGCAAATTTGTATATGTAATTTCCAGAATGGATAAGAAAAAGTGGATGCGCAACTAATTTCTAGCGTTGAATCTCAATTAAGCGTATTTGAGACAAGAACCCAATGCAATTATCATCAACACATACAACTTACAGCTTAGACCTCCAGTTAATCCATCTCAGAAGCAGATTTTACATCACATCAAAGCCAAAGAATGATAACAAGCCTCATGACGTTTAGGCAACACGTACAACTAAGTGCTAAGTAACATCTTGTAGACTAACCTACATAAGGTCAAAAAAAATCGGTATAATGTCACTTTTCAAGATACGTGATAACCATGCTGGGTGGCCAGTTAATGTCACCTCTTTTTGGCATCAGACGTCCAGGGAACTTTCGTTGCAGAAACGGTATTGTTTCATTTGCAGTGTGGCATGGCGCACCATCTTGTTGAAACCACTAACCATCAAGACCTTTTTCACGCATTTGTGGGCAGACATAATGAGCCAATATCCACCGATATCGATTTCCATCGACTGTTTCGTTTTCGTTGAAGAAAAATGGCGGCAGTTTGCTTATTAACGCCGCCAGAGAGCGTAAAATGGGCCCCGTGGGTCATCACAATTTGCTTCCAAAAATCAGGTTCAGCATCAACCATGTGAGCGACTGTTTGGGCGTATTCCAAGCGACGTGGACGGTCAGTTGGCAATATTTTTTGTGTTAAGTGCACCTTATATGGGAGCAAATGCAAATCATCCTTCAAAATGCGCCGCAACGTGGTTCCAGTTATGCAAAAATGCTGAGCGCGGTGACGATACGACACTTTTGGGTTCTGGGCAACGCTGTCTCTGACCGCTTCAACCAATTCATTTTGGAACGACTTTGTCGTTGATGAACGGTATGTTGATGATCTCCCACTGCCCCGTACTCAAGAAAATTCTAACCAAACGACGGATAGTGTTTTCAGATATTTTCGACGATATGCTCGTTGCGTTAACACAACTGAACGACGATTTTCAATGTACATTGTGACTATTTCGCCGCAGTTTCCGTGTAAAGCGATTCATGACTAAAATTGTATTGAATTGTCGTTTCAGAAACACGTACAACCAAATCAGTCGGTTGGTAAATATCAAATTCATTCGTAGTTTCGATACCGGCATAAAAGGTGGCGCGCCCTATATTTTGAAAAACTTAGCATAAACTAACATCATCCCGAAAAGTCATGGGTACTGGAGTAGGGATTTCAGTTTTTTAATTTCGATTTGTAAACAAACATGTCAATCTCCCTACTCGGTAGGTTAAATACTGACGTGTTTTGTGTTTTCACCTAATCCCGACCAGATGCCAGGGCCGCTTTGGATACAGCAGCTTGATAGCAGAACCTAATGTGCCGGTTATGTAAACCCTTTGGCAAAGAAGCCTTGAACATTTTCCCAAGAACTATACGCCACCGTGCGAAGGAAATTTACAACTCTAGGGACATATTTTCGAGGGTCCTTCAAAGGCTAAAGTCTTTGTAGTGACTAACATTAAGAAAGAATTGATCATTGTTTCTGATGCTTTTGTTGGATGTGGTCTTTGTTGACGTGATGTCTAGTCGCAGAAACAAATTGAACAGAGAAGCTCTATTTTTTATGTCTTTCCATCACCTACAACTCCTCTGTAGATTGCTTATACGAATACTTCCAAGTTTTGTTTATAAACGTGGTTTCTCCAATTATGTCTTTTAATAAAGAAGTCTTCGAGTATGATTGTAAAAATGTAAGCTTGGCTGCTTTTGGCTAGTCAACCTGATCTATTATTCCAACAACCACTGCATGTATTTTGGTGGAATTCTAACGCTAATGATACTTTCTGGATCGATCGACTCCCGCGGCTGCAGTTACTTCACTGGGTAATTTAGAGAGTTTTTGCATGTTCTTAGGTTACTTATGGTTCCTATCACGCTATGTACTGCTTGGGGCACATACATGTATCATTGGTTTCATTGGCTTAGGCCCATTTTTTGTTTGAGGGTAAAAAGCTACATGTTTCCAAGGCTTTGTTCAGTCATAGATAAAAATCTGGTTTTAGCTTCTATGGAGATAGGGCGTAATTAAAACTTTATGTTTTTCAATCTAGAATTCACTGCTAAATTCAAGCAAAGACGTTATATCGAGGGTGATCACGACACATTTCTTAAGCTATAGTAACAATAATTGCAGGTATATAAACAAGTTGCAGATAAGTTTGACGCGCGCCTTCTTCACTTAAACCAACAGGGTTCTTAAATAGGCAACATGTGCCTTATGAATGGATCGCGAGGAAAGGAGAATAAATACTGTGAATCTATTATTAGACGTCACCTTGTCTGCTGTTGTAAGAGGTACCAAAGGCCAACTTTGAAGCCCTTTATAATTTATAAATACCCTGCGATATAACTTTGAGCTCATGGATATTGCTTTACGTTTTGGGATTTACCCAAATATTAATGAAGTTAAACGAAGTTGTCATTTTGCTTTTTGGTCTCCCTCGAGGCGTAGCAGCTTAAATAAAGTGAGAGTTTTGTTTTGTTGGACGAATCTTCCACGGTGATATTTCATTCCAAGCAGCATCAAAATGGAGGGGGCGGTGTTTTATATCCACTATCATAGGAAAGCCTGAAGGCTTATGCCTTAACTGAGTACGCCCGTGGTCGGATATCTAGCTCATTCGGAACAACAGAACAGCGCGAACTTTGCAAAGTTTAAATACGTTCTATTTACGTAATGTTTGCAGTAACTGTTAAATAATGTGAGTGTTTGGTGGTGTATTTGCGAACTTTATGTGCCCTAAGCTTTGTTGTATGCCAACTTGCATATCTATAAGTTTATTTCATGTTTCTCACTCTATGTTGTAGATTACGTCCTATGAAATTCTCTTGAACATATATATATATATATATATATATATATGAGCAGGAGTCATTGCCAAAGCCAACGACCAGTTGGGTACAAAATACAATTAATTGTTAATTGGGAAAATGGCAAATCTCTTAGGCTTAAGTTGACTCTTTTGACGATAAAATCAAGATTTCGACATTCTCTATGGAGCCTTCATCATGATTTCGTCGGTGAGGTTGCAGCCACAAGGTATATACAGGGTGACTTCGAAGTTGAGTCATTTATTTTAACAGTGAGTAGATCTGATCAAAAGAAATGTTTTTTCCTTTACCATTTTTCTGGTAAAATTAAAGTAACAAAGTTATAGCCCTTTGGAAGTTTGAGTACTGCCCTGTCTCAATAATAATATTATGTGCTCGTGTTTGGCGACAACGGATATAATCCGCCGAAAGCGAAAGAATTTGGAACGATGTTTTTACAATTATTTTATTCATTTGTATACAGTCAGTGTCAGTGAATAGTGGTGTCTGTTGCGTGGCTCAAACGAAATAAAAAATGGCACATGTTTATGCGGATCGGTTTCCCAATCGAGTGCAACCAACCCCTCGTGCCTTTGTTAATGTAGTACAACGGGCTCGTGAATCAGGTGACGGCATGCCGGTGCTCCAAGACCTCATGATCAAATACAGGTCCGCACTGAAATACTTGTCGGGAGGATACTTTATAAAACAAGGTAAATTTTTTTTTTAATTTTTTTTTAATTTTTACACACATATTTTGGATTATCTTCCTTCTACAATCATTATCTGAAAATTAATGACTCAACTTCAAAGTCACCCTGTATATATATATATAACTTGAGACGTGGTCATTGTCGTCTAGACCAGTTAGGTGAAAAATTAAAGCTTCCGCCTTTTGTTGGGTACTTCGACAAAATTTAAGCAAAGAGGACTCTTTATACTTTTTTTAATTCTCTCTAGCTTTCAATGGACTTTGCCATCATCATCAGGAGCTGCAATTATAATGATAACAGTAGCAACAAAAGTGTAAAATGAATTTAAATTGACTCAACTTACAGTAGTATGTGAGGATGTTGCTAATTGTTGTTTACGTATAGGATGAGGGAAACGTCCAGTAACATGGTGAGAGCTGGATAGATTGTACAATGGTCAAAATTATATAAAATATGACAAGAACAAGTTAAAAACAGATTAAAAATTATTTAAAAAACATTAGAGCATTACATCGTGAAGCCACTTGATGATTGCACAAATTAGTGGTCATGGAATAATGAGTGAGATGAAATCCTTTGACAGAAGGCCGAAGGATGTCAATGTCTGTGTTGAAAGATGGAACGAATTGTGGGCGTGTGCCAAACGTTGCCAAATCACTTCAGATGATGTGATTTTCAGAATTTTATGTAAGAATTTGTTAAACCGACCAGAGGCAGTTGAATAAACTATATTTTAATTAATGGGAATTTAAATTAACAATTATTAATAAATCGTGAGAAGAGAATTATTATATTTTGAGTGGAATGAAATTTACTGGTGGAATCGGCCAAAACACAGATTCTAATTATGGTTGTGAAGAGTCGAAATTTGGGGAGATATGTAAGTTCTCCAATTTTTCGCAGTTTAGCAAATATGAGTAAATGACACTCGGTTGTTTAACATCTGTCTTTTTGTTGATACAGTTGTTATTCATGAAGATGTGGGACATTTCCAGGAATAAACGTTTGGAAAGGTGTTTTTCTTTATCAAGAACTTTGATACTTGTGTAATTCATAGAATGCCCTGTTGTGTTAACATGAGATGCTAGAGTGCATCTTTCAGGATGAAGCCTAGCATCACTTTTGTGTGATGTAATCCTTCCTTTAAGAGATCTGGAGATCTGACCTATGTATATTTGGTTGCAGTTGTTGCAATTGATGGAGTAGACTGTGTTGGTTAAGCCAAGCAGCGGGACTTTGTCTTTCATTTTTGAAAAAATGCAGTTTATAGTGAGGACGGATTTGCAAGCAATTCGAAAGTTCAAAGGACTGCACAATCTGATCAGCTTAGGGGTCAGTTCCTTGATATAGGGCAGGACAGCAAAACCAGGTCTGGAGTCCGGGTTGGTGCTTGTACTGTTAGGATTGATGTTATTATTGGGAATTACATCAGTTCCGTTATTAGGGGTTGTGCGACTATTACCTGCATCACCAGAGTTCGGCAAAATATTGGAAGGTGAACTAAATAAGATCTTGTTAATCAGACACTTCGGATAACCATTATTGATGAACAGTTTTGATAGTTTACCAAATTGATTTTAATCCCTAGCTTATGGTATGACCTAAAATTGAGAAACCGACCTGAGGCCATAGGTTTCTGGTACCAGTCTACCAATAAACTGTTGTTGTTGGTGCGAATGAGTCTGGTGTCTAGAAAGGGGACAGACAGGTTCTCATCTTCTTTTTCAATGGTAAATTGGATGTAGGGGTCATAGCTGTTGAATTCTCTGACAATACCATCCAGTCCTATGGAAGGGAGGCATAAAATAATGTCATCTACGTATTTTTTTATGAAGAAGAGGTTATAGGGTAGTGTCGGAATAACAGTATCAAGCAGATCATCCATGACATATTCTGCCAAAATTGGTGACAGAACAGATCCCATAGGACAACCATGTGTTTGCTTAAATTTTGTCGAAGTACAAAACAAAAGGCGGAAGCTTTAATTTTTCAGCTATATATATATATATATATATATATATATTTATTGCTAAATGGTTTAACCCATGGCATTATCATAATTGCAAGTGATGGTCATTATTAACTGTATTGTATTTTATTAATCCTTTCTGAGAGAGCAAAAGTAAACTAGTCCCCATGTTTGTCTGTCCAATGAAACCACATGTATTTGAAATTATTCTTTAATGTGAACATTTTGGTCACAACGTTGACCTTTATTACCTGACACTTTTTTGACAGTATTTTCTTTATATGTCTTCTGTCACATTATTAGTCGGATACGTTCTTAAGAAAATATCCTTCCGGCAGCTCTGACACTCTAGGACAACCATACTTGTGAGACCCAATTATATAAGAATCAAAGTATCCTCATGTTAAATTGGATACCAATTTGACATTAAACTATTGTTTCTAAATGAGGTAAGTTGTTAATCAAAGAACCTGCGGTCCGCTTTGACAGTCAATGACGGCCATATTTCTGAGACCCAGTTGTTGTTGTTGAATTGGATACTATTCTGACACTAAACGTTTATTTCTGAGTAGACCATTCTGACAGTCAGTGACGCTCATACTACTGAGGGATGATTAATTAGGGATGAGATTATCCCCATGTTCAATTTATACCACTTTGAGATTGCACCATAATTTCCAAGTAGAGTAAGTTCCCAATCAAAGGCACTACGGACCGCTCCGACAGTCAATGACGACCATACTTTTGAGGCTCAATGGTCTTTGATAACAGGACGGTCGGTTCGCGTGCTTTCCGAAAATTTAATTAGCCGCCGTTCCTATCAGATCCTATTAATTTTGATTAATTCTAGTCCGAAGAGCCGCAGTCCACATTACACACACTGATAAGTGTAGAGTTATGTCCAGGGGCTGTTTTATGCCCAGTCGTTATGACGGCCATTTATCAGAGCGGGAGACGCAGGCAGGCCAACGAGAAAGAAAGGCAAAAAGTGGGTCGAGCAAGGATACAACGCAAAAAGAGCTATACTGGAAAAGTCGATCGTTAAGCCGAAGCATTTTTTGACAGGGACTCAATTTCGACTTGATTCTCATGTCGCGCTGAAAAGATATTATTTAGTCATTCATTATTTTTATCTGTTATTCACACTAGAAAATTTATTCTGTTGTTGATTCTACGTAGGAGAGACCCGGGCTAAGCGAATATTATCGGCTTCGTACAAACCATAAGTCACAAGTATCGTGATCAGTTACATTATATAAATATTCGTCCATTTTTATTTAATAGTCGTCAAGCAGTCAGAATTTGGGATCATTCTCCACAGAAGAGAACCACGACCATTATCTCTTAGTAATTCTACTCCCTCGTTTTCAAGAAAAAGTTCCCAATAGTTTGTAAACTGTACACTTCTAGAAGTACAGTACTTAATCGTTTATGTGGTAAATTCGGAAAAATCAATGTATTTTCTAGTCACATCTTCCCTTTATCCTACCTCCATGGAACCAACATTAAAAATAGCTGCGAATGAGTGGAGACTAGCCAGCTCGTACATCCTGTGTTACGACTCCTCCTATTTCGGATCACAACCCTGTTAAAGTCCCTTCCTGTATCAACGGGATTACGACAGGGCGTGTTTCGTGACTTAGAATAAAGAAGGGGGCATTTCTGAAGTCTATTTGCACTTACGCAGAGAGGATAAACAGGCTTTGCTCTTGATGAAAAACAAACGCTGACACCGCCACCGGTAAGATGAATAAGGAAACATTGGCTGTGAACTTTGTTTTTTGCTTTTATGATGAGAGATTGAAGGAGATTGAATTGGCGGTATTGTGTCTTTGGAGAGAACTTTTCGCGATTTGATATCAAAGCGACTTTCTCGTATATTGTATGTATGAATTAAATTAATTAACCTATTGAAGTTGGTACAGTTGAAGACACCGTTCATGGCGGTTACGTCATCAACGCCATATGAAATAAGTAAACAGATCGAGTCTCTGTTCCATGGGCGCATCTGCTACTCTCTCCAGTATGCGTGAAGTGGGTAACAGGGGACCGCTGTTTCCATTCTCTTCTTGGAAATAATCTAATAAATTTAGCACGAGCTGTCGGCCTTCTCCATTGATCGTATTTCCGGGCATTGTACAATTTTATGTTGAAGATTGATGATAGGACAACTTAAATTGCACGCCGATGTCAATCTGACAAATATGATTGAAGGGCATTCATACCTAACGACAAAGTTTTCGAGAGGGAGACACACATCTAAAAAACTTACGTCTTTGAGCTTACCGAACAAACCTTCACACAGGAGTAGGTTGCATGTGTATGAATGAGGGATATCGAGATATATAAAGTGATACTGGTAGTCTTACTTACGCCAAGAACGGTGACTACAAGTATAGCAGTTTTCTCACATCCACTATGTGCCTCGCCATGGACGTCTTTACGGTTACGTTTAAATTCAGTAACTCGATTAAGTACTGTTGATCACTTCCCGCTACATTTACCATATCAGCATAACTTACATCTCCGTTCACTCTACTCCTATCAGGTATTTAATGAGTGCAGACTTTTTAGATTTTTCAGTTTTCTAAGACAACACCAAGTACGCGTCCTTCATACCGCTGAAATAATAAAACTTTTTTTTGCAACTCAGCCTAAAACTGGACATACAGGGTTTATCCGGAAAGTAATAGGACTCATTTGTGGTGTGTTTCGGTGGCACCAGGCCTTTTTGGAGGGCCGGGAAGAGGTCGCTGATGAAGACCGTGCTGGAAGACCTTCGACTTCGACAAACACCGATAATGTGACTCGTGTGCGCAAAGTTTTGAACTCAGACCGTCGACTAAGTATTCGTTTAATTGCCCAAATGTTAAATTTATCAAAATCTGTGGTTCATGACATTGTGACTCAGCATTTGAACACGCGCAAGGTGTGCGCGAAGATGGTCCCAAAAGTGCTCACTGACGACCAGAAATTGTGGCGAGTGGAAGTGTGCCAAGAAAATTTTAACATGTGTGAAAGTGACCCCCAATTTTTGAATAACGTAATCACAGGTGACGAGTCGTGGAGCTTTGAGTATGATCCGAGACAAAGAGGCAATCTTCCTAGTAGCACACAACGGCGTCTCGCACAAACAAGGGAAGAATGAGCAAATCCAAAGTGAAAACGATGCTCATTGTCTTTTTTGACAGCAAAGGCATCGTCGACCGTGAATTTGTTCCTCCTGGACAAACCGTCAACGCCAAGTTTTACGTGGAAGTGATCAGGAGACTCAAACGAAGGGTCAGTCGGGTCCGACAAGACATCGCAGCCGACTGGAAGTTGCACCACGACAACGCCCCGGCTCACACCGCCTTTCTTGTGAACAGCTACCTGACCAAGGCCGGCATCCCAACGCTTCCGCAACCGCCCTACAGCCCAGATGTGGCCCACCCGGAATTTTTTTTGGTTCTTCGCCTGAAAAGGGCGATGAAAGGCAAGCATTTTGAGACGACAGAGGGAATCCAAGCAGCAGCGCATCGACGCAGAAGAAGCCTATTTTGAAAGTTTTAAAAGAATTGTAATGATTGGCTCAATAAATTTTATTAAATCGGCTCAGTCCTATTACTTTCCGACCAAACCCTGTATCATAAGGTGTGCCTAGTGGTCCACCAAAGCAACATATTTTCTGATACCAGCGCGTTCTGTATACGAGTCCACAAATCTTTTCAAATCACCTAGTAGTGCAGGTTGTACTGCTACTTATCACTCAATGATATACCGTTTTATACTTGTAACTTGAAAAGAGACATTACGTCGGTTTTCTTTGGCATTATCTATCTATGACAAGACGTCAACTTGGAACTATCTTGCCGTGCACAATTGACATTGAATCGTTTTTTTTTTGACATTATATAAGATTTTTACGTAATATCCCTGCCGATCAGAATTCTTCCTTCTTCAACCTGAATTCAAAAGTGCACCATGTACTAAAGTGAATTATGTTTCTGTCTAATTAGGCAAAAATGGTTGGCGGCCACTCTCTTCAAACTTTAGGCTTGCCTTAGACAGTCTTACTCTCAGGCCTGGAATTGTCTTGGGTGTATATATATATATATATATATAATAACTTAAATGATCCTAAGCGGCTTTGGACAACTATTGATGAGATTACTGGGAAAACAAAATTTAAAGAATGTGTCACTGAATTAAATACAACATCGGGAACAGTATTAAAAAATACTCAACAGATATGCGATGAATTTGTACAATTCTTTACTGACATGGGCGAAAATTTAGCAAGTAATATACAAGCAAATGTACAAAATACTCAGCCTCCAAAAAGAACTTTGAACTCATTTATTTTGGATAAAGTCGAACAATATGAAGTATACACCACTGTTATGTCCTTAAAAAATCGGAAAAGTCCTGGGTTCAATGGTATTAAAAGCGAGCATTTGAAAATTATAGCCGAGGACATAACAGAACCACTCACTTACCTAATCAACAAATGCTTTGAATCTGGCATATATCCCTCAATTTTAAAAAAAAGGTAATATAATACCGATACATAAATCAGGAACAAAAACAGATGTTAACAACTATAGACCAATATCAATAATATCCAGTGTAGCAAAGGTTTTTGAAAAAGTTTTATCTACTAGAATGATTCGATACCTCACAAAATTCAAAATTTTAAGTGAAAATCAATATGGATTTACAGAAGGGAAGGCTACATCGGACGCAATAACTAAAATTGTAAATCAAATATATCAAAATATTGATAACAGAATCCCTTCAATCTGCATTTTTGTTGATTTAAAGAAAGCTTTCGACACAGTTAATCACAAATTATTATTAGAAGCATCGGAGAGAATTGGTTTCAGAGGAAACGCGTACTCACTGATCGAAAGTTATTTGTCAAATCGCCCACAATCTGTGCAGATATCAGGATCATTTAGTAAAGAAATGTATATTAAGTGTGGTGTCCCACAAGGAACTGTCTTAGGTCCGCTGTTATTCAATATATATTTAAATGATATTTTCCAAATTAATTGTGTTGGCAAAATAACTAGTTTTGCAGATGATACTGCAATATTATATGAAGGCACTGACTGGTCTGATCTGAAAAATGTAATTGAAAATGATTTTATCAAAATTATTCGGTGGTTTAACAGTAGAAAATTAAGCATTAACTACTCTAAAACACATTTTTTACCATTTGGATCTTATGCTAGACATCTGCCAAATTACACAAATTTCTCCTTCAATATTAATGATCAAAAAATGCAAATTAATAGAGTGCCCAACATAAAATACCTTGGAGTGGTCTTGGATCCTCACTTACGATGGGACATCCATGTCAATTATATTTTAAAGAAAGTTAGATTTGTATCCTACAAAATTAAATACCTTGGGAATATATTGACAGAAAAATATCTTCAAACATTATACCATGCACTGATTGAGCCTCATCTCACATATGGTATATTAGCATGGGGAGCTGCATGTTCCTCACATATCTATAATTTAGATGTTTTTCAAAAAAGTATTCTAAAAATGATATTTAAAAAACCGAAACTTTATCCCACTGAAAAATTATATGCAGATGTTCGAATGAGTGATAGAAGACAGCTTTATTTCTTACACAGTATCACTCACTACCATAAATTTGTAAACACCGACCAAAAAATTAAACATAATCATTATACCAGATACAAAATTCGTGGCACAGTAGTTCCTCAACCGCATAAATCTATAATGCAGCGATCATATCTCTATTTAGCACCTAAATTTTATGAAATTATACCTAAAGACTTAAAAGATTTACGTTTCGGAAATTGTTTCAAAAGAAATTTAAAAAAGTGGCTACATTCTATATCTAGAACTAAAATTCATGAACTCATAAATACGAACATCAACTAAATACATAATCTACTGTAGCTAATTTTTGTCCTTTTTTGTCATTTGCATTCTACAGTTTCAACTTAAATTATTGGTCCATGTACAGGTGATGCCTTCTATTGGGCCTGTTTTGATTTTATATTTATTTACTCATATTGTTTGTTATCTTTGTACATTGAGTAAATAAATATTATTATTATTATTATTATTATTATTATTATTATTATTATTCAGGGTCTATGAACCTATGCGGCTCCAAGCTTACGTCAATTTATGGACATGTTTACCTATAAAGCCCTGATCCAAAACCTAGCGGCTTCTAAGTTATAATTTTAATGTATGTAATTGGTATAGTTCCTTCATAAGTATAATGGACCTTTTGCATGATAAAATTTGTAAAATTTCAATATGTTCTATTCTGGTTTTCTCTCTTCCCACCATGCCATTGTCAACTATTGCCGGTCACCCTGCTTCTGTGTGTGTGTCCGAAATGATACCTTCAGCATTTCAGGTGTGCTTTTTTAGGTCGGCCCTTTACGAAAAGCACTCAAGAATAAAATTAAACTTCCAACAGATGATCCTCGCGAGCAGCCAAAATTGCTAAAAGTCGCAGTAACGCTTGGATGTAATGGCACCCGGAAACATTATTCGCTGCTATCTTAACATCCCTGGGAAGCTAATTCCTAACGAGCCATAACGCATGCATTATTTACGAATGGAAGATTCTCCCAGCATCGATTCCTGCCTCTCTTCATTCATGCATGCAAATTTTATGCACCGCCTATCCTCGTAGCGATCACTCGCTCTGTGGCCTTCGGTTGTTCTATGGTAGGCTTTTTTAGATTGTGCGGTACAGTCGTAAGGCAGTCCGAGTAACCTGACCTAAAGAAGCAAGAAGTAATGGCTGGTGTTTATATTTCTACCTGGGTTACATTTGATAAGCTTTACCTTCCAGTGTCTGATGTATGTCAGATAACAGTTCTCACAGATTATCTGACTAACAGAGGCGCTGTTTCATGCTTTTTGGCAATCATCAGCAGGGTCTAGGATTCTAGGTAGAACTAAAACAGAGGAAGAGTATCGTCTATCAAAACACGACGGCACAAGTATCCATTTTCAATGCCGAATTGACAATTATCTGCTATGCGAAAAATAAAGGTGACGCCGCAATCTGTGAGTAGCTTGTCAATCGCGGTACGTCCGACGACGCCTACGTATGGCAGCAGGAAACCACAGCATCTCTGAATGTGTCTGCTTCCAAGAAGCCGGACAAATGTTTCCACCATATAGACATCGGGCACGGGTACTCCAAGCCTTTGGGATACTCCTATTTTTGGAACTTCTTCTTTGGACCTTATTTCTTTGGATGACCATTAGCTTTGGGCCAACCTGTTCTGGATTGTCTTCAGCCTTTGGCATCCTTAAGCTTGACTTACTCTTTTTGGGTCGTCCCTTTAAGATCTAAGAACCTAGGCTACTCCAACCTCTGCCTTACTTCAATTCATGGACCCAAGCCCTAATCCATAGCGTATGGCTTACATCGATCTCAAAGGCATGGAAGCTACAAAAAAAAGTTATATATTTTTTTCTTATTGCATCGTATAATTGATTTTTATAATGTAGAATATCGTAGTTTGTGTGTTTTCTTGAAAGGTGTAAAACCCACTTGCTTAACAAAATTTGTAGAATTTTGATGAGAACTATTCCGTTTCTCTCCCCTCTTGAGAAACCTCATGCTTCCATCTAAGCTACCAGGAGCTAGTTATGGCCTCTTTTATGTGTGAGCGCAGAAGAGGTGGTACAATCACAATGTACCATCGAATATAAAAATATAAATATTATCTGTTTGCTTTCCATCTCTGTGACTATACCTAACCGTATACAATGTTTTTCCATGCTTTTTAGCAATCATCGGTACATTTGGAGGCAGATGATGGAAAGCCATCAAGCTAATATTACTCTGCTAAAAAACTCTATACTATACTCTACAGGGTTATCCAAATTAAGTGTCCACCATTAGTAACTTTGTTATTAGTGAAAATACAAAGTTGTTTGAATTAGCAAACTAGTATCATTTTTAACGCTGATAAAAATGAGAAATAAAAAAAAACAATTGAGAGTCGTTATTTTGATTTTTTTCAGTAAAATAACATTTTTTTAAATGGAAACCCCTGTATATTATATTTTTTTCTGTTAAAGCATCAAATTTTAAACAAAAAAGCTTACAATAACTTTTCTCCTAGGTTACAAATTGTTGAAGTTATGGCCTCCAATCTGAAACAATTAAATTGTATCGACAAACTTTATTTTCAATATCAACTTATAATCTTACAGAATACAATAACAATTTTTTTTAAAGAAGATGCTCGAAAACACCACCTTGTTCTTCAATACATTTTTGGGCACGTTTTTCAACTGCTCGAACTGTCTTAAGTATGGTCCTACCATCTATCTGGGTTATCTTTTCCCTAACTGCAGTCTTTAACGCGTCAAGGTTATCGTACCTTCGCTTGTAAATTTGGTTCTTTAAGTAACCCCACAAGAAGTAATCAAGTGGGTTTAGATCTGGTGATCTGGGAGGCCACTGTATTGGGCCATTTGTTCCTATCCACTGATCATTAAAAGTAGTACTTAGAAAATGATAAGTACCTCTGGAGTTGTGGGCAGGTGCGCCATCTTGCTGAAAATGCAGATGATGTCTACTTATAAGATCCAATTCGTCTAAGAAATTAGTCAGAATTTCTGACATAAATTCCACATATCTTTCACCAGTTAGGGTTCCCTCATAAAAGAACGGGCCAACAATTTTTGAACCAATTATACCGCACCAAACGTTGAAACTGAAACGGACTTGTGGGCCTCTTGGATGTACTAACAAAAGATTTTCTCTTGACCAATAATGGTGATTTTTTCTATTAAACATTCCAGAATTTGAAAAATTTGATTCATCTGTCCATAAAAGGTAACGAAAGTTATTTACATTTTGGCGACAGAAGCTAAGATACCAATGGCAAAAAACAAGTCTTCTCTCTGGATCCCCTGCCAAAAGCGTTTGAACTGGTCGGTACTTATACGGAATAAATTTGTATTTTTTTAAAATCCTTTGAACAGTACCATAACTGAAATTAGAGTCCTTGAGAATATCTGCTATTGAATTCTCACGATAAGCTTCAAAATATCCAATAACTGCAGCTTCCGTGGCCTCGCTTATTATGAATTCTTTTTTTGCCCTTGTTTTAGCAAAAACATTTTCGTTGCCCCTAAATTTTCGATAAAGTCTCAGAAAATATCGTTCATACGGTTGAATGCGAGCGGGATATAATTCACTGTAGTATTCTCTTGCTCTCAAGGAGGATTTTCTGCACACTAAATAGCATTCTAACATATCACGCTTTTCTTCATGGGAGAACATTTTTCTTTAAATTAATGACACAATAAAGCTTATAAACAAGTATTTACACTAATGTTTGACATTATTTGATTTTATCATTGTTTTCCAAAGCCTTCTAGTTGCGAGTATGTCCAGTTTAACAATTTGTCGCTTATCTTAATGCTGTCAAATCGCGAACGCCATGTTGTTTTCATAGCCGTCTTAATATTATAATACTGCAAATAATTAAAAATATTTATCGTTATTTTGACTTTATTTTTGACTTTAGCGGAAAAGTCATTATGAACTTTTTTGTTTAAAATTTGATGCTTTAACAGAAAAAAATATAATATACAGGGGTTTCCATTTAAAAAAATGTTATTTTACTGAAAAAAATCACAATAACGACTCTCAATTGTTTTTTTTTATTTCTCATTTTTACCAGCGTTATAAATGCTACTAGTTTGCTAATTCAAACAACTTTGTATTTTCACTAATAACAAAGTTACTAATGGTGGACACTTAATTTGGATAACCCTGTATACTAATTGGCGAAAAACAAAGGCGATACTGCTCCAGGTAGCTTCAAAAATAATAATAATAAATAATAATAATAATTTATTTCATTGTTGAATAGAACAGAAAATTCTATAACAAATGAAAAGGTCGTAAAAATAGTGGTGACGAGTTCAAAAAGTATAAAAACATAGATCTAAACAAAAAACTCCTCCAAGGTGTAGAAACATTTGTCTATCAAAAAAAGTTTTAGTTTTCTTTTGAAAACAGCTATATTTGATTCATTCCTAATATCGTCATTGAGCTTATTAAAAATCTTACATCCCATATTGTAACGCTTCCTTTCCGCAAAAAGCCCAGAAAAGATGGAATGCAATGAAGATTCCAACTTTTCTGCACAATCACAGAAAGGGGGTTACCATTAGCTTCCGGTAGCTCAGTCGGTGGCATGAAGACATCTACAGGCGTGTAGCTGTGTGTCGACCATGGCATGGCTAGAGGATAGAAGAACAAACAGAACACAAAAATTTAACAGATTTTATTTAACAAAAAAAACATTTTCATTACATTACAATTTTACAGTTTTAAAGAACAAAATAAGTTTTACATCTTTGGCGCTGCTATAAAACTATCAACTTATCTTTCGCTGGTCCAATTTGACTCGACTGAAGTGAGGATGTCCAGGTGCTTGAAGTGGAGGTCCCAGTTATGAGGGGTAACCTCACGTATAGTGGCTTCAAAACCAGTTGTAGGCGAAGTTGAACTTAAAGGCAATGGCGCTGCCAAGGCACATGCATGGGTGAAGTGATAGGCCAAGCAACGCAAAGTCAAAGACTAAGGCAAAAGGGAAAGGGAAAGAGAAAGAGAAAGAGAAAGGCCTTAATCATTTTGTCCTATTCGGACACACATTCTACAAAATTCTAGCACATGGTGCTATATGACCTTGTGCTACAGAGAAGAAAATTCTTAGCTCTTTTTCGATCGGCGGCTCAAGTGAAAAGGAAGCGCGAGGAAGATCGCAGATCAGGAACTCCGCATCAAGCGGTCCAAGCGGAAAATTTTCCAAGTAAAAAAGCTAGAGATGGGATTAATGAAATGATAATCGAGAAGTGATTTAATAAATACGATCGGACGGTGAAACCGTTACAATATACCTGCATGTTTTTTGGTATGCCGTAGTTCAATGTCTCGGCGGGATTAAAAGCAGCTTAGACCTAGTTGGATATTCATGCTGGTGTTTGATGACTTCAAATTCGCGCTTATTTTTGAAAACAAACAAAGCCATCTCATAAATGTAAATACCTATAACAGTCAACATCTTTAGTGTTCTAAAGGATTCTCTACAGGATTGGCGCCAACCAAGGTTATCAATAATTCTAATGGCATATTTTTGCAGCAGGAGAACTCTTACAGTTAGTGAACTACTTCCCCAATTGAGAATACCATACCGGATATGACAGTTGACAGTGGCATAGTATAAAGTTTTTAAAATTCGTTTACTGCACTGCTTTGCTAATAATTTCAAGCCATAGCAACTCCTTCGCAATCTATTGCACAAACATTCAACGTGGAACCCCCACGACATCCGACAATCAAGTATCATCCCCAGCATGCTAACTGAATTAGATGATGGAATAGCTCTGTTAGTATGATCAAAAATGTTGAAATCTTGTTCGTCTTGTTCATCAAAAGCAAACATGTTATGCTAGGAACCGTGTAGTGTCGTATCTAGAAGCTCTGCTCCCCTATCAATCGAGACATTAATGTGTGGTCAGCTTCTTCACGCTTGTTTCATGACTAGTTGTGTCTCATCTTGACTGCCACTACTTAATGAATATCGCCACCGTTTCATAATTCATACTTGTACGCCCTCGTTATAGAGAATTACATTACGTTCACGGTTCACAAGCATAAGCTATTTGTGCTTGCAACGTGTCTCAAGTTTCGATGTTCTTGAAACATCTGATATTTTCTACCCCAACGACCAGCGCAAAGGCTTATAATGTTCTTTTCGACTGGATTTTTGTCTACATCACATGGACTACGGTTGTTTAGGGATGCAGTCTTTATTATTTCCGATAAGCCTCTTCCAGCGCACCGCATCTTGAAACTTTTCTTTCCTGCGGGGAGTGCGTAGAAAGCTTAAAGAAATCCCTTAATCTCTTTATGATTTCTTAAGTCTAAGGGAGTGGCGCCCCAGAGGGCGAAGTAAATGTTAACGGTGTGGGAAGGCGGCCATCTTTATAGCCCTGTCACGATTTAGTAGTAGCAGATATTTCACGAACTGTGATTTTGTAACTGATATTTCTAAATCACAAATAAAGACTGTTACCAAATACCGTAAAAAAGCGTGAAAATTCACGTCTTCGGGGACTAGCTGTTTGGATGTGCGTGAGATGCGCATGCGCGCTAGCAGCTATGGTCAGGTATCGTATGCCATCGTAAGTTTTTTCGTTCATCCTAAGCTTTTCAACGTCTCTCACATGTTGCGTTAACACTAATTTCTTCCATTTTTGCAAGGTTTGAAGACTTGATTTATAGATTCAAATCCCGTACGTATTATCGCATTGCTTTTTTGTTCACGTACGCAAATTAATATGTTTGTTTAATATGTACGACAGCCTTTTCAAGTTCTTCAATTGGGTTTTATTTCAATGGAAAACAGGCCGAAAATTGATTCAAAATGTCTAGTTGCAAAGAATTGACACAGGTTCCCAGTCTCGAAAAATTACAAATATTTCAAATGAGTTCTCATTTTTATTTCAATGTTTCTTAGTTTTTTCATTCTCTACTGTATCACTTTAAACAAAATTCAATTACTACATTCTCTATTATTTTATTGAGCCGAAAGAGGTAAATACGTAAAGTTAAAACCTTTTTAATTCAACTTTATACATAATATAACCTCTTAAGCCTAATTCACTATCTCGAATTTATAAATTATAGTAAACCAAGCATTACGATATGCATGGAAAAATGTTATACCAGTTCCCAAATTGAGGCACCTTGAACATATGTTTGGAACTCTTTTTATATGTATCCATGCGTATATTGTGTCATTTTAAAAGATTTTCCTATTCGAACTGGGCTACTAAATCCGCCGGAAAAATATGTTGGAAGAAGACAGAGATAGGATTGTTTGGCTGCGGGGGAAATTGCAGGTACTTTGAAGGGATTATTTTTATATTTCGAAATGCTGTTGATGACTCGCTGTAAAGCGAAAAGGCGGAAATGGATATAAGAACAATGGAAAACTTGTGAATTGAAGATATTTCTGTGCGAGTCTTTACACTGAGCCAGGAAAGAGGCTTTGTGTTCAACGGAATATTGTTCGTTTATTTGCTCCCCATGCTCGGTCTGAAACTATAACTGTGCATGAACTTTTACAAAAAAAATGGAGTCAAGTATGTGGACTCTTCTGACGCAACGCTGTTATCAGTTCATAAAGGATCATGTTCAGCACAAACTAGATTCTCTGACATAAAAGTCAGTCAAACGGGTTCATACAATTAGTGCATAGACATTCTTCCCCTGCCCTATCGGCAGTGCATCTGAAAACGTGGCCTTTCCCCGATACTTAACGAAGTCCGCAGTCAGACGAGGCAGCGCGGAACGACAGAATACTTACCAGAGCCGGCGGCATTTTAACACTATGGTATAGGATTCGGCACCAGCCTTAATTTTATTGGTCAATTTCAATTTATTTAACCAATAACAAGCTGGGTGCCGAAATCACTACCGGAATGTTAAACAGTGCTGAAAACAGTGTCAGAATGTTATCAATTTAAACTGCTTCTACTAATATATATATTTATATATATATATATATATATATATATATATATATAAATATAAGTTGAGACGTGGTTATTGTCGTCTAGACCAGTTAGGTGAAAAATTAAAGCTTCCACCCTTTGTTGGGTACTTCGACAAAATTTAAGCAAGGAGGACTCTTTATACTTTTTGTATTCTCTCTAGCTTTCAATGCCATCATCATCAGGAGAGTAGTATGTAAGGGCTAATTGTTGTTTACGTTAAGGATGAGGGAAACACCCAGTAACATGGTGAAAGCTGGATAAATGGTACAATGGTCAAAATTATATAAAATACACACAGCTGTATGACAAGAACAAGTTAAAAACAGATTAAAAAATTTTTTAGAAATTGAAAGTTAAACATTACATCGTGAAGCCACTTGATGATTGCACATGCCCACCATTTTGTGTTTCACTCATCCTTAACGTAAACAACAATTAGCAACATCCTCACATACTACTCCCCTGATGATGATGGCAAAGGCCATTGAAAGCTAGAGAGATTAAAAAAAGTATTAAGAGTCCTCCTTGCTTAAATTTTGTCGAAGTACCCAACAAAAGACGGAAGCTTTAATTTTTCACCTATATAAATGTATATAAATTTTTCTTGTAATTTTTCTTATTGCTAAACCAAATTATTAATTTTAAAATCATTGAATATTGTAATAGAAAACAACGTGCGTTGATTATTATCTTACGTATTTTTAGCGGAAGGTAAGTAAATTTAAATTTAAATTGATAACATTCTGACCCCATGCTCAGCACTGTTTAACATTCCGGTAGTGATTTCGGCACCCGGCTTGTTATTGGTTGAATAAATTGAAATTGACCAATAAAATTAAGGCTGGTGCCGAATCCTATACCATAGTGTTAAAATGCGAGCCGGCGCCACGACGGTGGCATCGCGATCCTTCTGCTGAGAATATTTTAAGGTCTGATGTACGGATAAATCTATCATGTGCGAAATATGTCTAAGGTTCACAGAACTACGAAGGTTGGCAGCGAATAAATGTACTAACATCAACAAATAGAGACAACATAAGCTTTTTTCCCTCCAATTGTTTTTTTCAAAAATGATCAGGATCCTCCATAATGTCAAAAATCTAAGATTGGGCGATTTTTATACTTTTTCGTTTTTGACCTTTTTCTCTGCCGCCACTGGACCGATTGCTTCCGTCGTATAGTAAAAATATGTAAAAATTTAATCGAAATCCGAGCGGTACTTCTCAATTTCTAAACGGTTATAAGGAACACACACACCGACGGAAGTTAGTGAGATGGTTTTTCGTGATGTACATGTCATCTAACATCAAAAAACATATCTCATTTTCGAAAATGTCCGTGATTACAATACTTCCTCGCCATCAGGCGTAGGAAGTAAAAATGATAGGTCTAATAGATCTACATGCTATGTCCATGGTTAATGATGTAGTTGAGTATCGGCTGGATTTATTCGGTACTTTTCAGCAATTCTTCCCTGTTTTGCGAAAATTCTTAACTTGTGCAGTAGTTCGTCAAGAAGAGTTGTTTAATTCAAAATTAATATCCACTTGATTATCGTCCCCTTTTGTTCCTTTTTGTTCTTTCGTTTCTCGTTTCCTGTTTTTCCTTACTACAGATAAAACATGATCTAAATTTTCTAGTTCTACAAACCTGATAGATTACACAAACCGCCCGACTGATTTAAGTATAGATTTATAGGGCTAAGCTCCCATCCTCTCTATTTTTTGAAGGGGCCAGGCTAGCAAGCTGAAATACGGGTAGCGAAATTGATGCATGAAAACTGTATTTAGACGACTGCTGTTTGTAATCTTGGAGCATTTTTTAAAATAATACTATATAATTTTAGATAATCAAACTGTCATTCAAAATGGGGGACTGGTGGAATGTCTAGTTGAGATTTTCTACACATTGAATCGCTTATAGTTATATATATATATACAGGGTGACTTCGAAGTTGAGTCATTTATTTTAACAGTGAGTAGATCTGATCAAAAGAAATGTTTTTTTCCTTTAACATTTTTCTGGTAAAATTAAAGTAACAAAGTTATAGCCCTTTAGAAGTTTGAGTACCGCCCTGTCTCAATAATAATATTATGTGTTTGGCAACAACGGATATCGGTTCATCGCATCGGAAACAAAAAAGCGAAAGAATTTGAAACGTTTATCACGTTGTTTTTCGTCAGTCGGTAACGCGTGGGTGAATAGTGATGTTTGTAGGGTGACTCAAACGAAATGAAAAATGGCACATGCTTACGAAAATGCTGAACTTGTGGACATGATTCTTATTTACGGGGGGACAGTCTTTACAAAATGCTGCCGGATGCATTACGGATTTATGCGAATCGGTTTCCCAATCGAGTGCAACCAACCCCTCGTGCCTTTGTTAATGTAGTACAAAGGGCTCGTGAATCAGGTGACTTAAGACCTGACAGGTGAGAGCATGCCGGTGCTCCAAGACCGCACGATCAAATACAGGTCCGCACTGAAATACTTGTCGGGAGGATACTTTATTAAACAAGGTAACATTTTTTTTTATTTTTTTTTTATTTTTACACACATATTTTGGTTCATCTTCCTTCTACAATCATTATCTGAAAATTAATGACTCAACTTCAAAGTCACCCTGTATATATATACAGGGTTATCCAAATTAAGTGTCCACCATTAGTAACTTTGTTATTAGTGAAAATACAAAGTTGTTTGAATTAGCAAACTAGTAGCATTTTTAACGCTGGTAAAAATGAGAAATAAAAAAAAACAATATTGAGAGTCGTTATTTTGATTTTTTTCAGTAAAATAACATTTTTTTAAATGGAAACCCCTGTATATTATATTTTTTTCTGTTAAAGCATCAAATTTTAAACAAAAAAGCTTACAATAACTTTTCTCCTAGGTTACAAATTGTTGAAGTTATGGCCTCCAATCTGAAACAATTAAATTGTATCGACAAACTTTATTTTCAACATCAACTTATAATCTTACAAAATACAATAACAATTTTTTTTAAAGAAGATGCTCGGAAACACCACCTTGTTCTTCAATACATTTTTGGGCACGTTTTTCAACTGCTCGAACTGTCTTAAGTATGGTCCTACCATCTATCTGGGTTATCTTTTCCCTAACTGCAGTCTTTAACGCGTCAAGGTTATCGTACCTTCGCTTGTAAATTTGGTTCTTTAAGTAACCCCACAAGAAGTAATCAAGTGGGTTTAGATCTGGTGATCTGGGAGGCCACTGTATTGGGCCATTTGTTCCTATCCACTGATCATTAAAAGTAGTACTTAGAAAATGATAAGTACCTCTGGAGTTGTGGGCAGGTGCGCCATCTTGCTGAAAATGCAGATGATGTCTACTTATAAGATCCAATTCGTCTAAGAAATTAGTCAGAATTTCTGACATAAATTCCACATATCTTTCACCAGTTAGGGTTCCCTCATAAAAGAACGGGCCAACAATTTTTGAACCAATTATACCGCACCAAACGTTGAAACTGAAACGGACTTGTGGGCCCCTTGGATGTACTAACAAAAGATTTTCTCTTGACCAATAATGGTGGTTTTTTCTATTAAACATTCCAGAATTTGAAAACTTTGATTCATCTGTCCATAAAAGGTAACGAAAGTTATTTACATTTTGGTGATAGAAGCTAAGATACCAATGGCAAAAAACAAGTCTTCTCTCTGGATCCCCTGCCAAAAGCGTTTGAACTGGTCGGTACTTATACGGAATAAATTTGTATTTTTTTAAAATCCTTTGAACAGTACCATAACTGAAATTAGAGTCCTTGAGAATATCTGCTATTGAATTCTCACGATAAGCTTCAAAATATCCAATAACTGCAATTTCCGTGGCCTCGCTTATTATGAATTCTTTTTTTGCCCTTGTTTTAGCAAAAACATTTTCGTTGCCCCTAAATTTTCGATAAAGTCTCAGAAAATATCGTTCATACGGTTGAATGCGAGCGGGATATAATTCTTGCTCTCAAGGAGGATTTTCTGCACACTAAATAGCATTCTAACATATCACACTTTTCTTCATGGGAGAACATTTTTCTTTAAATTAATGACACAATAAAGCTTATAAACAAGTATTTACACTAATGTTTGACATTATTTGATTTTATCATTGTTTTCCAAAGCCTTCTAGTTGCGAGTATGTCCAGTTTAACAATTTGTCGCTTATCTTAATGCTGTCAAATCGCGAACGCCATATTGTTTTCATAGCCGACTTAATATTATAATACTGCAAATAATTAAAAATATTTATCGTTATTTTGACTTTATTTTTGACTTTAGCGGAAAAGTCATTATGAACTTTTTTGTTTAAAATTTGATGCTTTAACAGAAAAAAATATAATATACAGGGGTTTCCATTTAAAAAAATGTTATTTTACTGAAAAAAATCAAAATAACGACTCTCAATTGTTTTTTTTTTATTTCTCATTTTTACCAGCGTTAAAAATGCTACTAGTTTGCTAATTCAAACAACTTTGTATTTTCACTAATAACAAAGTTACTAATGGTGGACACTTAATTTGGATAACCCTGTATATATATACAGACTACAAAATACTGTCAAAGTTCAAAACCACTCAAAAATATGTAAGCAAACATCAAAAGTTTGAACCAAAAATCAATGTAAGTCTGTGCTCTCGAAGAGAGTTATGATTAATTCAAAAAGAGGATACTATCAAAAACTTCAAAAGTAATAGACTTCAAAAATAGAAGTACGTAAGTATGTAAAGGAAATTCAGAAAATATACGCATAAAAACATTATAAAATATTATACACAGTATTTGTCACATGATTTTGATCGGGAATGCAATTTAAATTTTGAGTACACTCAGAAAAATGAAATATTCAAAAGATGAAGTATACACATAAAATTGGAATCAGAAAAATAATGATTACTTGTAAATTTTGTACATGGTGGACTGACGTGATGGTTCAAAAGGTTGAAAGAACAACGATGACTAACGTCCAAAGTAAACATTCACCTGCCTTTTACAGGAAATTAGCTTAACAATTATCAAAGGAAATTCTTATCCGTTCGCATCTGTACTAGGAAATAAATATAGGAAAACCTACTCGCTCCAATGTACAGATCGAAAAACTCGCCCCCTCCGATTGAGCGGAAATATGAGTATTGGACTGATTGTAATATTTCAGAAGGTTGAAAGAACAACGATGTTAAATGTCCAAAGTAAACATTCAGCTGCCTCTTACAGCAAATAAGTTTATTCATTATCAAAGGAAATTCTTGTCCGTTCGCATCTGTACTAGGAAATAAATATAGGAAAACCTACTCGCTCCAATGTACAGATCGAAAAACTCGCCCCCTTCGATTGAGCGGAAATATGAGTATTGGACAAATTGTAATATTTCAAAAGGTTGAAGGATCAACGATGACAAATGTCCAAAGTAAACATTCAACTGCCTTTTACAGTAAATTAGCTTAGCAATTATCAAAGGAAATTCTTATCCGTTCGCATCTGTACTAGGAAATGAATATAGGAAAACCTACTCGCTCCAATGTACAGATCGAAAAACTCGCCCCCTTCGATTGAGCGGAAATATGAGTATTGGACTGGTTATAATATTTCAAAAAGCTGAGGGATCAACGATGTTAAATGTCCAAAGTAAACATTCAGCTGCCTCTTACAGCAATTAAGTTTAATCATTATCAAAGGAAATTCTTGTTCGTTCGCATCTGTACTAGGAAATAAACATAGGAAAACCTACTCGCTCCAATGTACAGATCGAAAAACTCGCCCCCTTCGATTGAGCGGAAATATGAGTATTGGACTGATTGTAGTATTTCAAAAGGTTGAAGGATCAACGATGTTAAATGTCCAAAGTAAACAATTAGCTGCCTCTTACAGCAAATAAGTTTAATCATTATCAAAGGAAATTCTTCTCCGTTCGCATCTGTACTAGGAAATAAACATAGGAAAACCTACTCGCTCCAATGTACAGATCGAAAAACTCGCCCCCTTCGATTGAGCGGAAATATGAGTATTGGACAAATTGTAATATTCCAAAAGGTTGAAGGATCAACGATGTTAAATGTCCAAAGTAAACATTCAGCTGCCTCTTACAGCAAATAAGTCTATTCATTATCAAAGGAAATTCTTCTCCGTTCGCATCTGTACTAGGAAATAAACATAGGAAAACCTACTCGCTCCAATGTACAGATCGAAAAACACGTTGGGCGCCAATTTATGTAACGCTTCCTTTCCACAAAAAGTCCAGAAAAGATGGAATGCAATGAAGATTCCAACTTTTCTGCACAATCACAGAAAGGGGGTTACCATTAGCTTCCGGTATCTCAGTCGGTGGCATGAAGACATCAACAGGCGTGTAGCTGTGTGTCGACCATGGCATGGCTAGAGGATAGAAGAACAAACAGAACACAAAAATTTAACAGATTTTATTCAACAAAAAAGAAGCATTTCCATTACATTACAATTTTACAGTTTAAAAGAACAAAATAAGTTTTACATCTTTGGCGCTGCTATAAAGCTATCAACTTATCTTTCGCTGGTCCATTTTGACTCGACTGAAGCCAGGATGGCCAGGTGCTTGAAGTGGAGGTCCCAGTTATGAGGGGAAACCTCCATATATATATATATATATATATATATATATATATATATATTATACAGGCGGACTTTCCTTTTTAGAAGCAACAATGTTTGAAATAAAAAAAGGGTAAAGCAGCACCGAAAACGTAAAAAATGATATACTCACTATTATTTTGATGTTGAATTGCAAGCACTGCCCTGTCACATGTTTTGTTTGTAATTTCTGTTTAAAGCTGTCGTTGACCGATTCAGAAACACGAGTTTGCTTAGTTCTACCTAAATTTGCAACACTTGGGTCTATCTAGGTCTTCTATTGTCCTACCCAGACAGCTCTTGCACGATATAAACAAACCTACGTAGCTTTGATGGATATATCGAGCATGACGGCGACGTTCTGAATGCTCGAATATACTCGCTGAGTATCAATAGTATCTTCAAGACGTACACAGTAAACTAACATTAAATTCACTTATCTTTTATAAACTAGGTTAACCTACACACCGCGCGGCGCCTGATTTGAGTACTGCCTCACAAAAGTAGCTTTCCTTTTGGCCACTTTCTCAGATAAGCCGCTTCACATTTCAGCGCGTTCCATTTGTCAAAGTGAAGTGATACTTTTGCCGTCGCCTCTGGGGCTTATGCTTCTTGGTACCTGCTTTAGAAAGATTTTTGACTCGATTGTATGATAGGAGGCGATTATTTATTGGGTGTATTTATATACTTTCTAGTTATTTTCGAACTGTGGTTCAAGATTTTACAAACCTTTAGTTGCAAATTTTTAGAAATGCACATATAATATAAAACATTTTCATAGAACACTTAAATCTGGCTTCTAGGTACACGTTCCGTGATTGTGAGATGGAATTGCTCACTTGACCGTTCCTTTTGACATCATTCCTTGAGCGGGGAGTCCCCAGTTGCAAAAGGAAAGTTATAGTCATAGTACCAAAAAACATCATACGATCGGAATACCTTACTACGTTATATCTCGGTTATCTTAAGGCCTTTATATATGTGTTGCTAGGAAAACTTGCTTATTATGCCTAACCTATACGCTCTGCAAAGGATTATTCTAACTCTGCGAACACCCTCTATATGTTGTATCTGTTTCCTTATTTTGGAAGCATCTATCAGAGTTTGCAATTAAATATGAGACATTCACGTTGAACAAAATTGACAGAGTTTCAAATTTTTATTTTTTCATTTCAGTCTTGTTTCATTAATAATTGGGATAGATTCTTCCGAAAGAAGGATGATATAAATACTAAAGCGTTTTCATAGTTGGTTGTTGAACTATAAGCGATTCGATGTACAAAAACGTTCAACTTGGATGGCCTGCCAGACCGCGATTTTGATAGTGATTTTGGAGTACTCAAGTATACTCAAAAGAGCTTAATATGCATCATCACGTGATCCCCGTTAGGTAGATGCGTATTTTAGGCTTAATACACCTAAGCCTACACATTCTTCTCCTTCCGAATAATACCGCGTAATACAGGTTAGTTGCAAAAACAACACAGTCCAATTTTAAATGTACGATCCAGAAAAATAAGGATACGGGTGAATACAGTACCCACTTTGCATTATTCGTTTTGCCCGAAACTATTTATTTAAGAGTTTGCTTATTTTCCTTCTTTATCTTAACCTATACCATCAACCCTGTCAAGGACAATTTTCTGTTCCTTATTCGAGACTTCACCTCAAATACAATATTAATCTTAAACAAGTTTCGTAATGTCTCCTTAAAAACAAACAATGTGACATATGAAGTTTTTGGAATGACCGATTCAATCAATTTAACTATATTTTTCTTTTACAGGTAAGCCGTCACAATCATGGAACGAAGATGTGTGTGTAAGTAAACGTTCAAAATTTTTAAAGGACAGTGTTCATGCTTTACTATCAGTGTATAAATCATTTGAACTTATACCCTACTGAAAACCTTCAGATAAATTCGTTCACTTCGTTATCAGTGTAGAAACTCCATCTACAGTAAAACTTCCGGCATCTTATCAATATACTTTCGAGAGCGATTACGTCTTACGCGGAGCTTCTCGAACAAGGACCGAGTAATGGGAAACTTTAAGCACCCAAAAGCTTAGACAAAACAATAACTGTTTGTTTCAATTAACTTCGAAGTATTCAGCAACTGTGTTTTGTTAGGTGAGCTAACTCCGCCCCTTTATCTGATCAAATTTATTGAAAACTTTGCTAACGTTTTAACTAAATTATTCAGTTATATTGTCTGATTATTTGTAGTCATTATTTTCTCTCCGTTTAGAATGTATTTTCGCAGGGTGAGGTGGAGTCTTAGCAGTCTTTTTGAGTGTCGTGACGTAACTACACAGAGAAAAAGTATATAAATGTGAATTTGTATAAATCCTGATTTGACTATACTCGTTCACATGCTTCTTCTTACGTGTCTCTCAATTTGCGACAGCTGCCCGAGAAGCTACAGCTGGAAAAATTTCGACCGAGGTTTCTACTTACCAACGTGGCAGGTCCTTTGTCCATGAATTCCGCGATGTTAAAATTGATCTTTTACAAACGATCTTGCCCTCTGTGATAAGACGGAAGATATCATAGCGTTCACCCGTCATCACGTGACCGATGTACTGGGGTTGCCGTTTCTTGATGGTTGTTAAGAGTTCTTTATTTTTATTCGTCTGTGAAAGCATATCTTCGTTTGTTGTCCACCCACGGTATTCGTAGTATGGTTCGTTATAAATATATTTTAGGCAACTATCCGTTTATCAAACGATGGACAGAGTACAGCTTTCAGCGCCGTATAATACTCGTATAAGGACAGTGAAGATGTAGCATCGCAACGGGCGGATACGGAGTTGTAGACAGATCTTGGCTAGTGAACAGTGGGTTTCATAACCGTGAAAGCTTTTCTCGCTTGCTCGATCAGTGTAAATATTTATATAATATAAAATAAAAAGCAGTTATACAAGCTAGCTCTGAAATTATGACAATACGAACTTGTTTTCAAGTGGAGCATCTTATATGCTTAAGGGCCGATTTCACCAACATTAATATTATGGACCAATGGGAAAATACCTTACCGAAATGCAATTTGACGGAAGCTGTCAAAGGTCTCAGAATATCAGTGATTTCTATTAAAATGTTGAATAAAATCGTAAAAATTCGACTGTATTATGAACGAGACCACTTTTTGATTCCAACATGATGGTTTTGTACAGAAAAAACAGGACAATCTTCATGTATTTTGATTTATGTTATAGGGGTACATTTGACCATCCGTTATCCAATCAGCGAATCGGAATGGGAGAAATAATAGGTCGATTTTCTAGCTGTTAAATTTGGCAGCAGGTTTGGTCGTTTGTTAATTCATGGCAATCTCGAAATTTGTTAAGTTCAATATACTGTGTGTATATGTGATCATTATAGCTACACATACCTGTTGAATTGTACGGATTTGCAAGAAAATAGAATACAAAATGTATTCCAACCAATTCCTCATCTCTCTTTCTATCATAATAGTAATCATTTGTTATAAATTCATGGGTTAATGAATTTCTTCAAAGCAATCAAAACAGTATGGTCGTCCCCATCCTAAAACACCGATATGTGTAAAATGTTAACCCCTACATCTCCGAGGTGCATAATGCAATTACTGTAGACATAGACCTAAAATTATTAGTAATTACTGAAAAATAAGAGCTAAAAATAATTATAATTAGTGATAAAATATTGGTGGTTAAGGTTTTTGACTGGTGACTGGTGGGGATACAATATAGGGATGGCGACGGTAGACGATACATTGATGTATCGAAAACATCGATACATCGGACGTAGGACATCGATCTTTACGCATCGATGGTTTCATGACGATATATCGATATCGAGAGGAATCATAAACATCCGTAACCGTATACTCCGAGTCTATCCTTAACTGTGTTACTATCTCTAAGCAAGGACTGGTAGCTTCGAAATTGAAAGGCCAGAAAGCTATTTAGGTGTTTAGTAGTTTGTGAATATTACCATTACAGACGAGCACTGAGCCACTGAGTGGCCACTGAGCACTGTAGTCTTTTCTTCATTCTGTACTTCCCCAAGGGATAGAATAAAATAGACTGAAAACAGCGCGTTTAATGATTTTCAGTTCTCAGAGAAAGATTTTCCCCTGCCGGCCCTTGACATCGTTTCGAAATAAAAATGAATACACAGAGCCTACTTACCTATTTCAGACAAAAACAAAAACAACTGCCACATAACGATTGTCACCTTGACATCATTCTGCAATCTGTCAAAGTAGTGATGGCCGTGCCTGCTGCACGTTATACGGTATCGATATTCGATAAAATATTTTTCTTTCTATCATGAATGCGTGGAAAAAACAAGATCTAAGATCTAAAATAAGGAGTTATTGAAGGCCTAAAATAGCCAGGCGCTAATAATTCCTGGCCGTATTTGAATATCTAAGCAGGCACAGTAAAACAAAAATAAGACTTGGAATTAATAAAGTTCATTTCGACAGTTGGCAGAGTTTGCTCCACTGAGACGAAGTGTTGACGGATCCCACAGAATTATGTGTCACTTGTCGATATGGTTAGTTTTAAAATATCAGGAGATAATCAGCTGTTATTCAAATCAGTGTATATGTTTTGTGATTCAAACAACGTCTAATATAAATATAACCCAGAATGTGTACTCAGTGAAAAAAGAAAAATATTGCAAATTTCTAGTTTTTCTGCAGCTTTTAGGTTTGCTGGTAGCTCTACGACATATATTTGGGTATTTCTTAATCACTGTGAATATAGTGTGGATGTTTGTTAAGTTCCTGAACAACGAAAAATATTCAACTTTATGGATGTATGGATATTAAAAAAACAGAATGGTTTTGTGGGAATATCAATCTAAGGTGCCGTAATGGTTCTGATGAACGCCAAGTAAATATCTATGAACTTTTTCGTAGAGCCAGTCATCAAGTAGGTGCTTAATGGCTATCTGCAAGAGGTTTACAGGAAAAAACACCCATTAGGTGATCTTGAATCAGTAAAATCGCATATCGATTGAAGAAAATAATATAAACATGAATAAAAAATCAACAATAGTAATTAAATCATGAATTTTATTCAAAAATCAAACACTTGTTTAAATTTTGACTGAATTATATGTAATTTGTTAATATTCAATAAGCTGATGATGTTTCAATGACAAGATGTCATCTCATACTTTGAAAGTATTTTGTTTTCAACATTTCATAGCTATTGGTTGCTAAAATTTGTTGATTGGAACTTGAAGCTCATTCGCTGTAATTGACGGGCTGTTACCCTATAGGTGGAGAATAACGGACTGTTGTTGGCGAAATTGGCTCTTATTCTTTTAATATAATTTTGGCAAGTAAATAAAAATATGTAAAGTTCAACACAAACGATTATTGCTTAGTTTGCAATAAACTATTACCTCAATCGATAGAGTATCAAGCACTTATAGCACAAAACACATTATTCAAATGTCTTATATAATTAAAAAATGAATACGAGGGATATTCTAAAAGTAGCACAGGGTTTCCTCAAATCACTTCACATCACTTTTCAATTTTTAGAGAGAATGAAACCTCATATAAAAAACGACACATTCACAGTATTGCCAATTTGCTACATCTTGTAAAACTAATCTTACCTAGACATAGTTTCGGAGTGGCCAGCCGGCCTGGCCGTGGAAGGTCTTATTACATCGGTTATCTGGCACTTCCATATTATACTAAGTGACATATAAATCCGAACACCCAGTTTAAATGGTTTTATTTTAATAAAAGTTGGTGAATGTATTTATCCTGCTGTAAATAACAAGTGAAAAAATTTTCAACCTTATCAGTTGGACATTCCGGTTTTTATACTGCTTTTTTTTAATTCACTAACGCTCTAAATATGAATATTTCAGCCGCAGTAAAGAATCAACGTTAGCGGATTTTGGTTCTTGACATCCCTTACGATCGGTTACGATGCATAGAGTACGGAGACCTGTACGATTTCGTCAACTTAGTGAGTTTGATAGGGGCCGTATAGTGGGACTTCGGGAAGCTGGACTTTCTTTTCGGGCAATTGCAGTTAGAGTGCAAAGAAGTGTAGACACTGTGGTTAGGTGTTGTCAGGCATGGCTTCGAGAAGGCCGTACGCAAAGAGCTAGGGGCACTGGACGCCGCCGTAGAACAACAGACCGTGAAGATCGCCGCCTAAGATTATTGGCCTTAAGGGACCGTTTCTCCACTACCAGGTCCATTGCAAATGAATGGTTTGCAGAACACGGAAGACCTATTGGCATGCGAAGTGTTTACCGACGAATGAGAAGTTTTGGCTTGTTTTCATACCGGCCACACTGGGTCCTCCCTTTAACTCGGGAACACCGACGTAATCGCTTTAAGTGGTGCAGACAACGGTCACTCTGGGATCAGGAATGGAACAGTATTGTCTTTAGTGACGAGTCTCGATTTTGTTTAGGCATGCTGATGGTCGTGCCAGGGTTAGAAGGCGACGTGGTGAAAGGAGGATTCCACAGTTTTTTGTTGAAAGACATGTTCATCACACTGTTGGAGTTATGGTTTGGGGTGCTATAGCTTATGGTTCCAGGTCACCTTTAATCTTCATCAGAGGTAACACGAACGCGCAGCGTTATATCCACGAAGTTCTAGAACCCCATCTTTTACCCTATCTTGACACCCTGGCAGATCCAACTTTCCAACAAGATAATGCCCGACCACATGTTGCAAGAGTCACAATAGACTTCTTTCAACATAATGATGTCACATTGTTACCATGGCCACCAAGATCTCCCGACTTATCCCCAATTGAGCACGTGTGGGATATGATGGGTAGGAGATTGCTCAATTTGCAAGGTCCTCCTCACACTCTAGAAGCACTTCGAGAGGAGTTGGTGGTTGCCTGGAATGTGATACCACAGGAGGACATTGACCACCTGATCAGAAGCATGCCTAGGCGCGTTGGAGAATACGTAGCACATCAGGGTGCATCCACACATTATTAAAGGTCAAAGGGCTTTAAAGCAGTGCAATCATTTTGAAATTTTTATCATTTACTTATTATGCTTCATTGAGTACGTATACAAAATTTTATTAAAATAAAACCATTTAAACTGGGTGTTCGGATTTATATGTCACTTAGTATAGTAATCTTCTAGTATCACACTTTCAATGGTTTGAAACCGACTGAGCATGAGCAGCGCAGAAAATATTTTGAAGCAAGGGTAAAACCTTATTGGGGATTATCGGTCCGCTGTTTCAGCAAGCCAGAACTGCTTTCGAACTCGGAGTTTCTGACATGCGCAGATCGCACAAGATCTTGTTTTGTTATGGGTGCCTTATGATTTGGGGTTATGGTTTTTGAATTGTGTTGGCGAGCGCCTTTCTTATTTTTGTTGCAAACTTTGAATAGTTTATATCAGTAGAAAGGATCGAAGCCAGATAACCGTTTTTATAAAATTTGTGATGTACTAGCTTTTTATTATGTATACCCGTTTGTATTGCTCACAGAAATATCGGATTCATATAATTCGAGTTCAGAATACAGTTGGATCTCCGATATTGATTCAAGTTATGATGAAAATATTCTTGCCTCATAATCAAAAAAAAAAGAAACAAAAAATTACCATTACAGAAATATAACAGTACCTCTTTACAATGGAATTGAAGTCATGGAACGTTTCAGAGTGACTCCCAAAGTGGCTGAATATATCTCAACTAAATAATGGGTGATTTTTTTGCTAGTATCTTTTTGGCAACACTGTTTTTGACAGATGACGTGTGAAACGTGTCTTGTGTCATTGTCAAACTTGTTCAGTTTGGCCTATAATTTAAATATGAATCGACTTACTAACGAACAACGCTTGCAAATTATTGAATTTTACTATCAAAATTCATGCTCGGTTAAGAGAGTGCATCGAGCACTGCTTCCAATTTATGGGCAATTTGGTCGGCCTACTGAGGGAGCTATTCGGAAGCTTGTGACTAAATTTCGAACCCAGTTTACATTATTGGATAAACCACCAACACACAGACGTAGAGTGAGGACTGAAGAAAATATTGCGGCTGTATCCACCAGTGTTAGTGATGACCGTGAAATGTCGATTCGCCGCCGTTCGCAGCAGTTGGGCCTCTGTTACTCCACTACGTGGAAAATTTTGCGACAGGATTTGGGTATAAAACCTTATAAGATACAGCTGGTGCAAGAATTGAAGCCACACGACCTCCCACAACGTTTCCAATTTGGTGAATGGGCGCTGACAAAGTTGGAAGAAGACCCACATTTTTATCGAAAAATTGTGTTCAGCGACGAAGCTCATTTCTGGTTGAATGGGTACGTTAACAAGCAAAATTGCCGCATCTGGAGTGAAGACCAGCCAGAAGCATTGCAAGAGCTACCAATGCATCCCGAAAAAATCACTGTTTGGTGTGGATGATGGACCGGTGGCTTCATCGGGCCGTACTTCTTCAAAGACGACAATGGCCGGAACGTAACTGTGAATGGCGAGCGCTACCGTGCGATGATAACAAATTTTTTTTATCCAAAATGGAAGAGCTGGACTTGGCTGACATGTAGTTTCAACAATACGGTGCCACATGCCACACCGCACACAAAACAATGGCCCTATTGAGAGGCGAGTTCGGTGAACAGTTTATCTCACGTTTGGGGCCCGTCAATTGGCCGCCTAGATCGTGTGATTTAACGCCGTTGGACTATTTCTTGTGGGGCCATGTTAAGGCTAATGTCTACAGGCATAAACCAGCAACGATTGATGCACTGGAAACCAATATTGAAGCATTTATTCGTGAGATACCGGCCGATATGTTGGAGAGAGTGTGCCAAAATTGGACCTTGCGCATGGGCCATCTAAAGCGGAGTCGCGGCCACCATTTACATGAAATAATCTTGAAACATTAAATTATATCGACCGTTCTATCGACTCAAATAAAGATTTAATCGTTTTTTCAAATTTTTTGTGTTTTTTTTTTTGAAAATCAGATCCTATACCTCTTAAAAAATCACCCGTTACGAGCACAGCATTCAGAATCAAATTTGAAGCCGTTTGAGACTAGTCTTTTGACAAGGCATGCGCGTTGAAGGAGTTCACAATCGGTAGGTTGAACATTACTACTCGGTCCTGGGATTTTTCCTCAGAAATTCTGTAATTCAGTAGATTCACAGTATTTATGTGATTTTACCGTTTATTGTGATAACTAACTTTTTTATATAGATATTTATTACACACATAACTATATTGTCACATTATTATGCGTAAAAGCAAGGAAGCATGGTATATAAATATTTACAAGGCATAGAATGTGATTTTATATGCATCTTTTCAGTGTAGATCTCCAAGACATTCAACAATAGAACATGCGTAGATAGATAGACCCTTCACCAACATTAGCAGCTCTTCGGAATCAAGTACAGCTAGCTTGGGTTGAGATACATACATAGACATAAGACATAAACCACCTCATCAGAAGTGTTTCTCGACGATTGGCATTATTAGCTAAATCTAGTTATACCGTTAATGATTCCATTTCAAAATCTGATTAGATTTACAACAGGAAGCAAACTCTCATTCATATGAAACAATTCTTATTGGGTGCTCTATTTTTCTTGTCATTGAGTATAGTGTACAAGTTTAGCTTTGAGACAACATTCACTTGAATTCCATCTCAATATTGCTTGATATATTTCGTCATGGTGGCTAGCATCGTGGTAGAAACCAAACATTATTTTTTCCGTTCTTATCGTATTAAAGAGACTGGTATAACCTAAGTCTCACTAGGCGTAACCTAAATAGAAAACTTCCTGCTTTGATCCTCCCAGTCGAGTTTTCCGTGTATATACAAGGTCTGGCTGTAGAAGTCGGTGGGATTTCACTAAAACAAAAGGCCAGTCTTAATTAGCATACAGCAGGCAGGGGGTAACCATTAAGCAAAGGGCTTGTTTATTTCACCACCAACTTTGGTATACCTTTTCTCGTGCTGAGGATTCCATTAATACCACAATGGAAATTGATCAATTAGTGGATTGGGGAGGAGGAGCGAAAACGCTGAAAGCTTAGAATAAACACAACGTGAATCTGGGGGTGTATAGATTTCCATTTCGTTGTACATATAGCATTTATTATACGTAAACCACGTTGTTGCTCTTGCTGTTTTATTTATTCTCTCACACAAACCGGTAACAGTTGCGTCAAAACGCCGTAGGTATGTGTGATTTGTGAACTTTTTTGTGGCCATCATTTAATACTTGATTGGCTTGGAAGATGGGACAAATAGAAAATGTAGAATGTGTGAGTGGTGTATCCTTTGATTGACTTTATCGATTTCCATGGTCTTGGTTTCACTTAAAACGGCTTATATGCCCACATTTAATGGACTATAAGTCTTGGCACTCTGCTGTGAACTTCTTACGTCTTGAATCGAAGCTATTTTCTGGACATGTGTAACTTAGTAGTAGCAGTAGCCCTTTTTTCCGACTCGTGTGTACTAACACTCTACTTAAGTAAGTCGAACGCTTAGAAGGGACTACAATGATCGGTGAGAACCCCCGCCATAAGATTGTGCGACTCACAACCTCTGCCCAGTAGCCAGCGCATCCGTTGTTGGGGACGCTTATGAACCTTTTGGGTTGCCTGCAGTCATCTGCCACTCTCAACACACTTTTATCAGTTCCTTATATATCCATTCACTCAGTGCGGTTGATCTGGCACCTGCGCTTATATCCAACCTAGGTTCGGGACTGATGCAATAACTCCTGGCGTCCAACCTAGTCAGATAATCTGCTCCTAAAAACGTATTTGGTGGGATTTTTGTTGTTTACAGCCACCTTAGGTTTATTAGACAATACTAACAGGAAGGCAGCAATATTATTTTGATATAGGCACGCACAAAAGAGTAAAAAATACTTTGTAAAAATTGAGTGTCTCGACTATTTCAATCTCTAAACATAAAGAATGTCTGTGAGAACTAAAAGCTCACTAAAATTCAAATAGAATATTAGTATCAAAAGTATACTTGGTTCTGTAAAAAAATTATTCTTTATATTTTAATTTATCTGAACAACAAGCATCATGGATGAGCTTACATAACTACAGCTATCAGAGAGAATAAACTTGAACATTATAAAACAAGTCAGCCATTTTATCCTGGAGACATGACCACATTGTCACACTAAAAATATAGCCAAATAAAGGTGTATCAATGAGAATGCAATATTTGAATTTAGCGCCATTTTGGCAGTCATAATGTCATAATGATTGTGACATGACAGATTGATAGTAGACAGGCGGGAGTTTATGCAAATGAATCATTACACAATAGAACAGCTTATCCTAATTGTTAAAAACGAAAGATTTACACCTGCATGCCTACAAAGTCCAATTGACTCAAAAGCTTATGCCAACAGACCATGCACAGCGAAGAGAGTTTATCAATTGGATCCTTAGCCAACAGTATGTGAATGGTGATTTTGACAAAATCATTTTTAGCGATGAGGCCCGTTTTCATCTCGATGTCTTCGTCAATAGACACAACTGCCGCATTTGGGGCACAGAGAATCCAAAAGTAATTCATGAGAAAGCTATGCATCCAAAACGTGTCACTGTTTGGTATGCACTATGGTCTGGAGGAATTACTGGTCCGTTTTTCTTTGAGGACGAGGCGGGTAATCCACTAAGTTTGATTATGATTACTCAGTTTTTTGTGCCACAATTAGAAGTAATGGCTCTTAGTGACATATTGTTTCAGCAGGATGGTGCCACATGCCATACTGCTTATGAAACATTGGCAGTTTTGCACGAGTTTGCTCCTGGTCATCTCCCCGTTTGGTGACCAGAATTGGCCGCCACGCTCTTGCGACTTAACACATTAGGACTTTTGGCTTTGGGGTTATCTGAAGTCACAAGCTTATGCCAATAATCCTGCAATCACCGAAGCTTTGAAAACTGAAATCAGACGCTGTATCAACGAGATACCACGACCTGTGTTCAAATATGTTACCACAAATTTTATGTGCCAGCGGAGCCGTGGCAGCCATTTACCTGATGTGTTGTTTCATACATAATTCCAAAGTGTATACACCATAATCAAATGAATGTTTCAGCTGTTTGTTACGAAATACCATGTTTAATAGAACCTTGAAATAATGCGTCCTTATTGAAACACCCTGTATAAATACCTGGGATGAGTTGATCTACCCGTTACAATTCGGGCGCACTGGCAGAGACCACATTAAGACTTCGGGTGTCCCCTAGTGAATCCTCACCATTGAGATCTAAGAAACGGTAAAAGATAAGTTGCGTATTTAGGTAAATAACAACAAAGCAACGAAACTGTAGTAACCTACTGTGGCGTCACCCTGTAGACGGTCGAGCTCAAGTGCCGATTCAAACAAACAACAATAAACAAGTGATTGATTGTCTCTTCACGCACGGCACGGTAGCACGATGACACCGCTCTCAGAGGATAATGCATCGTGCCTTTATCATGCTCATGCCATCATGCCGCGGCGCTGCAATCGCGGTGAAAGCCTTTTCTCTGGGGTTGGGCCGTGTTGCCACTTTGCTATTGTTAGGTGCCAAGTCGTCAGATTTATTTGTCCATTTGTACACACCAAGCACATTTTTTAAAATACCAACTACCCGACTGGAGTAACGAAAAAGAATGACGATTCAATTATTGTGCTATCACGACAAAGCTAGAGACACCTCTCATGACAAAATCCATCAAGCCGGTTAAGCTGCAGCCCGTAGAATAGGAATTTCAAAGTTGAAATCTTAGACGAGAATCCGTTATTTCGCTTTTAAGAAATTATAGTAGTCGAGACAAATCTAGAGACAACCTCGAATGTTTAATGCCATTAAGCCAGTGAAAAAGCAATTACGAGATTGAACTTTTTTATTAAAATCCCCCGTTTTGTTTTATAAAATTTCAACATACTATAGAGCACTGCTAAGACGAATCTAACGACACCTCATATATGAAAACCATGAAACCGTTTAAGCTTTAACCCGACAAGTGCGAATTTGAAGATGACGTTTTCATTAAAATGTGACATTTTGTTTTTACAAGATTTAAATTTAGCCACCATCACTCGCACTGCTTGACAAATTTAACGACATCTCATGAAGACTAAAGATGGCAGGTTAAACTCATGGCGTGAGGGTGAAGCCAAAATTGTCGACAATTCAAGGCGGGTCGGTATGTACACTGTGCGAGAAATGAATTTCAGCTTCTGTGCATACGGCTTCTCCCTCATATCTAAAGGTGGCTACAAACACAACTGCAAGCTTGTCCAGCATGCTTATTCAATCTTTTTGTACAAGTATGCACAATTTGCCTTTGGCGCCATACGTACAAGCATGCTTGATAAAAATAGAGGTAGTTTAATTAAATATGTCGAACTTCGACGGCGATTCGCTCGCTTTGGCCGCTTTTGTTCTTGTGAAGAAAAGAAAATCCCGAACAACAAACCGTGCGGTGTGGTATAAAGAATGGTTGATAAAAGGGAAAACCTATTCTCATATTTACTTACTAAGTGAGCTGAAAATATATCCACGTGACTGGCACAATTATCTTAGAATGGATGAATAGATGTATTAAAACCTTGTCTCTTGTATCACCTTTGATTCAAAAGCAGGATACGATCAACAACGGACCCCAACTTGTGCATGCTTGAAAATCTTGGGTACACACGTACTGTTTTGCTTGCGCAAGCGCGCCTAATTCAAGCAAGCATAATTAAAATCAATTCAATCCTCAAGCTGCTTGTACAATTACAATGCTTGCACCATATTTCCCTACAGACATTCAAGCGAGCTTGTACAAAAACATTGAACAAGCATGCTGGACAAGCTTGCAGTTGTGTCTGTAGAAACCTTTAATCTGATGTCATCATTAACGTGAACAACTCAAGTTTTGACAGTACCAACAAAACATGGCAAACGCGGGTAAAATTAAAAACCTTGGAAAGAAGGATTATGCGATGCACGTGATAATTATTTTTCCATCATTTTTCCTTGGCATTTCATGTTATAATATGTCGTTATTTGTTTGCGGTAACTTTTTACATGAAAAATTGTTTGAGACCACTCTTCATCATTTTCCATGGCAAGAACTTCAGCAACTGAGCACGAGCACTTGGTTATAAAAAATTAATCAATAGATCGCATAATAAGTCTTTGGTTCATATATAAGAAAATTACAGGAATAAAATGTACGTGATGATTGTTATACCATCTCACAATAGTGCCAAATAAAACTAAGACTTTGGAAAAGCAATAATTTTTATTGTAATATAGTTAGAAATAATCAATCTATGACTCTGTCTCCATTACCCCCAGATGAGGTTCGTTAAATAGGAAAAAAACTGAAAAATTCGGCAGACATCAGATAAATAGATTAAAATCTCCTTGATCAAAATAATTTATCTGGTAGGTTATGTTCTTATTAATTTTTTACATTTGTCATGAACATCCTGTGCGTGCATTTGTATAAATGCGCAGGCGCTCTACGCGCTCTATATTTTAAACAGTCACGCCCTCCTTACCGACGTTATTGGCTTCATACAAATACGTATCTACCATTAGGCAGCTTAACCTCCTATATCTAGTCTAAAGTGTAAAAGCATTCAAATTCGAACTAAAAAAGTATGTTGAGCAGTGAGACGTAATTGCATTGTGCCTCTTACTGTCTATACTAAACATCATCGAAATTCATACATATATTTATTAATAAGTTCATTTATAGCTAGTCCAGAAGATGCTGAAAGGTTTTTTGATCACCGGACAACGCCTTTTGCTGTGGCTTCTGGATGTGACTATTTCACACAATATTATTATTAATAGTTTTTTACATACAGGATGGGCAGAGAATTAGTGATGTCCCGTATTTAATGTGTACGAAAGAGATATAGAGAGAACATTACATGTAACGGCCAGAGACTGGCCACCTTCCTAGCAACATTGCTATATGTTATAAAATAAAGTAAATGTTCTTTTCTAATCACATATTAAGTAACTATTATGAGCATACATATTTTCGAACTTAAAATAATATAATATGGTGATCTATATTTCAGTTCATTGATTTATTTGCAGCAATAATAAAATTAACAGACTTGTATGTATTGAATTTAGTAATTCTTTGTATGTAGCAGTACACACTATACGGAAGGCGCCCCTTCCTGTTAAGGTGAGCATACACTTAGTAACATCGGTGATACAGCTTGCTATGCGTTAAACTAAGCTGTTTTTTTTGCTCTCACATACGCGTTCATCTATCTATCTCTCTCATACACATTAAATACGGGACTTCAATGATTCTCTGCCGATCCTGTATATTTCGTTCGTGTATAGTGAATTTGACATTGGAAAGCTCCATAATTATCCAGGGTATCTGGTACGCCTTCCATTTAGTCAGGAACACCGCAGTGTTGGCAACATTGTCTGTAACGTTCCAATTACGGTACGTTTTTGCGAAGTCGTCTCTTTTATTAGATCTCGACGCCTAGCGTCAGAGAGAGACAGAGATAGAGTTTATGTGGATGGAGACGTAAAGGCACTTATGTGAATAACTGGGACGGGTAATAATGAAAATATAAGCTTATATGGCGAAAAGGTGCTTCAGGACAAGCACCGTGAGGGTGACGGTGACGGCGAGGCAACGATAAACACGAACAATCCAATTCTCACGGACGATTTTTTTCTTTGTCGAGCGCCTAACATGGCGCACTGTGGAACCGATCGAGTTTCATGCTTATATCGACATAAGGGTGTTTGATGGATAAGGTGAAATAGTAGCATACATACCTTGGTTCAAAAATAAGCCAATAATGGCCAGTCTCAAACGAGGCATGTATAGAATGTTTTCGCTACTAACTATACTTGGCGTGCCACGCGGAACTGCAGCGATCAATTACTCTAAATGTTGACGCAAGAAATTTGAGGTTATAGTAGATTTGATGGAAGCAACTCGGCTAAAACATTTTCAAAATGGTGAAGCATCCGGTTCGAGAGGGATTAGACAGCGGTTTGCTTATTCTAAATAGAACACACTGTACATTATTCAGTTTTGACTTTATGCGAGATTCTCAAGACTTTTCATGTTCTTCTACCGAAATCTAACCGTTTCTGAAAGATCTCAAATTAATCAATTATATCAATTTTTCGTACTGTTCTCTTTTCCATGCGATTTCTAACGGGTATCTTATAGTGAGAGACACACTTCAGTTCATTTGTCTAAATTTGGATAACATAGTCCATATGTCAAAAGAAGAACATGAAAGTTAGATATTAGAAAAACCGATAAGGCATTTATTCCATGTGAAAACGACCTTTTTTATAATTTCATTGTATAAGGTATTGAAAATAAGGTTAATACTGTATAATGTTATCTACTTCGCAAATTATTAGCTTTCGAGACCTATAAAAATATTGGTTTCTCGTCTGCCCACTTGCTCCATAAGTCTTTTATAGGATAATCTCAGTCGGCCATTTCATAAATCGGGAGAGCTGCTAAGAATGTAGTTTCTATTTGAAATAATGACTTTTTCGATTTCTCAAAATCTATTTTTTAATCACTATGACGTTTCATACTCACTTTACAAGTACTTTGGAACATCTAGTAGCTACATGACAAACTCAGATCAATTAAATAGGAAGTAGATTTGGCATGTGGACTGGTAAGATGCTAATTTTTCTTTGGAGTACTCAGTACTACGTCACGAGCTATATTTAATTATTATTTTATTTCTGATCCATTTTTAAATTTCGAAATATAAGGTACAGCAGACTGACATAATGAAGTTGACAGTATACACTTTGAGGTGACTTTATTTCTGTATGTGTTCTTTGCTATCATTATTTACCTAGAGAGAGAAGTTTTACTTCTTAATGGGGTAGTGCTGTCAAAAGAATAATCATAATAATCATTGTAAACGGTAAAATTGCGTGCTATACTGCAAGCAATAGCACGTAGTTCCTCGGTCTGTTGAAAAAAAAATAACTATAAATTACATACACATTCACCATAAATTGAAATAGTGTACTTAGGCCGTTCTCCATGAGTAACCCAAAATTTAAAATATTTCTCAAGTCAACCCTCATCCAGCAAAAGTGTCCTTTCTGATCGGGTGGTAGATATAAATTGCATTTGTGCTATACAATTGGTACGTATATGCCCATTCACCTTAAATGAAAAAGTGCGCCAGAATTTGGTATGTACGTTTCATTATAACTGCAAAGCCGAACAAATATTTCAAATAATTCTCCTATCTACCCAAAACCTAAGCTCCAATACGCATTACTAATGAGAGGGTGGTTTGAGAACCAGCTTAGATCTAGAAGCCAGCAGACAGACATTGCTTTTGTAGACGATATGTGGGTCCTCTGACTGTAAAATGTCCAAATTACGTATGTTGGTTGCTGTAATTTGGAAAGGGTTCCATCATTCCATCAGTCACTATAGATGCTTTCCTTGGGATGCATACAGGATGTCTCAAAACTCCTAGATTAAGCGAATGAGGGTCATAGATGGGTCATTTCTTATAAGAAAAACTATATATGTCGTTATCCGATTTTACATGGAATTTAAGTTCTCGCCATTTGTAGAGAATCGCTACTTTGGTTGGTACTGTAATATTTTCTTATGAAATAATACAATATATGCCTGTACAAAAATAGTGGCTAGATATATTGTTCATAGTTATGGAAAACTTCAGGATATTATGAGCTTCCAAAATACTTTTTAGATAATCAAATATCCTAAATATGTTTGCATTGTAAAAACTTTTTCTTCCATATAGCACCCTATAAAAAACGGATGGGGTTATGGTCCAATAAACGAACATTGTATGGTTCCACGTTGCCCCATCTCGCCTTGACTTGCATTGTGTGGAGGGGCCCAATCATGCTGGAACCATTGTCGTGTGTTTCCCCAAAATGGTATATATGGTATGTTATATGGTATTTCTGATTGGAAGTGACCTCCCCCTATAACCTCCTTTCCATCACTTTTGGGACACGTTGTACGAGTGACATGCACATTCACCGTAAATTATAATCGAGCATGCACATCCACCAAAAACGTAAATGGCTCTGTCCCCGATAACCCAATATAAAAATTTCAAGTATCCTTCCAATCTAGCTCATTTTAAGCAAAAATACGCCTTCTCATCGGAAGAATGACCCGGGAACGGGAAAGTTGAAGGACAGCAGACAGACAGGTGTGGGCGAATTCTCATCAATCTTGTAATTGAACCTGTAGGCACATGGACAGGATATGGATGGTGCCTAGGGCATGTCGAGAGGACATTGGCGCTTACTGCTTGAAGCAGAAAAACGATGGACGACGATGGAAATGGAACGGACCTCATATGATGAAGGTTTTATGGTGTTGTAAAACGAAAAATTGGATACGCTTGAAAATAGAAATGAGTGATGTAACTGTTGGAGCGTGTACTTGGTGGTCTTTCTGATTACGTATGCTTGTATTGGATTATAAAAGATCAACGAAGGAACGTGGTTGCATTGTTTCTATTTCATGCAGGGTGTCCTCAAAGATGGAGCTTTACACGGCGTATAGATCTTGCAGTTTTTCCTAGTAACATATATACCAAAGCCTTAAGATTACCGATATGTTAGGCTCTTAAAAATAAATCAACCCCAAACAAAACCGAATCCAATCCTCGATCAGATCAAACGTGAACACGTACGATGCGAAACAATACTCATTCCAGGCGCTGGCCGCGTTGGTAAACAAAAACGGTTCTGAAAAAGCAAAGCAAAAATGGCACACTCATACGGAAATATAGGAACTGTGCATATTGTTTTGATTTACTGTGAGTGTCTTCTAAATGCTATCGAGGCTGCGCGAGTGCATGTAGATCGTTTTCCTAGATCTTTCGTCATTTCTTTTTTTGTTTGGAATGAAATGAAATGCTTAGTGTATAAAACTGAGGTGAACACGGTTGACGAACTACCTGTGCGAATTTAGCAATCTACTGCATTCTAAAAACCTACACCGATGCTTGGCTATGTCGAGCACATACATGCATCTGTGAATCGATTGCAGACCACTTTGAATAATACAAGTGACAGAGCTGTACTTGAAATTTCTTTTCGATGTGCGGTGAGTACATTTTCATTTATTTCTTTCATCCTCGCAGTTGTTTCGCTTTGTTTTTACAAACGTGGTTGTTTCTGAACAGGAGGGTTCCAACTTTCGAGAAACCCTGTATAATAATTTTGAAAACCCTCGATAAACACTGTGCCTAATGTGAAATGAAAATGTCAAATACTCGCGTGAAAGTTCCTCAAGGAAGTGTTATTATATATTTAAAATCAAAGGAAAAACCATTCCTCAAATGACACTCAATTCTCAAGCAGCGTCTATTAAAGTGATCCTGATTAAATTGCATTAACTTAATTTTCAGAATACTAAGGTCTGTTTTTTAAAATGAAACCAAAAACAAAAGTATTTTATCAAATTCAACCCCAGACTTAACTCTTGTTAATACAAACCGCCCTGTGACAATTTCTGCCTGCCGATGAAATATCGATCGCATTTCCTAATTTATTCGAGAAACTTCTCAAAACCTTCCCCTTATTATTCAAATTTGTCCTCTGCTTCCGCTTCCGTTTTATTTTATTAATTGAACTGGAACTGAGAGCTTGACAAACGATTTGCTATTGTTTCGGATTGCGCAAAACAATTGAACACGTCCGCTTTGTAGGTCTATGCATGTACGAGAATGTTCAACGCCATTGTTACGTTGTATATATAGTGAAAGTCTAGATAGTCATTGTTGTACACGCGTAATCGATAATAGACGATGACGTTTTCAAAATGGTGGTGCGTGATCAAGATTGATACCGTACTGCAGACAAAGGTCATTGTGAAATTAACTTCATGTTGCTGAAAGTCACTGCAATAATGCATTCGAAATAATCTCAGTTTTTCGGTATCGTAACTGATTTGTTCATTAAATCATCTACATGTTTCACTGGTCGCCAGACGGAACGATAGATGCAGATATGAAACATTTGCAACAGCATGGTGCCTTTTAAAGGGTTGAAATACTGCTTTTCGTATTTCGGATGCATGAACAGTGCAAATACAACATTCACAACAATTTTGCAAAGGCATCACAAGGGTGTCACTGGTGTGTTCCGGTAGCGGTTTTATATATGTTTTCAGGGTTTTCTCTATGCTAGGACGTTTGTTTGTGTGAAGTCAAGTTTTGTCTCATCTTCTCGTCAAGGTATGAGTCTCTCAGATGTATGCTTGTCACTGTCACTACGACAACTTGCTTGATATGGGCGTGCGATTTGGGTTTTCTTGACAGTCTATATTAAATTTTTAGAAATATTTCCAGGAAGAGAATGAAAACAACGGTTCTCTTTCCCTATTTATGTATGTGTGTGTGCGTGCAAGAGCGCGTAGCAGCTGGTTTCGGGTCAGTTTGCGTAGTGTGCAATTTCCCTCAGGGAATTTAAGTTATGCACTGGGTACGATTAGTAAATCTGTTTATTTATTTTCTATACCATTGTAACGTTACTGTCAAAAATCCTGAGAAGAAACTATAGTTGGGTATTACTTGGCGCTTTGAGGCGATAGACCAGATAAATCTATAACAACAGATAATCTCGTTTTCGCTGGTCGTTTTTAATAATGCTAGGCATATTAAGGGGCAGGAATATCTACTTCGGGAGTTAGATGGGTTTGTTACATAGAAAACAGATGTAAAATATATTGTCATTGACATTGTATTTTGAAAACTACCTAGTCTAAACAAATAGCACCTGTAGTAGTAGTAGTTCAGGTGCGGACCTGACTCCATGTCCACCCCGTAGCTTTTTCCCAGCAGCTGCCGCTATGGACGAGATGTGTTCATGTCAGACCAAGTCCTCGGTGACCTTGACCAGCCGAAATGAAAGCCTTTTTTGGCAGAATTCGGTCATCCATAGAAACCCGATAATCTTACAAGTTGTTTGATAATATTCATTGAAATTGAGACATCCTGTACAGCAGATAGGAAGCTCGTGACGAGCTTATGCAAATTTCAACATATACGTTTGATATTTGGGTCACAGAGACTGCGAAGCGTCGTGGGACCGGCTGCATCCTCAGCAGCATCACTGGCAGCGAGCGCAAGGCAATTGTTGCAATGTTTCCGACAAATATTCAATTGCCGTGAGCATTGCCAGTGCTTCCAGTATTCTTTTTTCGGAGAAAATGTCGTATCTGAATGCCAACTACGAGAAGTAGATCTCTTCATGATTATCACAGTTGAATCATGAAAATAATAGGCATCTTAGATAGACAAATCGTATAGAAAATCTGTTTTAACATTTCATTCAATAGCCTTCAAAATTGTGTTGTTTATATTGTTAGTTAATTTACATGATTTATGACTAATGTTTTCCAACTCATATATGCTAAAGGTAAAACTACATATAAATAACTACTTCAAATATTATAACCACGGTTTTGACGTGATATGCTCGACCAAATCCAAGAAATGCACAAATCAACCGGGTTCACGAAATGACTATCCGCACCATCTGGTAAACTATTTGAACGTAAGGTAGTCAAATAATAAGATCAACTGATTTTCTAAGCAGTTAAAAAATGAGACAAGATCATGGCAGGAAAAATTTTTTACAATTTTCACACCTTATCAACGAAATATCGCGAAGTATTTTGAAAATGGATGCGAAAGTTTTTAACATAAAAGAAATCGATAAAGCGTGAAATGATTCGTATAAATAAGATATCTTAGCAACTCAGGCAGTTGAAAAATCGGCTTAACAAGGTTTCTTTAATTAGGCGGACTGCTCTGGTATCAAGGCGTCTGCCTACGCGGCTGCTTTAAAATAGAAAAACACAGAACATGAGTTACTACACAATGAACAAACCTCACAAGCTTCGGCGCGTGATTTTCCTTTATATTTTGCTTAATTGATATCTTAGCAAAGTCCTATGGCGATTATATTTGTACTTTTTTTATATTGCACAGCTGCTTTAAGAACTAAACTACCAATTAGGATGTTACCTGCCTGACACAACTTTCCTTCGCTGAAATAGGTTTGTGTAAAAAATCTTGGACGAACTATAAGCATCTTTTCTATGCTCGTCCAGAAAGATGCTGCACTGAAAGTACCATTCCTTCTGCGGTCACACAAAAAAGAGGTTATAACTACTGCTTTCGGGCAGCTCAGGCTCATAAGTTGATAATGGCAAACTTGAGAAATTTTATTGACCAAAACCGTCTCCATTACATTTTCAATAACACCTACAACTAGTTACCTTAAATGAGACATATGAGCAATATAAACTAGTATTTACAAGCTAAACCTTAGAGAGGACAGTTTATTGTTGTCACATGGGAAGGGAAGAACTATCTCCATGACTTCCATAGCGCCGAGTCTAGGTTCCAAACTGTAGTTCTAAAGCTAACAAGAGATACGGGCTTAGACGTAGCGAAGACCGGTAAGAATAGTGTAAGAATAGACTAGATGTACTATAGATTAGATTTAATTGAAGCAAGGCCTATTGGTGGCCTAGGCAATGGGGTGCCCCCAATGTGAAAAAAATGCATACGTTACTTATGTGTTTGAGGACCTAAGCTTATCAAACTCACCATTTTGCCTAATTAGACAGACATAATTCAATTTAGCACATGGTGCTCTTATCATACGTGGTCAGCAGAAACAAATTATTGTGGTGACTAAATAAAAGTGGGAAGAGGAAACAGGAAATCATTCCGCAGGAAAATGTTTTTGTTAACATCATGGAGTTTTCCTTCGTATTGATATCGGTGGCAAATATGCATAGAGTTGGACGCATTCAAGGAACGATAGAACAGTTCCAACCCATGTTGCAAAGTATCAGCATCATATTTGAAAATTAGAACATTATGATTATCATAAATTCGTTTGAGTCGCAGATATACTCTAATCTGATACATTCAAACCTATATATTATGTCAAGCCTGGCGTGCTATTGAGAACAGTAATTAAAATGAGAACACCCTATTGTAGATACCCATCGTCCTTGCAGTTTCCAACGAGTATGTCGTCGGTGTCGTGGTGCTTGCGAGTTATAGATTACAGTCGCAGACAGCGCGCATGCCGCTTTGCCGCGCGCGCTTCAGCCGGCGATCGGCCGCGGCAGGCCCGTTGTCGAAGCCGAGCTTCAACTTTTCTCAGTTTCCAGCTTTCCAGCAACGGCGTCGTCCAGTGGAAAGCTCGACGCTTACCTACGCGCTGCAGCTTACGTGCTCTCGCTGTGCCTGGCGCTGTGCGTGTGTACGCAGTGGGAGTTTGTGTTGTGGTGTGGATTCTGCTTGTTTTGGGGTCGTTGCTATAGCGGGGTAAAGCATGATTGAATGATTTGGTCCATCTTTTGGTTTGATAACCCCCGTAGAAATACAAAATAAATAAGTTTCTATCCCAGTATACCAGCTGTTCTTATGAACCTTACAAGTTTTTTTGGATAATCAGGTATTAAAAGATATCTTGATCAAACGGTCAAAGTTTCGGCGTTTACTTTACGCCTTTCTCACTGCTAAAAGGTCTAAGACTACGCTTAATATGGCTGCGAATTCTGACGAATTTTACCGAATAAACACCTGCTTTCCAGTGAGCGTGTTTACGCTGGCGGTGACCAGCACGTCAAAATATGAACGTCTTCGTCAGGACTATTTGAGCGTTCAAACAGATTTGTTTTTTTTTGTACGACTTGTGTCTGTTTTTGAGTAATTTTTGACTATTTCACCCTGGTCAACGGTAAATTGATGAATCTTGTGTAATAGGACAGAGCACTGTAGGATATAAGACACACAAATTATCATAATAGAGATATTTCCCGGCAAAAATACCAAAAATTGTTATATAATTCAACACTGCCAATAAGTATTTTTTTATTCTGATATGGGTTTATTATTTATCAATTATGTGACACACATTTACAATCATTACACTTACTAATTGTATGGCCAAATATCGGTTGGTCCAGCAGTTGTTCAAGTAACATTTCAAACTCTCCTATGTAGTCCCTACTAGAAAATAAAAGATTGACATACTCTGTTTCCACCATTTAACAACAGTGACTTCAGTAAAGGGCTTTCAATGAAATATAAATTCGTCAACTTCGTCTATATTTGCTGTGTGGCAGAAACCTAAATGTCAGAGAACGCGTATAATGTAACCGCTTTGTTTTGACGAGGATTTCGCACGTACTCATCGGAACAAGATTTCGCCAGAATCTGCATTCATATTAGCAGTAGCCTAAAGTAGATAAACGCTGACGGCCAGATTTATAACTTCGTGATAAAACAATTATCAGACTCGAACTATACGGAGTTATGTTTCTCATTATTCATGACTGTGCCTCGTATACACATTTGTTTAGACGATGGTTTTCTCTCGTTTTATTTCAGTTAATTAAATGCGGTATTCTTTCGACGCTGGCATAATTGTTTTTGAACTTTTTTTTATTTCTTATTTCTCACATGTGGCCTAAGAGAATATCATTCATCTCTTGATCTTGTTCTCTGGATTTTGTATATTTGTTGTTGTTCCTTTAATATGTTCCAAGCATTGCTTATTCCATTTTGAATAAATTTTTAAGTTGTACAAATCAGAAAAATTATGTATTAGTTATTTTTAATCATTATATTTTTCATAACTTGAAGTGTTCCATCTGATAATTTATTTGCTGATTTAAATTTTTTCACATTCTCAGCCCTAAGGAAAGCGTCTACTTGAGAAAGACATCTTTTTACAGTTTATTGTCCCGAAAATCTGAAGACTTACTTACATATACATATAAGTGTTTTTCGAATGCCTGATCTGATATGACATTTGCTTGGAAGCGATCAAACATTTAGCGTGTGATATTTCAATGTGTATTTCAAACACACGCAATATTGCAAAATGTTTTAAACAAGGGTTGCTTTTCTGATGCGAATATATCTTATTTGTTTAAGGATTTTAGGAAGCGGTGTTATTTGAAAATATGGAATAAATGGATTATTTTAAATTCTACGACTTCCGATAATATAAGCATACATTAATCAAAATTTTAATGCTACAGTGTTACCTTCTACGCTAATTGGTGAGGGGTTTCCACCCTGGAAGCTTTCAGCCGTTGGTCCAACCCAAAAAAGTAAGGGTATATAAATAGAGCATGTACATCATTCATTTACTGTGATTCTTCATTCGTTTTCTTAGCGTGGTCATCTTCATTTAGATTTGTTTGGTGTTTTGTTTTACTTCAAGTACAGTTCCTGAATAAATTGTTATTGAGTTGGATATGTCAAGATATGCCACACAGGCTGTGAGATACTTCATGTATTATTTATTGTTATTCTGATGACACATTTGATATCAATTTATTGTTGCATTAAAATGTTGAATAAAAAATGGCCGTTGCCAAAGTAACTATTGCACTACCCTGAATACTGAATTTGTTTATCCAAAACCAATCTCCTTCATACTAATGCAAAACGAATGACCTATACTTTACAAAACTCCAACGCGAGCAGCGCCGGGGGCTTATACTAGTCAATTATATAAGATAAACCTGTTTATTATTTTAGTACTTGGTTCTAAATTCAGCCTGTGACATGGGTTTGTCAAAAACAGTATCCAAAACTAATGTAAAATATATTTAAGAAAGAAAAAAATTGCTCTGCTCTGCAACTCAGGTGTGATAAATGTCTAGATAAAGAGATAATAGTCTAATCATAGCAAATTTTCCCGAAATAATTGTAAAGTTGTTGAAGGGGGTATTTAAAACATTGGCGCATAAAATGGGTACACCAATTTATATGCGAAAACTTTTTATTTGACAACAAAGAATGATGTTTTTTGGGATTCAATCGAAAGTGTTGATAGGAACGAAAAAACTTTTCATATAAGATTTTTTTTGATGATACCTACAAAATGAGACCACACGCAAAAGGATCCGACAAACAGCAAAAATTTTATGGCCGAAAAACGAGGCAAAATGCAGGTTTTGGCACTTGTTGGTACTGCGACGATAATCTCACGCAACTAGTTGGAATTCTTCAAATCCTTCGGATTCATGCTTCTAAATAACATCAACAAAATTGGAGTATTTTGGTCAAGTAGTTTTTTGAGAATTTCTAATTGTTTTTTGTGGTTACTCAGAAGTACGAATCCTACGAATTTCAAATATCTGCGAGAAACCATCGTCGCATTACCAACAAGTGCCAAAACCTGCAGTTTGTCTCGGTTTTCGCCCATTACTTTTTTGCTATTAGGCGGATCTTTTTACGTGTAGTTTCATTTTGTAGGTCTCATAAATACCTAAAAATCTTATATGAGGAGTTTTTTCGTTCCTGCCAACACTTTCGATTGAATCCCATAAAACACGTTTTCTCATTCTCTTTTGTCGAATAAAAAGTTTTCCCACGAAAATTGGTGTACCCATTTTATGCGTCCATATTTCAATACCCATTTGAACAACTTGCAGTAATAAAACCAGACGTTATAATTATTTCGCAAACCAGAGGTACTTTCGTCTAATATGATTAGACTATAAAGAAAACTTAATTTTGCCAGAACGATGAAATCACTATAACTAACAACCTAGAAATTCTGTAGAATTCCTACTACTTCGAGTATTCCTTAACGGGCAATTAATAAAAAATACATTGTGGTCCACTTGAGCGTATGCGGAGGATAGCGGCTAAACCGTTTCAGTTAGTAAAAAAAGTATTATACAAGATTTGTCTAAAATTATGTGCTGTCCACTCTAGAATTTCCTCATTAAAACTGATACAATTCAAAACTGATGACGCTTCTGACAGATCCTACTTTATATGGCTGGTGGCTCAGTGAAAAGATAAGAAATCGATATTATCTCTGGAAGTAATAGTCGCCAACCTATGAAATGTGGTATCAATCGCTAGGAAATTTAATTTTGCATCGAACTATATTAAGAAAGCGGTGTGTTGTTATTTAAAAAATATGCTATCAACATTTAAGTACCTGTCAAATTGACCGCAGAGAGTGATATGCTGCGGTAAAAGAAGCTTTTGCATGAAGATTCGAATAGTGCTTTTCAAGCTTAAAACAGCCGTACAAACCAGAACTGTATATCTTGAACAACTTCGGAGATATTTGGTTACTGTACCAGCTAGAATAAACAAGAAATATTCGGAAAATGAGTGAATAACTGAAAAACCCTCAATTTTAGGTGGTACATGTATTTGACAAACTTGTCCTAAAACGAATCGTATAATCTAAAAATGCAATATACACAGAGTGTACTATTTAAAGTAACGAAGTTGTTACGTCTAGCTAAAAGGAACACTGTGTATAATTAAAAATAATTCTAAGTTGGAGAGAACATAATTTCAGACAAATCTTGATCTTGTATGAGACTTTTTTCTAAATGCCTGTATAAGATCAATATATACTAACAGCTAACTTGTTTGCAGTATTGTATCAGTATGTAGATACTTCCCATTCAATTGGTAATAAATTAACCAAACTAGATACTTTTCTAACATTGAGAACTCTTTTCATTTCTTTTAAGATAATGTCTAATATAAACACAGTTGTATGTTCGCGAGAATCTCCTGTAAGGCTTCCATTGCGACCGCGATAAAAGAAAAACCTCGTTATTACGAAGAAATACAAGAAAAGTACGGATAGCATGCTAAAGCTCAACAAAGGATTGTGCTGACAAAGAATATACATTGACATAATCTTAATTAAAAAGAAACCGCACAATTCTCATTTAGATCTCCGAGACCAGAAGCGACACTTCTTTTATCCTGGCTGATATTTCCGTTGTTGTCAGTGTCGTACGAAAACAGGAGAAAATATGTGACTTCCTAAGCCAGTACAGGGGAAGGAGTAATCAAGAAAAGTTGTGAATTTGAAGTGGTATGTTTTCTTAATACGCAGCTCGGCAAGACTTTTACCCAGAAACGAGAGTACGCTTTTCAGAAGATTTTTTATGCGTTGAGTCGGAATCCATGGTTCAAATCTTTCAACTGGCTCTAGTTTCCAAGATAGCGTAACCTAAAAGTGTAAAATAGTCATTTTGCCTATAATTTTGTACCTTATTCAGCATAACGAACTTTCTTTCAAAAAATCACATATATATCATCTCAAAGTAAAAGCGTTTCCTTTTCAAATACCGTTGTGCTTGCTTGATTATATTTTTTCGCACTTTGAAATTTTCATTTTTCTGAATTTCGTTATATTTGATACTCTTACGCGTGCATCAAAATGGTGGTTTACACCACAAAGTACATAAGTTATTGGGCACGTGTAGCCAATTTTAAGCGGTGCAGTGCTTTTTTATTGAATAGCAGTGACGTTGGGATTTGACAGCAGTTTTTACTTAGGCCCGTATCGTCAGTCGTCCCTACAATTGTAGGGCGCGTTTATGGCCTCTTTGATTGTCATACTGCTTCCTCTCCTTCAAAAATGTCTAGAATACATTTGTCCCGTGTCAGCGTCAGCGCTCTCCTATTGCGAAGGTATGTTTTCTTCTTAAGTTGTAGGAAATTTCAGGCTCATAAAACATGAAATAACTCAAAAGCAAGCACAATTTGATGCAAATAGATGTTTGTGACATAACCTCAAAATAGAGCGCTGACACGGAGAATTAGAAAACTATGACAATCAAGGAGGCCATAAAGGCGCCCTACAATTGTAGGGACGACTGACGATACAAGCCTTAGTTAACTTGTTTGACGGATACTAGTGGTTTTTGGCTTGAGAGTGATACGCTCGCGAACTGCTCCTGAAACAATTCATGAAAATGCAGTGGAACGGTATTGGTGCTGAACACTACTGAGATACTCCGAGTTACTCAAAGTAACGCAACAGGGCTACTGGAAAGCAGCTCTGAATAAATGCGCTGGACAGCTTTACGATGGCTGAACGCACCCAATGTATTTCTATGACATAAGACCTGCCAACTAAAAAAAACATAAATCTTCAACACTAGATGCATAAAATATCTAAAACTCACCCAAACCATAAGCCCACAACCCAACCTATCAAGGCCGAGCTTAACGGTCTTTCTTCCGATTGCACACCTTTTTTAAAACAAAAAATCACTCTATTCTGATAAATCTGAAACGAACTACATCCTAAAATGAAAATTCAAAGTGTCATGCTTCAGTGAAAGAAAAAGATACTTAAACAAACTCAACCGCATTCGAAAGGATAGCGCTTGTAAATAAATCTCTATTTTGGCTCCTTTAGCTTAGGATATTTTGGAAACTAGAATCAATTGATAGATTTTGAACCAGGTTTTGGATTCAGCGCTTAAAAAACCTGGTGGAAAGTATACTCTGGTTTATGGGTAAGAGGATCGGCTCATTTTTGTTGGCCTGTGATATCAGTATTTTCTGTCTGCCCAGGTTTGACTATTCCTTTGTTTGGCATTTCCCAGAATTGTGACCGTGTTTTGAGATATCCGCGGTAGATCTCTTCTAAAGCACCAAGAAACTGACTTTGTAATCCATTAAATTCGTCATTCTTTCGCCTCGCATTAATTTTGTACTAATACAGAGTGTGCAAACGAAAAATTGCAGTGATCGATTACCGAATTGTAGACGTTAGGCTATTACAATAATTTGGGGTTTTGGTTTAATTGTCAGAAGAAATTCGGCAATTCAAAATCTGGGCACCTCAGGCTATACCGGAAGTTGATACCAACTAACTTATTTGAAATGGGGCAGCCGGTATACCATTGGATTTTTAGATTCTTCGCGAGGCCCGTAACACATTTTTCATGTCATCCAAAACCTTACCGTTGTTGAAATATCTTTAATTTTATGTGATGATCATTAGTTTTGCCCGTATTGCGTCTACTGAAGTAAGTATCATCCTAAAACCGTTAAAAATCGTTTGTCACAGACACAGTTGTAGGAATAATCGATTATTATTCGTCAGCGTGTATTTGTGATTTTTACACAACAATAATTATATTTCAAGAACTGTGAAATTAAGTATCCATACATTTTCAAAGAATCCAAAAATTGAATGATATGCAAGATGCCCTATTTGCAATAATAATAATAATAATAATAATAATGTTTATTATCCAAACTATAAACAGATAACTAGAAATGACATATTTTAGAACAATAAACATGGTAGAAAACCCGCAGAAGGCTAGCCTTGTACGCGGGTATGTATTAGCTTATGAATAATTACGTACTACTTAAACTAGAAATAAAAAGACACACGTGAATTTCTAAGAAAACAACAATAACAACATTAAATAGGATTTTAAAATGCATTATCTGACAAAGTGGGAGTATGAACGGCTTCATTTAATTATAGATCCTTTTTAAGGCGAAATGTCTCAGGGCACAACGTCTAGTGTTTTTGATTTCTGTTCTCTGTTTGGGGGATATATCGAATATGTTTTCAAAATCGGTAAATAAGTATAGCAGGGGTATATTGTCTAAATCGGTAGTGTGGGGTATAGGGTATTTTGTCTAATTCGGTAACTTTATTCTAAAAATTGGTTTTTACGTTAAGTGTAAGTCAACGATTTCGTGAATTCTCTGTAGGGCATAGATGTTATCCAGCCTTTTACTTTCCTTTTAAATGTGTGTTTGGAATGTCTCATCTTCAGGTCTTGTTGTAGAAGATTGTAACATCTTGGTCCTAGGGAAGAATACGATCTGAGCATTATATTTTTTTCTGGTTTTGGCACCTTTAAATAATTCCTGTTTCTTGTTTGGTAAGAATGTATCGGCTCTTGATTGGGAGGACGCGATATGGGTTGCACTATCGAAACTTTTAGTAGGTATAATTACTTTATGTCTAATATACCAGTTTCTTTATAGAGATGGTCAGTTGGATACAGTCGGGGTTTATGAGATATTGTCTTTAAAATACTTCTTTGAGTTATTTCTAATTTGAATATATGATTTATGTTTGCTGCTCCCCATGCTATTATACCATAATTTATGTGAGATTCTGCAAAAGCATGATATAGTAATAGTATTTTTAATTGACAATACTCTAGTATGTTTTTAATTCTTCTTATTCGATATAGAACGGATTGCAACTTTTTCGCGACATACGTTATATGCATATCCCACCTGAGGTGTTCATCTATGTAAATTCCTAAATATTTTACACCATTTACTTTATTCATTTTACATTTATTATCCTCAGTGTTTTTTATTTGTAGATGATGGTAAGATGGCACTTTGTTGGCATATGATGTGAATGGAATAAAATTAGTTTTTTCAAAATTTATTGTTAATAACTTATTACCAAGCCAGTCTTTGATTTTACAAAGATCATTTTATGCTACGTTTCTTAGATCTGTTCCGTCTTCATTTGTATATATCACCACAGTGCCATCAGCGTAGGTCACGATGTCTCGTTCAATTTTTTGTTTGAACAAGTCTGCCAAATATATGTTAAAGAGTAAATGCCCTAAGAGCTTCCCGGGGGAACCCCGTACTCGACCGTTGCTATGTTACTGTAAGTATTCCCAATTTTTACCAGAGATATAAGATTCCAATAGGTAATATGATGTACCTCCAAATCCTATGTTTTGAAGGGTATCTAGGAGTCCAGCGTGACTAACTATCGAAAGCTTTTGACAAGTCAATAAAAATTCCGATGCAAGGTATATTGTCGTCTAGATGCTTTGACAGTCTTGTTGTGACATACTTGATCGCGTCTTCTGTTGATTTGCCTTCAACAAAGCCAAACTGCTTTTCTGGTAATATGTTTTATATAGTTATTTATGCGATTTTTTAGGATTTTCTCGAAGATTTTGAAGATATTAGATAATAGAGTGATTGGTCTATAGTTAGCCATGTTGGTCGTCTGCCCAGTTTTAAATACAGGAAATATAACCCCTGAAGGGCACTGTGCAGTATGCATCAGCATGGTGTTATCAACTCCCGGTATAATCGAAAGTACCACCATTTTAAAATTGTTTTAGCCGAATTGGTCACTTAAATTTTATCAAAACCCAAATTTTACTAATAGCCTAACGCCGACTTTTCAAGTACCCGATCGCTGTAGTTCTTCGTTAGACACCCTTTGCAAAAGTTTCTATTCACTATAAATTTAAGCGCTACCTTCGTAAATGCTTGAGTAGTAAATAAAGTGAAAGAAGGAGGTATCATATTTGCAGTTAGCCTAGAATTTATGTGAGGCTCATTAACCCGCCACTGAGCTCCGCAAGCGTATTCCGCGTTTCCAACTGAAAACCTGAGACGTCTCAATATGGAAGGAAAATTAAGAGATAATAGCCGTCTATTTACCCCCTATTGTTAGAAGTTAATCACGCTGTTTAATTTTATCTCTTTCTTCGCTTTCTTCATGCAAATGAAATTAGATGAGCACGACGCAAATTTAATGAACATCATGGGTTTTATACCTTGGAGGAACTAAGGACGAAATAAAATCCCCCCTTAATGGAACGTACTGATGGTTTCTCTTGTCTCCGAAATTCATAAAAGCCCACCTTGAAGTGTTTTTTATAACTTCAATCGGGCTTTTCTTGTCTGGGGTGACGATCCGAATATTTCAAAGATACTCCCACACACATTACCACAGAAAAACGATTTCAACAATCTTTGGTTACCAATGAATATGATTAAAAAAATTAATAGCAATATTTCTAGAGCAAAAAGCAGGACCAAAAATAAATCAAAACATTCCTACAGACGTAGACACTAAATTGTCCCTTATAGCCCAGTAAATGAACACTTTTGTCTTAACAAAAATTCTATAATGACTGAAAATTTATATTTAGTTTATTAGACTATCGATCTATAGCATGACAAAAAGTTTCGGATCCTACCGCGGGCCGAAACTGAAAAATAACTTTTTGATTTTAGTTTTTTCGCTACGGTCCTGTTATTGAGTCAACTTTGTAGCTGGATAAATAAGCTACAAAAGTTTTATCTACGATACTTTTATATCTACGTTCGTTTACAAGATTAAGCTAATGTTTTTGAAGCAGTATTTAGTCTTGTATGCGGGATTTTCGAGCCATGTGATTGATAGAATAGTTTTGTAAGTCCAAGCCCCGTAATTAGTGAAAACTTCACAAGATGTAGAAAAAATTCTGAACTTTATCGTGAATATTCTCCAAAAAATATATTTGATGGAAAAATGTGTTTCAAAGTGACATATTTTTTTGAGGTTATGTGCTATTTTAGACGTATAAAAAACGAAATTTGAGTGATTTTCATTTACTTATTTTTTGTTTCTTTTCTTTTTGACGTAGTTCGATTTTCAAAACCTGCAAATATTTTTTTCTTTGGAATAGCAGTAATAACCTTGTCTCAAAACTTCATCAAAATCCGAGGGGTTCTTACCTCGTTATAAAGCGGTCAAGGGTTAGCGGACAGACAGACTGACAGAAAGGAGTGACATCAAAACAATCACTTTTTTAAAACTTTTCGAGATTATAACACAACCTCGTCAACTGGAATGGAAATAAATACTACATCTTGAGACAATCCCTCTGAGCTAGCTACAAACATTTATAACAGAAAAAAAATTGATCAAGTCAGCCAAACATGCCCATAAAAGTCCATACTCCATCGTCCCCACCCATTTGATAACGCTAGCGCTAATTTCTTTTCTGCTCTAAGTGTCGACCATCTGGGAACGATGCTGAACCACACCAGTCAACCATGCAATCATCTCAAGTCATAATACTCGAGAGAATCGGCGATGCAGTCGGAGTCAATCAGACGCAGATATTCCTCAGCGTATGAACGTTGCCGTCGACCATGCTGACCGACCGTGTGTCGCGTCTATAAATTTAAGGTCAAACGTCAAAAAACGAATTAAAAATACGCTCCGCCGCCACCGTACCTATTCCATCAAAATATGAGCGATACTTCTCAATGTGGAGAAGGTTTTTATAAGGAAATTATGTTGTTATGGGTTACTTTTCCATTAAACGTCAAAATTGTAAAAATCAGTTTTTCGCGTGTATTCAAAAAAATTATAAATTATAGGCCTAAGTGATCTACCTAATAGTTTGTGGAGGATAAAAAAGCGTTTAAAATAAGACCTCATGTGTCTAATTTTCTGCAGACGCTACGTCTCTAGACAACTCTCAAAATATAGCCATTAAGTTTAAAAAAATTAGTGGTTGTTGCTGTTATTATTGTATATTTTGTGTTATGCACTTTTTGGTAAAAATAAATTCTTAAATTAGCAATTTTTAGAATAAACAACAATAAAGTCTTATTTTCCTGCTCTACAACTTTCCTCTGAAGGTTTTATTGATGCTTCATAGTTTCTTGATTGTGTTGATTGAGTTTGATAAAAAATAAGTTACCAAGCAATTTATTTTATCTTTGGATGAAGAAGCTTTCCATTTACCTTCAAGGATATATTTCCCTTGTAAAATCCGTGTCTACGTTGTTCCTTGAAATTTTAGATTTTTTTTTTTTTTTCTCTACTTTATTAGCGATCAGAGTGTATGTACATTCTATAAGCTAATTTGCTGGATGGTACAATTTTTAAGTAGTTGTACCTCATGACGGGATGAAGCAGACATCCAACGATGTCACCTCAGTCTTGCAAGTCTAGTGGCAATTTCCTTTTCAGTCTCCTGGTCTCAGTGGGATCTAATAGCGATGGCAGCAGTGGGTTTGGATGGTCGCTAAGCCTAGCATGGTGTTTGCAACTTCTTTCCATGATGACTTCACTGATGAATGGGATTTTCAGATCCCTATGGAGCGTTTCATTTGAGACATACCAAGGCGCATCTGCAATGCTTCTAAGGATTTTTGATTGAGCTCGTTGAATGATTGAAAGGTTTGACTTGCTAGCGCAGCCCCAGAGTTCGATCCCGTAAGTCCAAATGGGCTTGATGATGGCTTTGTATATCAGTAACTTGTTTTCTATGCTTAGTTTTGATTTGCGTCCTATCAGCCAATTTAACTCTTTACTTTTCAAGTCGATCTGTTTTCTTTTCTTGGATAAATGTTGCTTCCAGTTTATTTTGTTGTCCATGTGCAATCCCAGGTATTTAACACTTGCATGTTGAGGTATGGTGACTTGATTCAAGGAAACAGCTGGGGATTGTCCTTTGCGGAAAGTGAAGGTGATGTGCGTGGATTTGGTTTCGTTGACTTTGATCTTCCATTTGTTCAGCCAACTTCCTATATCGTCTAGGTGCCTCTGTAGTTTACTTGAAGCGTGGTCGGGATCTTCATCAGTTGCAAGAATCGCCGTATCGTCTGCAAATGTGCCAACTGTTGTTTCAGTTGTTGTGGGTATATCCGCTGTATATACGACATATAGTAAGGGACCCAGTATGCTGCCCTGTGGGACTCCTGATTTCATAGGGTAGTAGCTTGAAGTCTCACTGTTTACTTTAACTTTGTAGCAGCGGTCACTTAAGTAGGATTGTAGCAACTTGAGGTACTTGGCTGGCAATACTTTCTTTATTTTATGCAACAAGCCTGGATGCCACACTTTATCAAATGCCTGCTTCACATCTAGGAAGGCTGCCGTACAGTATTCTTTTCTTTCGAAGGATTTGGCGATTATATCCGAAAGGCGGTGACACTGCTGCACAGTTGAGTGAGCCGGCCTAAAGCCAAACTGATGATTAGGGATCCAAGCTAGCCGATCCAGTTGGCCATTTATTCTATTCAGGATAAGTCTTTCCAAAAGCTTAGAAATTACTGGCAAGAGGCTGATCGGGCGATAAGAACTAATATCCATTAGATTTTTTCCTGGTTTCGGTACCATAATTATTAGCGCACTCTTGAAGGACATGGGCCAGTAGTCTAGCCTTATAATCGCATTAAATATATAAAGCAATTTCATCAAGCCTTTCTTGGGAAGTTCTTGTAACATTTTGCCTGTGATCATGTCAGCTCCGGGAGCTTTTTTTATATTTAGCCTGTTTATTTCATTTTGTAATTCCTTCGGAGAGAAAGATGCTAACCGTTCTTGAGTTAAAAGATGGATGAGATTGGCTTCATCTACTTCCTGCACTGGATCGTCATTGTGTGGGATGAACACTTCGGCAAGGTGTTGTGCAAATGCGTCAGCTTTTTCTTTATCGCTTTTTGCCCATTGACCATTAGCTACTGTTTGGCTACGGATTGGGGGTGATGTAGAATGAGGTTTTCTCTTAGCTTTTATGGGCTTCCATATGGAGTTATCTTGTCTCGTGAGTTGAGATACGTAGCCTTCTACGGAGGCATTCCTCATTTCTTGGAGTTTAGACTTTAGCTTATTACAGCAGGTGTTGTACTTTGTTCGGCTGGCTGGCGTGCGGGTACGTTGCCAGATTGATCGTGCTCTTCTCTTCTCTGCAACTAGCTTCTTTATTTCAACGGGGATATTTTTTGTTTTGTAAGCACAGTCTATGAATGGTGTGGATTCTTTCGCTGCCTGTTGGAGTGTACAAATAAAGCTATTGCAGTCGACCTCTATATCATTTGGCTGCTTCAATCTGGTTGAGAGATTGATGTTATCTACAATTATCTGTTTGTATCTATCCCAATTTGTTTTGTTATTATGCAATCTTGGAGTGGGTTTCTTACATATCACTGCTGTGCTCAGAGTTAGGGTAATTGGGCTGTGGTCTGATGTGAGGTCAAAGCTTGAAGATATTTCTGTATAAGATGAAGATATGCCACTGGTTATGAAGAAGTCTAAAAGATCGGGAAGTCTATTTACATCTGTAGGCCAATAAGTAGGTGCTTCTGGTGAAATAAACGTGTAGTTGTTTTCTAATATGACTTGTATCAGTTCTCTTCCTTTTGTTGTTGTGAGCCGTGAGCCCCATGTGGTATGCTTGCTATTGTAGTCCCCCCCAGCAATGAATTTTGGACCAAGAGTTATAAAGAAATTTTTGAATTGCTCATTTTTGAGGTTATGACGTGGTGGACAGTAGACAGCTGATACTGTTATATCGTAAGGAAGACTGTTTACTTTTACAGATGCTGCCTGGATATGGTTTTCTTCATACTTAGGCATTTCGTGGTGTTTGATTGTTTTTTTAATAAGTACTGCAGCTCCTCCATGTGCTGTACCATCGGGATGATTTGTATTGTAAAGTATATAATCGGGTATAGAAAAATAGCTTCTTTCAGTGAAATGTGTTTCACTGATTAGTAGGACGTCTATATAGTTTTGCTGTAAAAACAATTTAACTTCTTCTTTATGACTAGGAAGAACATTGGCATTCCACTGGGCAATTCTTAGAAAATTGGCCATTTTAATTGATTTTGTTGATTAGCGTGGCAATCATATTGAGAATCAGACTGTTTTGTTGTAGGAGATGGTTGAACATATTTTTAAATTCATCTAGGAATTTATTCATTGTAGAAGTTAGACTTACCGAGTTTTCAGTGTTGTTGGCTACTGCATCTGCATACGTTCTTGAGTATTGGCGGTTAGTGGCGGGCTCAACATTGTTAACATAAGCTGGTTCACTAGTTATAGGTGGTAGGGGGGTTTGGAAGGTGGGATTTTTATTTTTCAATGTTCTGTGGTAGTGTTCGCAGCCTCTATAGTTTGCAGTATGACTGCCACCACAAAGGGCACATTTTGCTGGCGCATCTTTCGGCTTCTTGCAGTCCTTAGTATTATGGGGACCACCACATTTCACACATAAGTATGGTTTGTTGCAGTATGTTTTAGTATGTCCAAATTGTTGGCACCTCATACACTGGATGATATTGTTCTTTCTAGGTCTGGGTGGCTCTATTTGAATAGTTTTATTCTGTAATCCTCTGATGTTATATATATCTTTATTATTTTCGGCTGGCTCAAGATCTACAAAGAATAAGTTTAGTGGTTCTTTGGTAGTCCTATGAAGAACATTTATTATGCTGCGAACTTTGTGACCCAGTTTTCCCAGCTCCTCTTTTATATCATCGATTTTTGTAGAGTGATGTAGATACCTTATCACTACCCTGTATGATCGCTCTTCTTTCAGTTGGTAGGTATGGTGAAAGATACTATTTTCTTTGAAGTTTCTGATGAGCTTACGGTATGATTCTGGGGTTGCGCAGTTTATTTTCACAACGTTGTTTGCGAGGCTCTTCGTGATATATTGCTCGTCTTCTAATATGTCTCTAATGGTGTTGACCATTTCCTCGTAGTTGATCACTCCATGAACAAAGATTGGGGGTGGCTTTGGAATTCGTTGAGTGTTATTACCGACATTATCATCTGTTTTGTCTGCTAGGATATCAAATCTGTTGTTTACAGTTACAGTTTCCGTTGTTTCTTTGTTCTGCTCTTTGGCAACTTTCCTCCTTTTAACGCTTCTCATCACTTGCCACGGGTTATTTCTATTTTGTTGTGAGTCCTCTAATTCTTCTTCACTTGTTGATGACATTCTTAGTATTTGATTATGCTCTATTACTGACACATCCTGGCTATGAGACATTGTTGATGAAATGTTTTAGACCACCTGCATAACCGGTGCCACCAGCTCTTGCACTGCTAACTAACGACACTTATTTTGTTTCACGTTTTTACAGCTTTTGTTATGGAACACTTTTTTATTATTATGATTATATTATTTGTACTCGTACTCGTACTCGTCGATTCGCTTATCAGCACGTCCGTTTGCTACGAAATCCAAACGAGAACTGAAATTTTAGATATCTTTGTTTTTAATTGCCCTCCCTCGTCTGTGTGATAAGCGAAAAAACTGAAAATGCATTGAAAGCATACCTTCTGGTAGTTAAATCCAGTAAGTCCAATTTTAGCACTAAATGGGAAGCTTAGTTAATTGCAGTCTAAATTCCTGCAAAATCCAGATGTAGTACAAAAAAATCTATTAATCTGCTCTCCTACCTATTGGGGATGAAATAAATCTCTGACAACCCTTTTCGCTTCGCATGGGATCATGAATATTGAATTTGAAAGTTTTCTGTGTGAAAAGTTTGGATCTAGTCGGTGGAAGTTGCGCCTTTCTTTTTCGACAATTTAAAGAAACTCCAAAGGGAACGACACGCCAGTAAATTGCTTTTATTAATGATGTTTACTTTACTCGACGGCCCAAGATGCGGGAAATGTTTTTCTTTGGGTGACGAGTATCGGAAAAAATCTTCGAAGGAAATTGCTTCGAGAATATCCCCTTTCGCAAATAGCAAGAAAATTATTGTTTTTTCACCGCTGTCAATTTTCAGGATATCACCTATGGTAAAAGACGCTGGTTTTGATATACTTCAGTAACTATTTATTTACTTTATATACTAAGTCCATTTCCTGAGATTTGTTGTATAGATATAGATTGTAGACAGAGGAAGTGGGTTAGGCCCGTATCGTCAGTCGTCCCTACAATTGTAGGGCGCGTTTATGGCCTCCTTGATTGTAATACCCCTTTCCCCCCTTCAAAAATTTCTAGATTACACTTGTCCCGTGTCAGCGTCAGCGCTCTCCTATTGTGAAGATATGTTTTCTTGTTAAATTGTAGGAAACTTCGGGCTGATAAAACATGATATAACTCAAAAGCAAGCACAATTTGATGCAAATAGATGTTTGTGACATAACCTCAAAATAGAGTTCTGACACGGAGAAGTAGAAAACTATGACAATCAAGGAGGCCATAAAGGCGCCCTACAATTGTAGGGACGACTGACGATACGGGCCTTAGTCTTGGCTGGCTAGTTAACGCGTAAAATAAAAATCTTGCGGTCAGCCGTAACGCAAATGAAAATCACAAGGTCAGAAAGAAGGTTTGTTCTGTGTCCATATCAAGCTTTCGAAGAGGTTTATTTTCTTCTACTGAACGCTACTAAAATATTGAATGAACAGTATTCATTACAATATTAACAAAAAAATACTTACAACGTCGAGATCCTATTCCAGGACAAGCAACCTCAAAAACGCAGAAAACATTGGACAAAATGGTAACCACAACTTAGCCTATAAGGTCATGGCCTCTCTTGACTTTTACGAGTATACGAAATTGTAAAATGCTTTCCTGCTGGCTGAAATAAGCGCCATGTTTGATTTTAATAATTTCTCCATCGATTAGTATGGATTTTACTTAAATAAGTTATTAAAAACTTCACTATGGAATTTTAGCAATGATCAGTTTCCCATATTGTGACCTGTAAAGTTTTCATCTTTTCTTATGTTTTTCTCCGTTTTTGAGATTGGTCCTAAAACAGGATTTCAACGGTGTAAGTAGTTTTTTATAACTATTTTAATGATATTATAGTTCTTTTAATATTTTTGTAGCATCTCTAAAGAAGAAAATAAACATTTTTGAAAGATTGATATGGACCCAGAACAAACTGTCTTTCGGGCCTTCTGACTTTCGATTCCGTTACGGCAACCTCATGATTTCAATCTGTTCAAAATTGGGGAAACCTAAGCCAATCGAACACTCCCGGCAAAATAAATATTTCCAATTACATAAAAAGCATGAGTCTCGCATTGCAATCAATTCTATATGTTACAGTTAAAACACGTTCTTAATAATAAGGTGCCTTCCCTAGTCGGAACTAGTTTTCACTAAATGTATTTGTTACAACTAGAATTAACTGCTACCTAAAAATGAATATTATTAGTTCCAACTAACTTTGTCAAAGTGATTAAGTCTGTTTCGCCCAAGATTGAAAGCCGTGTCCTTGCAAGTACAAAGGCACCCTTTTTTAACTCAATATGCCACGATAGTTTGTTTTGCAGTAACAAGTAGGCAAGCTTATCATATTTTGCATTCTTTGTTTATTTTTATTAAGTTGTTTCTCAAGTTACTTACTAGTTTTATCTAAAATTTAAATACATGTAAAGTGTAGATTCTAGTTATAACTAGGAAATTCTGGTTATAACATAGGTACATAGGAGAAACTAGTTTCAACTGGAGAAAATCCGTTATAGGTATAAATGGGTTTCATTATAACATACAGGTGTAAACATATTCGTCCAGCTTCCTTTAGTAATCGTGTAGTATTAATATTGTGCTCGTAATTTCAGTTTTATACCATTATCAAACCTATGTTTGAAGGTATTTGCTAGTCATAGAAATCAGATGGATTGAATCGATAGTTTTAATAGAAAAGATAGTTCCAAAGTAAGTGGTTTCGGGTAAAACGTAAACAGTGGATAGATACACTACATCCGTACCCTTACCTTTATTGTCATTTATATGCTGTATATGATATATAAATATGAAAATAAATCATGGGAAAAGCAATAAAACCTCATTTAAGTTTTGCATTATTCGATTCGCTGCAATATATGCTATCAACGTATCATGAATGTTCAGCATTTGAGAATACTGATGATTGTTTTAGCGTCCATACATTGGTGTTTGCCTAAGTTGATCTCAACGTGCGGATGCGACGTAAAAAATTAAGCTATGAACCGTTTGTCCGGGCAAGGAGATAACTTGCCTTATTTTCTTTTTTGTTACCTATGTACTAAATAGCGAAAACCTACAAAGAATTGTTTATTTTTCAAATAGAGATGAATATAGAAACAATTCAGATAATGTCCGCGATTCTATACGTATATTCATTAAATACCTATAATGGTAGCAGAATGCTTAAGGCTTTTAGATCTTTGTTGTACCAAACTCCGATGTTTATGCTTTACCTTCGTACTTGATTCAGCATACATACAACGCTGAATGAGAAATATATTTTTATTTTATTTCAAGGCATTTAGTGTTTTTGGAGATTATTAATTTGCTTAGCAAGGCCGAAACTTTTTCTACATCAACATGTCGTTCTTGACGTTATTCATTTCAGGATTTAAAAATTCTTGATCGCGGAAAACTATACTTTATGGATAGGTTCTTCGGGCAGGCTAGGAACTCCTTTATGCTCTGGGACTATAAAGAGACTTTACCGTCTGCTGTGTATAAATTTGCCTATCGTTGTATACAATATGGCAGCCGTGGGAACTGAGCTACATTCATTGGTCGGTGATGGTACAACTACTAGTGTTAAAATATTTCAGCCTATTTTTATTTCTGACTGTACTTGAAGGCTACTGTAATTTTTTCAGCTGGTCGTAGATAACATTTTATACGAATTTTGGTCGTATTAATGGCTTATGTCCAGGGCGTGTCTAATTTTGCCCTGCGGGCTTTAATCGCCCATTTAACGTCCTCGATACATAAATAGCTATTACGTTTCTTATATCCGTAATAATTTCCATGAAACAGTATATAGAAAAAAGTTCTGATGTTTTAAAAAAGTTATTAATAAGAAATTCTGTTTATCTGAGATCGGAAAGATGATGGATGATCAAGGTCAGGGGATTCAGTGAGACGTTTATTTACTGAAAAAACCATAGTTAAAGCTTTTATTCTCGCACATTTCCACTTAATATCTGCTGTATCTCTTCCAAGGTCTTACCCTTAGTTTCTGGTATGATGTATATACAAAGTATAGTCAAAAATACACTGATTATAGAAAAGACAAGAAAAGGACAATACATGCCGTAACTGACGGTCAACCAGTAAAAAATGTAATTAGACAACGATATCGTCAAACCCATAACGCTAAGTAGTACAGTTAACCCTTTAGCTTTAATAGACGCAGAAAAAAGCTCTCCAAGCATTAACGTTGGTATAACAAGCACACCAAAGGAGGAGAATATTGTGAAAGCGGTCACGCCCAGCAATGGTGTCCATAGCCATCTTGATATATCCACCTGGGGTTGTAATTCTTTGATGTAGTAGAAAATTGAGAGAGCCAGAATGCATGCAATGCATAAGAACATTGATACCACGAAAGATTTCTTCCGCCCAAAATGATGGATCGTGAATCCAGCGATAACTGTCATTATGACGCTTGCACCACTGTAGATCAGCGTTGAAGATTCAGCGTCACCCCCAGATTCTTCGAAAATGTACCTGAAAGAGAAATCAAACTTTATTTGGGATGCAAGATTGTATGCTAAAATATGGATTAGTACAAATTATAGATAGGTACTTCATAGATGATACAACATTATCAAGTTGTAGATGTATGGCTTTTATGGTTTGGTTTTGCAAATAATATTCTCAATATGCTCCTCTAAACTGGCACTCACTGCCTAGTTATTTTATTATTTCCAAAGCTTGAGTGGCTACATTCATGGGGATATATAGCTTACTGTGCGATCTATGACACTAATAATAAATACTGCATTGTCAAGAATAGGATGGTCAACATAACTTGACCCCTCCATTCCCCTATTTTTTGAGTATATCTCTATACAGAGAAATTCATTTACTCTTGTGGGCGCCGCCTTCACTGTGAATGAGAGAGAGATAGAGACAGAAGCGTGCACACCATGCAACACGTATGTTAGAAAGAGTGCGGCCCATAAGCATGCGACATTGCGGGAACGCAAGGAGCGCGGCTGTAATTTGCTGGGTTTCCAGACGTTACATCATTTTCTTGAATTATCATACGTGGTGAAAATAATCTTTAGAATGAATTTTTTCTAAGACCGAATGGCGGTTTTATTTTGAACCTACACTTTTCTGTGTGTCGAATCAGTTTATAATCGATTCCAAATCAGTCTTAACGATTCTCCGATTTTAGGTGGAACTGAAAGTACAAACAACTATTAGATTCAAAAATGTTTTAGTAGAAAACATACATTTATTCTATTGTACTTTATCCTCAAGTTGAAAATATAGTGTGAAGATTTTTTAACATGATCTGTACATTATTTTTTTAATTTCGGCTGAAGTTATACCTTGTGTAAGATCCGAGAGCTCCGGTTGCACAGAACTGTTGCGCGCATCTCATCAACACCCCGGCGATTAGCGCCTTTCGGTTGGCAGCAATGCACACCAAATCCCTCCAAGTTCCTGTCTCTGACATCTGCCTCTTGACGTCGGCTTTCAGTTGCTCGAAATCCGCTGCGACGTCCCTTTTGCGAAGCAGCCTTCCCAGGCTCCGCCTTGCAGCCTCTTCTTTCCCTTTCATTAGCAGATAATAGGGAGATTCGGGAACGAAGGGGAAGGTAATTATGAATAGAATCGATGGGACCAGGCAGATGTAGGAGGTTAGACGTGTGTTGCAATAGATGCCTAGAAGCAGATATTACCGATTGTAAAAACTAAAAGATATAAAAAATAGCGTCAAGTGGGTCGGTCCTGTACCAACGCAATCTGTATCTGAGTCAACTTGTGCACGCTCTGGTATCTTTATTGTTTGCCGGCCATGTAAATTCATGACCATGACAACATGACATAAGGCCGTTGAGTAGAATGAATATGAGTGAAAAAAAGCATTGTTGATTTGGCATTCAAACTATTACCTATTAAATTGATAAAGAATTGTCCAATGGCTGTGAAGATTGACATGAAATTTCCCCAGAAGCCTCTTACTTTGGGTGTAGCGATTTCTCCTATATACATAGATAAAGATGCAAACACGGCACATGAACCTAAACCTGTGAGACACCTGCAAATAGAAAGAAATTGAAGAAAATATGTCTGACTACGAATCCTTATATAAAATTATGTAAATTTTGGAAAGAATTCACTCTTACTTTACCTCATCAGACTTTAAAACCTCATCAACTCTAATTGCTTATTTTTCCCTTCTACAACAATATGGTGCAAACTTTATCCTTTAAATATCATAATTGCCATGATTCCAAAGCAACTATACTTAACTTAAATAAAATATACTGAATGACAAATAAACTGGAACACACTGTAAAAATAATTTGTTTGAATGGAATTCTTATACAAATAAACACGAGGAAGTCGTGATTGAATCTTGAAGTGAAAAAATCTTCGGTATCCCTGGATTTTTCTAAAAATGTTATGGGCCGTATACATTCATCAAGTCTTCCTTTTGATTAGACAGTGTATACCTTCTTGACGTGTATCATCCAAAGCTAGCTGTACTTGACTCGAAAGAGCTGCTAATGTTCACACTTCTTCCCATCACATCTCACAAATGTTCAATTGGTCGCTCTTCTTCCCATCATATCTCAAAAATGATCAATTGGCGAATGGTCTGGGGATCTGGGAGGCCAAGGAAGGAGGTTGGCTTGACCGTTTTTGAGGTAGTTTACTATAGTTCTAATAATAGAGGGACAGTCATTATCGTGTTGAAAAAAGAGTTCTTAAGCGTTTGAAGCAGTGGTAAATCATGAGGTATAAGTATCCCCTGGATATAACATTTCGCTGTCATACTTACTTTAACGGAAGCTAGAGGTGACTTAGCACCATATATCGTGGAACCTCAAACCATGACGTCTACATTATGATCCAAGTGCTGTTCAAGTGAGAGATTTACAAAATACTGCCCATGTTGCTTGAGCTACTATAGACTACGTCGATAACGACCAAGTCAGCCTTCTTCCTTGACCTCCTAGATCTTGAGCCATTTCCCTCATTGAACATGTGCGGGATATGAAAGGAAGGAAAGTGACCTCTTTACCTCATCATCTACATAAGCTAACAGCTTTTAGGAACCAAATACAACAGAAGCCTCCAAGAGAGCTTTACCACAGTTAATAGGCTCAGGGAATGGGAAGCAGAATGACATCAATATTGTATCACAAACTCTACAAAGTACAGTTCCATCATCATCCGCGCAAAAATTGGCCATTTTTCATTCCTTTTCCTCTTAGCTAGAGTACATTTGATTTAGTGAGATCTATCTGCTACGTAAAAGGTGACTTGAATATTCTTTGTTTGTTTAAAGGATAAGGACGCATTGCGAAGCCCTTTACAGCGACAGTTGATAATAGAAAAAACGTACTAATTGTTTTATAATTCTTGAAAAGACTAATAAAATCCATTAAAAATTCTGGCATATGGATTTAGACAATATTGTAAGCAAATTAATCCTATGTTTCCTCTGTTCAAGTCTCTTGCTGTCTGCGACCTAGTCTTGTTTGTCATTAAATGCCTTGTCGGATCTCTAGGCGAAACAGGAGTGTCCCCTGTTGACCTACCTTACCTCGTTTTACCTCAGTTATTTTTGTCTATGGCTATTCGGTCAGTATGAGTCTTGTATAAATCTGTGTAGCAGGTATCTGCAGATGAGAAAATTATTATTGTTAAATAGGTTTATATAATTAGTTTCTGGCTAACGGGCCAATTAAAAAAAATACAGCTAGCTTGAGATGAAATACCTCAAGAAGGCAAGTCATCTTATCAGGAGCAGCGACCGATAAGTGAACGAATGCGTAAGGCATTGTGATGATTTTTATTATTATATTAGGATATTTAAATTTAGCGCGTTAGATGGTCACCTGCTGAACGCGTTCCGGGTGCGCGTCGGCAGATGAAGAATGGCGGATTATCGACAACAACGATAGGATGTTGTAAAAAGACCAATGTGATCTGGTCTTAACTTTAGGTCAACCGGATATTAAAAAGCGTTTAGATTTCCCTATATTCCTTTCTTTCTCTCTCTGCAGAAACCACACGAGACGGGCGTTTTGGTCGAATACCCACATGAACAAGCAACTCTTAAATTTTTAATCCATATGTATTAGCTATCGGGACAAGGTTAATATACTGGGTGTTCTATTTTATTCGCCACTGAGTATATTTTAAGACTGTACCTACCTAGCTAAATAAAATGTATACACGTCTGTAGCATATGCCTCTAAAATCCAAGCTAAGCTGTTAGGTACAGCACTGGCAAGGAGAGTATTCTTCCGCCCTACTGCATTGCACATCCAGGAGCACAAAGGACAAGACAGTATATGGAACATTGGAGGTAATGTTGTGAATAGTGATGCTTGATCTTCGGTGATGTTATAGTTTTCTTTGTCTTTTGTTAACTGCACGAAGAATGGAGATGTCCAAGCAAAGTGGAGACCGTACTGTAGAGCCATGAGGCAGCCTAGTAAAAATACATATTATACATACCGCGTGTACCGGCTAAAGAGGGGCAAAGTTGTATCGTTTCCGAAAATCGTTTTAATTTTTTCCTGACGTTACTCGAGGTGGTATCTCAAAATAAATTGCACATTAACATTGCCACTTTTTCTCATGTACAAGGTGTCTTACATAATATGTCATACATTGTCATTTACTAAGTTATTTCGAAAAAATAATATATTGTTAGTTTGCCTTCAACTAGCATCATGTTTTTCAACGTGCAGGGTGTCAGATCTTTACAAAAATTTGGTTGAATTTTGGCAGTATTGTTCATTGCAATAAGACGCTGTGAGGCACTTTACTTTACTTGAAAATGTCTAACGGCCTGTCCTATCAAATATCGGACAACAACAATTTTGAGCCATTTATTATTGGATCTCTGTGTCATTATCTACATATAAATCAAGCTTGACCCTGGTTAGCCTTCCAATTTGCTCCTGGAACTTTCCAATGAAGCGTATGGTAATTTAATTGTATATCGGAAAGATCATTCATCCCAAAAATGAACTCGTTATATTTTTCCGCAGTCTGTAAGTCATACAAAGTTTACGATGCACTTGAAATATTGCGGCTAACTGCAAACCACCCAGAAAATAAATAACCGCGCTCTAACGAGAATCAATCTTTCTTTTGGTTACTCGGGTATATTGTGCAACTAGCTTCAGGCCATTAAAACTAACTGGAACAACATGCAATGGATATACCGCCGGCCAAAAGTGAAAAGGCGTAATTTCCTCAGATTTATGAGACACATAATTTATGAAATATGTTGAGGGTATATGAAAGTCTTTTATGAATGTCAGAATTTGAGAGCTAATTCAGAATATAAAAGTATGAACTAAAGTTCATTTGATTATGGATTTCAGAAATTTCTCATTTTCATGATACGGGGAGGCGAGTTAAACTTCATGCTTATCGGAAAATGCTGCGCCAGTGATTTTTGGTACCGCTTTCTCGTAGTCATATTGATTCTTCTCAAGTTTTCTTCACGTTCTTTAAAAGATAAGCGAAGGATTTTTTAATATGTGATAAAAGTATTGATATATTTGAGAGTAGAATCACGCGTTAAGTTACTACTGAAACCATGTATGTAAAAGCTAGTGGTGGACTGTAACTACAGAGACCTGCCAGAATGGACTGACGTAAGAGCGTTAAAATGTACCAATGTGGCGTTTAATAACAATAGTAACACATTTGTGTGTACCAAAAGCCATCTCAGTTTTTGAGAAATGTAAGGTGTACTATCAAAGTTGTTCATTCAATTATTTCATTATCTAGTATGATCTAAAGGGTTAATAAACTATCTCCTTATATTCAAACATGCTTGATCTGCCCTTCAGTTTTCTTGAAAAGTTTTTGTAACCCTCTGTAAGCCATCCGGCAAAGCTGAAAAGGCGTACCTCTAAATGTATGAGTTAAACAATTTATGAACCTGTCATGTACGAGTAAAATTGGTTGAATTAGTGGTGTTCATACAGAGCGGAGATCTACTCAACAGTATCACCATGTCATTAAAAGTTTCTAAGCACGTCAATCATAACTAAAGCTTCAGATCTTTATTGCTTGAGATCCTAGAATGATTCCAAGTCAGAACATTGCCCAACGGGAGTAGCATCAAATCGAGAAGCAAATTATACATGATTTATTGGCCCTAAGATTGAGTAATGGGTTGAATAAGCGTTACAGAAAATCACACTATTCTCGAAGTGTATTTTTTCGGTCCGGATATGGACTTCTTTAAATTGTCTTATGATTACCCAAGTTCAAGAATATTGTTAACACAATGTCGTCTCAAGCTCACCTAGGAGAATAGCAACAATTTGTGGCCATTCTTTGCCCTTATCTTCTTGTACATCTCCATTGTTCGCACATTTCTCAGCAATGCTTGCATCTTTACTGCAGCGTTAAGAACATAGATCTTACAGTTTTCATTTTCTCAAATAAAAACAATACCTATTTAGATTACATTGTTTGAACAGTTCATTTGAATATGATCGTATTATCTGAGTAATCCGGTAAAATCACATGCTCTCACCTTTCTGCTATAAGTTCAAAGAAGCATCAATGTCAAGTATGTTGACAGTCTAAGTCTAGCCTAACATATTTATCTTCATTTTTCTTGTACTTTCTTGACGTGATAACGGGAAATTTTAGCATGATTTTCACGTTTTCGTCTTGCCGATTTTACTACACAATGTTGAACGGTTGGAAAATCGACAAGGTAACTACTATAGGCTAGGTCTATCGCCAGGAATACACTAATATGAGATTCGCTTACAACTTATACTATGACATCTTCAATCAGTTAATAATAATAAGTGTCTGTATTCAGAAACTGATCATAGTATGGTGAAGTTTACCCATAGCTACTGTACCACCGGACATCTCAAAATATCAGGATAAGAACATAACCACATAACATTAAGAAGTACATTGAAAATGTTATGAATATTGAATAACACATTGATAACATTGGACTAAGAATAGAAACAATAAAACGAACGCATCAGAAAGAAGTTGTCATTTTGCAAGCTGAATTTGTCACTCAATGTGCAGATCCCAGCAAGTGCTATTTAAATGTCTTCTTGAAGCTACTAACTCAAGGTTTTATAGTTACTGGTACAGAAATATACAACTTGATCGCGTTATAAGTAAAGGGCCTGATGTATAGGAATGAAAAGTAAGTAATTGTACCGCAGTGTTATCGTAATTTGATTTCCACGAGGAATTGACTTTAGAATAATTACATCGGTTTACTAGTCTTAAACGTTCTATGCTCCAATGAATTCATTGAATAATTGAATAAACTATCAATTCTAAACCACTTCTTGGTTTTTTAATAAGCGCCACTACACTTCCTAAGACCATATATGAAGTATTAAACGTCCATGATACAGAGGTAGAGATTTTATTGTATCATTATCTATATTAGATTAAATAAAGAAACATCAAAATCGTTCAAATCTTTATTTACATTGTACATTTCCACCTAGTATCTGCTGTATTTCTTCCAAAGTTTTACATTTAGTTTCTGGTATCATATAAAAACAAAGCACAGTCAAAACAGTACTAACTATAGCAAAAACTAGAAAAGGGCAAAACATACCATAAGAGACGTTCAACCAGAAGAACAAGTAATTGGTCAGTGATATCATCAGACCCATGACGCACAACAATACTGTGAGACCTTTAGCTTTGATGGAAGCAGAAAAAAGCTCTCCAAGCATAATCGTCGGTACGTTAACTACTCCGAAAGATGAAAATGTCATATAAGCTACCATTCCAGCCACTGGCATCCAGAGTAGATTAGATATATCCACTTGTGGTTGAAATTCCTCTATATAGTAGAATATTGAAAGGAATAGAAGGCATACGATGCTCAAACACATGGATATAACAAATGATTTCTTTCTTCCAAGGCGGTCAATCGTGAAACCTGCTAGTAATGTCATTATCACCATGACTCCACTGAAGACTAGGGTGGATGTTTCGGAGTCACCTACAGCTTTTTCGAAAATATACCTGAAAATGCAAATCTCAAATTGTACAAATCACCGACAACTAAAAATATAGACCTCTTGATTTGTTCATGAAATCAAAAATAAGTCGTAGCGGAATGACAAGTTGCTCCATCAACACGAAAACTCACATTCGAATGATGAATGAAGCGCTTACGCAAGTTATACGATAACTACGTATGTGATATTGTCCATTGTTACGGCTTCGTTACCATATTGTAGTTTTACTAAAAATGACCTAATACAAATAATTTTTCTCATGGAAGATATATTTTGTTAACTTATTAATACTAAGCAATCAATACCAAGTATAGATAGAAAGCATTTTCGGAGATTTACTAACCTCCATTGAGTGACATGCTTAAATTTCTGATGAGATGTCGCAAATATCCGTATATAAATAGATACCTGTAGGTCTATACAGAGTGACTTCGAAGTTGAGTCATTTATTTTAACAGTGAGTAGATCTGATCAAAAGAACTGTTTTTTCCTTTAACATTTTTCTGGTAAAATTAAATTAACAAAGTTATAGCCCTTTAGAAGTTTGAGTACCGCCCTGTCTCAATAATAATATTATGTGCTCGTGTTTGGCAACAACGGGTATAATCCGCCTTATCGGTTCATCGCATCGGAAACAAAAAAGCGAAAGAATTTGAAATGTTTATCACGATGTTAGTCAATGTGTCAGTCGGTAACGCGTGACTGAATAGTGGTGTTTGTTGCGTGGGTCAAACGAAATAAAAAATGGCACATGTTTACGAAAATGCTGAACTTGTGGACATGATTCTTATTTACGGGGTTGGAGTCTTTACAAAATGCTGCCGCGGCATCATGGATTTAAGCGAATCGGTTTCCCAATCGAGTGCAACCAACCCCTCGTGCCTTTGTTAATGTAGTACAAAGGGCTCGTGAATCAGGTGCCTTAAGACCTCATAGGGGAGGGCATGCCGGTGCTCCAAGACCTCACGATCAAATACAGGTCCACACTGAAATACTTGTCGGGAGGATACTTTATAAAACAAGGTAACATTTTTTTTTAATTTTTACACACATATTTTGGTTTATCTTCCTTCTACAATCATTATCTGAAAATTAATGACTCAACTTCAATCTTTTAGCAGTTGGTTCTTCGGAAGAGTCATTTTAACACAGATTATTACGATAAAGCAATCAAAGCTCAAAATACCTGGTATAAGCTGGGAAAGCGCTGGCACCACAAAACATTTGGGCGCATCTCATCAGTATCCCAGCAGTTAAAGCTTTTCTGTTAGCTAAAATGAAAACTAGATCTCCCCAGTTGCCTCTATCTGACATCTGTCTGTTAACGTCCGTCTTCAGTTGCTCGAAATCTACTTCGATGTCCTTTTTGCGGGTTAGTTTTTTCAAACTCCTTTTTGCCCCATCTTCCTTTCCTTTCATGAGTAGGTAGTACGGCGATTCAGGCATTAAGGGAAAGGTGAAAACAAAGAGAAATGCTGGCACTAGGCAGATGTATGAAGCTTGACTGACGCTGAAGTGGAACCCTAAAAAAGATTGCGATGAAAGAGAGTCTTTAGTGCAACAAAAGTAACGAATCGTCAAGTCTTCCGTTTCATTATTAATCTAAGTGACAGCAAATAAAGGATTTCAACGGAAAAAAGCTTTTATTTATTTATTTTATTTATTTATTTATTTAACAACATCCAACAGCCATAGCCAATTACAGGATGGATAAACATGAAAATATAAACAAAAGCATGTTGTGGATGTATGCAGGGAAAGCTAAAACGCTGCAAAAAAAACCTCAAAACAGAAATGGGAGGAAAAAAAAGCGTTCTAGCTTTACCTACCCAGCACTCAACAATCACACCGGCAAGCATTAACGAAAATAAGCATTAATGTCTCCCAAAGTCGCACAAAACGAAAATATATCTAAAACGCTATTAACTGAATAATAATTACGGTACATTATATATATAGGGGAAAACTTAAGTATGTCAGTCTTAGGCCTGGCTAAGTAAAAAGTTAAACTAGTTCGTGACGCTAATCTAGGAATTAAGAAGTTAAGTTGTTCTGAGATGACATTAGAGTCAATAATGCCGTGGATGAGCTTGTGAATAAACTTAAGTGAATTCATTTTGCGTCTGCTCTCTAAATTGTAGATTTTGTGTCTCGCCATCAACTCACTATGAGAAAAGCCAATAGCGGGATATCCCGTCAGCTTTGTATGAGAGGTATTTTAAAAACTTTCTTTGAACGGACTCTAAGCGGTCAATATATATTTGATGATGAGGATACCATACCAGTGACGCATACTCAAGCTTAGATCTTACATAAACATAGTACAGTATTTTCAGTGTAAAGGAGTTGTGGAAATCACCGGTATTTCTTACAATAAAACCATACGCCTTTGATGCAGCTACAACAGCATTTTCAATGTGATAGGAGAAGGAAAGTTTTCTATCAAATGTGACTCCCAAGTCATTAATTGTACTAGGTCTGTCAAGTTTCCTGTCACCAATACTGTATTCATACATCATTACCCCTGTTTTTAAAGCAAACGACAAAACGTGACACTTAGCAGCATTCAATGACCAATACTCATAGAGTGACCAGCAGGGGAACTACGTAGCTTGAAAAGTGACATTATGTCGGTTTCTTTTTGGCATTATGTCGTTTTTTTGAGATTACGTAGGTTTTCCTACAAAACGTCAACTTTAAACTAATTGTCGTCCACTTCATGCTCACTTGTAGCAAGCGCGGAATGAACTATTTGTACACTATCGTACTTAGTCAACAAGTTGACATTTTATCGTTTTCTTGACATTATATAGTTTTTTTACGTAATAACCCTGCGGATGTAATTTGTCAGTACTGACTACAGACAGTCATGACAGGTTGCTTATCTTTTATTTTGACGTGAAACTAACCCCAAAATTTCAAAACCTTGTTAATTTTTTATAATAAAGTGTCGGTCATTTTTGTGTTCAAACCGGTTTAAAATCACAAAACCAACAGAACTACAATAAAAGGCAAGATATTGCCACATTGCGTATAAACATATGTTATGACTAAAACCCGAAATACGGTAACAACTAGGTTGAGCCGGTTAGAACTGGCAGTTGGTTAGTCTTAGGTGTAACCTATACATTCATGGCCAACCCTCGTATTAGCCGGTTGCATTCTGTTAAAACTAGGTCCAACCAACTTGATAGTGGTTAAAACTAGATGTAAACGTTACAAGCAAGTATATTAAAATTATTATAATCCAATTTATATAGAACACTGCCTATTTCTTGCATTTACTTTTATGTGTTTCTATTATGTTTTAACCAACAGGTTTTTATAACTTGAAATTATTTAAACTAAGCTTGTCCAGCTTGACATATTTTGGCAGCCGCACTGCATGAGGAAAATATAATCTTACAATCTCACTACTGCCCAAAATCGAAATAACGGGTATCCTAACGAATCAGCAAAACAAGAGTCAAGTTAAATTACATTCGGAAACAGTAGTTCCTTATATTGTAGAACCGTGACAAAGTTTCAGACAGATTAATTGAAAAATAATTATTTAGTGGTTTTTTATACAATTCCAAACACAAGTATTATGAATAACATATTTTAGAAGAGATTTATACGATTTTTGATAACATAAATAATACTTAAATAATCGTAGCCGTATACAACAATAAATGTTTAAATTGTTAGTTTTTGACTCAGGTGGTCCTTTAGAAAAAGGTGCCTTGGCCTGTTACATGTACTGTACAATGATTTATTACCTATGAGGTTGATCATGAATTGTCCAAGGCCTAAGAAGATGGACAGGAAGTTTCCCCAGAAACTTCTTATCTCAGGTGTAGCTATTTCTCCGATATACATGGATAGAGATGCAGTTGAAGCGCTTGTCCCTAACCCAGTTAGAGCTCTGTAAGCAGACATTACACAATATCACATGTAAAAATATCTCAAAGATATATTTCATATGGCAATACTGTTGAAAAGTGGGCATGATTATCAATCAGTTAACAACATTGTTTCATCCGTAAGGAGGAAAACAACAATATCAACCTGAGAAGGCATTGCTTCTCTTTAACTTCATTCGTTATCACTATTTTTCATCGGGATTTGAACTTATTTTTGATAATCTACTGTCATAGATTAGGGCTTTTACGCGCTCGGTAAAACTCCTGTAACTTTGATGACAGGCTTTATTTAGAATAGTAGCAGTTGCTAGATACTACAAGCATATTTGCAATATATAAAAATTTCTAATAGGTTAACAATAACAACTTTCATACAAGAGAACTTAGATAATGGCGAGCTTAACCCAAGATTTGCTATGAAGGAAGGTTAGCTGAAGATGTAGTTGCTTCTAAGATCTATTTTGAGATACTTGGAATCCTGGTAAAGTACTTTTTAAAAAGGTCGTACCATACTTATTTTTTAAACGATATTTCAGCGGAAAAACAGAGAAAAAAGATTTCGAGATGGTGGTTAGGTATCTTCTTTGAACACCTTTTTAAATAGAATGGCAGGTCATGTCATACATCATTTGGAAACTATTTATGAGTTATTTGATAATCCTAGACTGTTTTTCAAAACGACGTACTAGCGGACTGTTTGACTGTTCGTACATCAAACTGCTTATAACTCAACAGTTATCAAAACGATTTAGCATCATCTATCGATCATCTTCTGTCGGACGAGTCTATCTGAATATGCAATGAACTAAGAGGTATTCTTTTTAAAAAAGGCAGATTTTGACGTTCTTTTACACTGAATGTTCAATATTTTATTACATAGTATTCCATATTTCATAATATATTCTGACAGATCCTTCTAAGTGAATAAGATTGGTATTACACTATCACGTTTTGATGATTGGTTTTCGAGTTGTAAACGAAACGATATTCAATGTAAAAAGATGCTTTTTGGCAGTCTACCAAACTTCTGTTTTAAAGGATAGAGATTTTATATTCTAGGGTCATATAGTAGCCACAATAATCTTTGAATGACCTATCAAATGACTCCCCAGTCTATTTAGAAGAATGTTCCAAGGCACGCAGCCGCCATCTTGAAATTTTCCAAATATTTGCCCTAAAACGGGGAATTCGATTGTTGTACGGAGGTAGGTGAAAAATCTGATAATCTTCATCTACGGATGCTTCATCAACTTGATCTTCGTCTTCATTCCATACAATGAAAGATGACGTAAGACCCTACGCTACCGGCTCAATTATTTGCTTTCCGTTTATCGGTCCTAACTACTAGACCTACACTACACTGATGAATTGCTTAAGAATCCGAAAGTGTCCATTTCAATTTGATTGTTGTTGTGAGCTTTTTTTATCATCTTCGGTATTTTTCTCTAATCTAAGTATTGAAGCTGAAAATTGACAATCATTGAACTAAATACTGGTTACTGTAGCAGTTTTAGGGCCAATTTCACCAACATTAATATTTGACTTTAAATGGAAAAATGAAAATGAGAGAAATAATAGGTAGATTTTCTAGCTATTATATTTAGTAGGATGCTTTCACTGTTTTTCGCGACTGTTCATGCATGGCAATCTAGTTTTGTCTGTATATCACGTACAAGGTGTTGTACATAATACGTAGGTACCTGTAGAAATGTACCGATTTTTGTTATTTTGCAAAAAAATATATATATAAAACGTATTCCAACTGGTTCATCTATTGTTGCATCAAAAACAATTTTTGCGAATTTATGATCTAGAAATCCACACCAAATGTAAACAAACAGCTTATTCTGCATTTCTGGGTCCTAAAACATCGATATTTGTAAAAGTATCCCCATCCACCTATTATTCATCGTCTAGATATTATAAGTCAGAATCAAATATACCTATTTATGAAAATATATCTCCAAACATTGTTATATTTTCTTATTATTTCTATTATTACAACACGTCTGGGATATCAGTTGCTTTTACAGTGATCTGCACATCTGCATTGTTGCCTAACCGGCAAAAAAAACGGAATCGGTAAATAGTGTCGTTGAATTCGGTTTAAGGTAAATGCCGTCCCAAGATCAGTGGTAGATCAAGGACCTTTGAGTCATGAAAAACGTCTGTTCTTGTATTGGGCGCGCACACAACATGTTTTTTGATTGCATAGTTGTATATTACAACTTCTACAATCTGCATACTGGTCGCTCTTTCAAAGTGCTTTTCAACCATTTTGGAAACTCCTTTTTCGATTCTTGCTTATAGGATTGTGAATATTTTTCTCATTTTAATGAAATATTTATTTTGAAAACAGACAGGTTGATGAGGTAATCTACGCCTCTCATGTGCCCGAGTGCCTGAGTGTGTATGCATATGTATGATTAATATGGGCATAAAACTATGAAGACTACATAAAATAAACTTTTAGCTTTATTTTTGGTTTCAGCTGTTTTTCGGCAAGTTTAGAAATATTTAAATTTTGAAAAATCGTGGAGAATGATGTTATCGGTAAAAATACCGAAAAATCCCGATAGGTGGAGAATATCGGACTGTTGATTTGACAATCCTGGTGAAATCCACCCTTAAACCTTTTAATGGTTACCTGGCTATATAAAACGTATACACATCTGTAGCGAACACCTCCAAAACCCAGGATAAAATGAAAGGTACAGCACCTGCAAGAAGGGTGGTCTTCCGCCCTACCGCATTGCACATCCAGGTGACTAGAGGGCATGACAAAATTGTAACTATAGGGGGCAGCGTGGTGAATACTGAAGCCTGCTCTTCGGTGATGTCGTAGTGTTCTTTGTCATTTGTCAGCTCTACGAAGAATGGAGACGTCCAACCGAAATGGAGACCATTTTGAAGAGATATCAAGCACCCTGCAAATTTTACAGTGTAAAGTATCAGACTTACATCTGGCCCATATTGTTATTTATCAATGTATGTAATATCTGATATCGTCACTTTCTGATACGAGTGATTTAGAAACGTGACTTGATCACGCAGGAGAGGGGGGGGGTGGTATACCTTTATGGGGAAGCACGTATCCATGATTGAGGTCTAACAAAATAGTTTTAGCACCAAGATACAGCAATTTGTACCATTTTATTAAAAAAAATTCAGTCTTAGGCATGGGGTCCTTTCCAGTTGTCCAGCAGTAGAAATTTTTTTTATTTGAACAGCTTAGCAATCCTATACACACTGTTGTCGTACCTGTGCCCGCATTTGAAGCCATTGCTTTTCACGACATGTAATTAGCTTTAGCTGGACTGCGACATTTTCCTATATCGTCCATGAAGACGTTTTTGCACGTTCATGACTATTATTACTCGCGAAGATAAACCATGATCATGCGATCGGACTATATACCTATTTCGCACGCGTGGCGTCACTCCGTGACACAAATACGCGGAGACGGTTGACAAATGTACAGTTTTATGTGGCGCTTTAGCACGTAACTTGTGATTAGTTTTGTTATCTGGTATGTTCGAAATCAGTCTGTGTGTGAAATATACCTAAAAACAGTGAATTATGGTGTACAGTGGGGGGTTTTTCAAGCAACTACAACAGGATTAGGAAAGACATTTTCAATTAGCGCTTTCCAAAGAACAAACAAGTTTGCGAACAAAAGGCTCTGAAGTGTTATCAGCCACACAAATTCACTAATCTCTAATTAAATATGTAATGAACTCGAACATATTTTCGACAATTTCAACGCAAACATTATTTAAAATCGTTAAAGGACTTAGCCACGCCAGGATTCTCTTTTTAGACCTTGTATCTTGGTAGTGGAGTATCTTTAAACCCGAATTTAAGGAAACTTGTTGTTATTTTTAGATGTACTTTCTACCCTAGAAATATTGGCACACCTTTCTGAAACACTGTATACTCTGTATCTTGTTCTCTATTCTTTTTCTCTATAAAGGGTTAACATAATAATTTCTCACGATTATTTGAATCCAATTTTCTTCAATAAAAAGTAAGTCCCTATATTCGGAGCTCTAAACAAATTTTAATTCAAAAAGCTACAGACGTAATTTTTTTTATTAAGTCTGAAGTTATTTAGAACTTTCCAACTTGTCTATTATACTCGTAACTTTCAAATGTGATAACTTTATGAAGGTAATGTAATGATTTTGCAAAACAAAATTTTAATAAAACAGTCTATATAATACCAAAATTATCATGTAAAATCAAACGCAAAAAATATTAAGGAAATATTCCAAGTACATAAGAAAATACTCTAATACAATGCATTTCCTTCCTAAAGGCGGAACATTTGTCACCTAGTAACGTAATTTGCAAAGGCGTATGAGATTCGATCGCGTGAGCATAACTTTTCGAGTTATAGTAGGATTTTGCGTCGTCGGGTATACTTCACATAAAACTACAAGGTACCTACTTCTGAGTGATAAATATGGGTAATTGCTGAGGGTTTAGCGATCATGTAACATATTTTAAATTAACATACCCAAGAGTATTGCAACAATTTGCGGCCATGCTTTCCCCTTATCTTCCTCTGTCATTTTCATTCGTACATTTCACAGACATGCTTGAATCGCTACTGTATTATTTGAAATTGAACAATGTGTTTTCTTAGATAAGTCTATTGTATTAGTGTGCTCTTTTAACTACAAGGTGCCTCAGAATATTTTATCACGGGCAGAGTCTGAACTTGCAAAGCGACTAATGGTTCCGGTTAGAGTCCATTCCATTTCCATCGGTCTGTCTGTCGATCTGTCCGCTAAGCCTTTCACCGCCTATAACTTGTAAAATACTGAGTGGGCTTGGATGTAATGTTTACACAATGTTACAAATAAAATAAAAAACGTCACACATCATAGATTTCTCCGTACATTTGCCCTTAAAACTTATTTTTATGTATAATATTCAGCAGACAGATCACATATCTGTCGCACATGCGTTGCTTCGTCGGGTTATACAGGGTGACTTTGAAGTTGAGTCATTAATTTTCAGATAATGATTTTAGAAGGAAGATAAACCAAAATATGTGTGTAAAAATAAAAAAAAATAAAAAAATATTACCTTGTTTTATAAAGTATCCTCCCGACAAGTATTTCAGTGCGGACCTGTATTTGATCGTGCGGTCTTGGAGCACCGGCATGCCCTCCCCTGTGAGGTCTTAAGTCACCTGATTCACGAGCCCTTTGTACTACATTCAGAATTTTCGTAAACATGTGCCATTTTTTATTTCGTTTGAGCCACGCAACAAACACCACTATTCACTCACGCGTTACCGACTGACACATCGACTGAATACAACTGAATAAAATTGTACATTGTGGTAAAAACATCGTTTCAAATTCTTCCGCTTTTTTGTTTCCGATGCGATGAACGGATAAGGCGGATTATATCCGTTGTTGCCAAACACGAGCACATAATATTATTATTGAGACAGGGCGGTACTCAAACTTCTAAAGGGCTATAACTTTGTTACTTTAATTTTACCAGAAAAATGTTAAAGGAAAAAACATTTCTTTTGATCAGATCTACTCACTGTTAAAATAAATGACTCAACTTCGAAGTCACCCTATATATATATATATATAAGCACCGCGAGGACGATTATATATATATATATATGAGCGTTACGTTTAGAGTGTAATTCGAAGATGTTATATGATTCCATATGCATTAATCGAGAGCTGATTGTAATCAGTTATCAAACTTGTTGAGTATTTTTACTCCAGGGTTCCAAAGAGATACGCTCATTGCTGCAATATGAGAAAACTTTTTTCATGAAAAGCCCAAATAGTGCATTACTTGTTCTGACAAAACCTACGACTTTTTGATGCCATTGCATTACATGTACAGAGGTTTTTCAGAATGCGGGGGAGGTATAGAGTCAATATACTTGATCCTGTAGGAGCAACCGACATCCTCTGGGGTATTTTTAAGCAATCGAAAGATAACTGGGGGATCAGTTGTAGTTGCACCCCCGTAAGTTTCGAATCCTGAATTGAATGATAAAAATATACATGATAATATTACACAGGATTCTCGAAATTTAAATATATCTACGCGTGACAAACATGTTGGTACTCAAATATTTGTATTGGTTTACTACGGTTGAATACAATCACAATAAAATACGTTGTTTCGTGCTTAGTTCAGTACAATTTTATTCGCGCTATAAAGAACAATACATATAAAGTACTAGTTACTAGACGTTATCACTTCATACATATGTCATAGAAAGTAAATATATTATCATTATCATGGTGTATGGAGGGAGGACCCCGTTACAAGTTAGATAGTATTTGGATATATCTTGTCTACTTAAAAAGTTATTTCAAAATTCCTATTAAATACAATGATTGAAGATTGATTTGTTTTTTTTTAGATTGTACTACTACCCGTAGGATGAATGCTTGAAATAGAATCAAATTTGTATCGATGAGATTCAGCATAAGATTATACATTCTATAGACAGACATCTCAAACAACGCTACGAATGTTATATGTCCTTTCGCGCAATATTATTAGATTAGCCAGCAACATACGATAATATTTTTAGTTTGGCTCGTCAACACATATTTGCTATACCAGATATACTTTCATATATTGCTGTCAGATTGCCGCACTTCTCCTCTCATTCTCCTTCTCCTTCTCCTTCTCCTTCTCCTTCTCCTTCTCCTTCTCCTTCTCCTTCTCCTTCTCCTTCTCCTTCTCCTTCTCCTTCTCCTTCTCCTTCTCCTTCTCCGTCTCCTTCTCCTTCTCCTTCTCCTTCTCCTTCTCCTTCTCCTCCTTCTCATTCTCCTTCTCCTTCTCCTTCTCCTTTTCCTTTTCCTTTTCCTTTTCCTTTTCCTTTTCCTTTTCCTTTTCCTTTTCCTTTTCCTTTTCCTTTTCCTTTTCCTTCTCATTCTCCTTCTCCTTCTCCTCCCCCCTCCTCCTCCTCCCCTTCCCCTCCCTCTCCTCCTTCTCATCATCCTCCTCCTCCTCTTCTTCCTCTTCCTCCTCCCCCTCTTCCTCGTCATCTTCCTCATCTTCCTCCTTCTCGACCGTGAACAGATATGATGTATTGTGGTACTATCAGTATCCAAATCTGCCACGCGGTGTGTAGGTTAACCTAGTACATAAACAAGTCGCATTGTTACTCCGCGACTGTATTTAGAACGTGGTCCTCGATGTTTCCATCAGAGCTGCATCGGTTTGTTTATATCGTGCAAAAGCAATCTGGGTGGACGTAGTAGAAGGCAGCCCCAAATGTTGCAAATTTAGGAAGAAGTAAACAAACTCTTCTTTTTTAATTGAGCACTATTTCCAAATATTATCTTATGTTCCTTATCGGGTAGGAATTAATTAATTTTTTACGTCTTCGGTGCTGTTTTTTACTTTTGTTATTTCGAAGCTAGTTGTGTCTTAAAAGGACAACCTTCAGGACACCTCTGTATATGGCCTCCTATTCCATTTTAAAGAATATTTCAGAATGGCTCCCACCCCAAATTTTTAAATAGTGTCATTGTTGCTACGAATTATTCCAAGTTGAAGCTACACAAGTAATCAAAATAAACCTAGCCATCTCGATTAGTTGAACATAGATAAACTGCACTCGGCGCTTCTCTTCAAACCGGAGGTTTTACGACACCACAAATAAAATACTGCTACTAAAACGTAAGCTCTGAGAAATAAACTTTTTACGACACTCAATCTTTTTCGGGCTCCGTTGCTGATGAAGTGCCCAGTGACCATCCAAGTTAATTGTTCGTCATGCTTTCTATCAGAATAAAAGATATGAGATCAGTGATAATGCTGATGACTAGCCTAGTAATGACAATGTTCGGATAGTTGAAGTCGCTATTCTATAAGGCTCCTTGAAACTGAAATCTTGATGACTTCAAGCGTTATTATTTGTTAAAATTCCAAGGAGACATCGTTTCCTGACCGGCACTCAACACTCAAGCAACGCATTGACCATTTGTGTTTTACTTCCCACGCCAGTGGCGAGGAGGTCATCGCGAAAAAATTGGAAAATGAGATTACGTTTTTTGGATGTCATATGACATGTACATCTCGAAAAACCATGTGCCTCATTTCCGTCGGACTGTATGTCTGTCCGCTAGTTATTGGACACTCTATAACCAGAAATGTGCCATTCGGATTTTGATAAAATTTTGTCACAAGATTATTACTGTGCTTAGAGCGAGAAAGCTGTATAGTTTATGAAAATTAATCCAATGACGGCGAAGCTACAGGCAAAAATAAAATGAGTAAAAATCGCTCAAACTTTATTTATGATGTGTCAGAGGCTCTTGATCATCTTTGCTAACAAATTTTCGGGGGTTAGAAATTGAGGGGTGGAAGTTGTATGGGTTGGGAGAGAGTGTATGTCAATCTAACGGCATTAGTACATTTATAAGCTTCCAACCCCCGCGTAATCATAGATTTTCCCCTCAATCCTGTCAGCGCCTGACCGCTCTCCGCTGGCTCATAGCATGGCTGACTGGTGTGGTTCGGCACCGTTGTCAGATGATTGGCACTGTCGGTAAGGCGGGGAAGAAATTTATAAATGGCAGTGTTAGCGATTAGACTACATGTATGAGCCTCCTTGATCCATGCAATTTTTCTGTTATACATGCTTGTAGCTAACCTTTTTCTTAGAGGGGCTAACTTGTGTCGGACATTATCCTTTGACGTCAACCTTTGCTGCGTATTGGTTTGCAGTAGATTATACATACAATTCCATGAAGAAGGATAAATAAATGCTTACTTTGCTGAATGTGATATAGACTAGCAAACAGGATTAATCCCAATTCTTATAAATCAGATATGGTGATACTAAACTTCCAAGTCTCCATAGCCCCTTTCTCTTCCCAATATCTGGCATATTTTGTTTTTTGAAATGTTTTCAGTGTTTTTATAGGCATCACTCCTATGCCTGAACTTTGCAGTTTTTCGGCGACCTTAAACGTCTATCTCAGGTACATGTGAATTTCTACAATAGTTGGTAAAAATATCTCTGCCAGATAAAGGTTGGTAGTTTGAGGGTAAGTCAACGACTGTCGTCTATCTAGCAAATATGTAATTATTTTTCCCAACGATTTAGAAACACACATGTACCTAAAGATGACGTTTAAAGGATTCATAACTCGAATTTGTATGCCTGTACTATTATATGACTGCCGCTTTCACAGACGGGGTTTCGGGGCTCCATCGGAATGGACAGTCGTAACATATCGAACAATACCCACTGCTATAAATCGCAAATAGCCGCCACATAGGATCTGACACATCAAACGGAATTACACTTTGGGCCTATGACGAATTATGGGGAAATCATAGGCATATGAAACGGAAAATCCGATATCATGGCCACATGATTTTATGCGGAACAACGCACCCATTGCTTTTTGTCCTTTTGGATGTGTTTTTCTAGATGGCTTTGTCGGGTTGTTATATAATATTGGATTGTGTTAGAAACCTTTTGTACTTCAGATCCCCTACAAACTACGTTAATTTTCAAGCACCGATGCTCATCTCAACTTATTATTTCCACATTCAATATTATTGTAAATCATTGTAGACTAGAGATAGGATGCTAAGATGTGAAGCGAAATCTGTACGCTGGGTAACGTATCGGGTCGCAGTTATAATAGGGAGGATCAATTTAGGATTGGATTTGTTTGTTGCTGAAAAAAATGTCTAATCCACTCCGGTAGGAATTAGTTTGGCTTTTCTTTTCCTTCCGTGTTCCAACATGTTTTCTTATTATTAAATTGTGACGCGCGGCATTTCAATACAATGAATATTCGGTTGTCTCAATCAGCTATTAATGGTAGCCCAGGAAATAGAATCGTAAGTTAGAAGTTGTTTATAGCCATAAAAGGCGAAAAGGAACAAAAAATAGGGTTTTTTTTAAAAAAAACTTAAAAGTGACAATACCATATCCCGAAAACTAGAAAATTTTTACTAAGGTCATGTTGGTTTTATCTGATTGATCTGAAGCCAATCTACCTCCCGTGTCACTCTGACGCGTTATTTCTGGGACATCCTGTATATTTTCCATGTATTTTCCCTTAGTGAAAACGAATCTGAAGCTAGTATTGTGGATAGCTGTATAATAAGAGAGTTATTTATACATTTATATAACAGATTTGTGGATGGGGAATATTACAGGGTGCGTGCAGCATAACTTCCTGCTTTCAAAATTGAACTGTAAAATGTCTACATACCGGTCCGAATTCACTGTCACTGCGACTTCATCTTCTTCAAAGAACCAGGGACCAATGATTAAAACTAAGGAAATTGCACACCACACCGTGACTTTAGGCCTTTGATGCAATTCTTAACGATTTTTTGTTGACGGATCGACACAAATGAAAATGGGCTACATCGCTAAAAAAAAAATAGCGTCTTCAGGAACGACTCCGACAAGACGCTCATATGTCTGCAAGACTGCAGTTCTTCGTCTTATCGAACTTACGGTTTATCTGATCGTAGTGACCTATGTAACAATTGATAATACCACACGGGCATTATGTAAAAAACCTATAAAACGTCAAAAGAAAACAATAACATGTCAGCTTGCAGACTAGGTAGTTTTTAGGGTGCAAAAGATTCATTCCACGTTTGTTCACTATGACCACTATGAGCGTCCATCTATGGAGGAATGACTCAACTACACGCATTGTTGGTTGCATATGTTTTGTGAAGCCGGGTAGTCTGTAGTTTTCATCTCTGAGAAGGAAGTTGTTTGAATAGCAAGATCGCATCTGGTCTGCATGTGTATAAAATCAGCGATATTTGTTGTGTGAGAAAATTATTACTGAATATGCTGCCAATGGAGTATATCTATTAGCTGTGCCCGACGGGTTATTGATATATTGTCCTTTCTGAAGACAGGTTCAAAGTTATACATTACGATTTTTCCCGTCGTTTTGTGTTTTCAAAAACTTTGAGGGGCACTACGAGAAATCGCGACCGCGCCTGCGTTGTGTACAATGCAGCCACATCACAGAAAAATTAGTAATGACGCATCACACATCAAACATTTTTGCAATGTCTTACATCTAGGCACAGATTTGTGTTTTCTGTTGACTTCGCAAAATAAATTTCCTTAAAATTTAAATGACTAGAAATGAAAAATCATGTACTAATCTTTTCACTTTCATAAATATTCCTGTCTGTAGCATATTTTCTTACCTGTTCCTTGACGAACCAGGGATTTTCTTTTCTCATCTCTCTCATTTCTTAAATTCAGCAAATTTTCATATGTAATTTCCAGAATGAAAAAGAAAAAGTGGATGCGCAACTAATTTCTAATCTCAAGCAAGTGGATGTGTGTCTAATACATCAACCGTCCCAATGATTTTAAAAACGGAAGTTATCCTGCCACATCCTGTACATGGAAATTATATATTGGGATGCTCTGTGGACATGCATTAGTGCTTTTATCGTTCTTGTGCATTTTCTCTAAAATTTATCCAGTGACCCCTCAATTCTGACATCAGATTCGTGTTCATCGGAAAAATATAGTAGGGCCCCTAGCACAGATAACTTTTTATTTTGTGGGTCTGTGATAATTACTGCGCTGAGATGTAAGAAAATACATTTCTGGCTGATATGACAAATAGTACAGGTAGTCAAATCATATTATCAAATTTCCCCGAAATAATTGTATAGTCTGGTTTTATTGGCGCAAGTGGCTCAACAACACTGCCAACCCTTTCGATTGAATCCCAAAAAACACGTGTACTCATTCTTTGTTGTCGAATAAAAAGTTTTCCCACAAAAATTGGTGTACCCATTTCATGAGTCCATGTTTTGAATACCCCTTGAATAACTTGCAGCAGTAAAACCAGACTACAATTATTTCCCAAACCAGGGGTATTTTCATCTAATATGATTAGACTAAGGTATCTGAGAAAGTACACATCTAAGATGACTTCGGAAATTCTGTCAAAGGAGAAGACCTGTTGTTAAATAAAGAGTCAGCAAGAGAGTATGTACCTCTCTCCGGAGAAATAAACTTCATCCTGTGGGGCAATAGAGCTTGTCGTGTATACGACATGACATCGCAACTACACGGATATATATCTGACGTATTTTATCAGTAGTAGTATCTCGTGACGGCAATTCCACTAGCGCTCAACTGCATTTGACACTTACAATTTCGACGAGCAGTACAGTTTTATATCCGACCAACGACCGTCACGATTCACGGAATTGATTCCCTTCCTGCATTTCCCGACATGCCTCAATGGGGCTGTTCCATTAGTTCGAACATGACGCAGGGTTTTATACTGGACGGATTACTGAATGATTGTATATTGTACAAGATCTCTTCAGGGAATTCTTATGGATTAACTAAACTGAATCCTCACAAGCATCCATGTTTGTCTGGCCGCTAAATGAAATGCTTGAAATACTGTTTAAGAATGACAATTCTGAGGACAATATATTTTATCTTTTTGTTGTCCAAGTAACAGTTCGAGAGTTTTTCCTTTTAGTTCTTACGCCACAAAATTTCTAAAACGACATATTATGTTTTCTAGATGTTATATTGTGACATGTACATCACGAAAAACCATGTCTCTCATTTCCGTCGGTCTGTCTGTTTTTCGGTATGTATGTCCGCTAATCTTAGGACCGCCTATAACTTGGAAGTACTGCTCGGATTTGAGTATGATCCCGAGACAAAGAGGCAATCTTCCTAGTGGTACACGAGGGCGTCTCGCCCAAAAAAGGGCAGAATGGGCAAATCCAAACTGAAAACAATGCTCATTGTCTTTTTTGACATCAAAGGCATCGTCCACCATGAATTTGTTCCTCCCGAACAAACCGTCACAGCCAAGTTTTACGTGGAAGTGCTCAGGAGACTCAAACGAAGGGTCAGTCGGGTCCGACAAGACATCGCAGCCGACTGGAAGTTGCACCACGACAACGCCCCGGCTCACACCGTCTTTCTTGTGAACAGCTACCTGACCAAGGCCGGCATCCCAACGCTTCCGCAGCCGCCCTATAGCCCAGATGTGGCCCCCCGGACTTTTTTTTGTTTTCTCGCCGGAAAAGGCCGATGAAAGGCAAGCATTTTGAGACGACAGAGGGGATCCAAGCAGCATGCACCGCGGCTCTCAAGGCTATTCCGGAGAATGCCTCCCGTGACTCCTTCAATGCTTGAAAATCGCGTTGGCAGCGCTGCATCGACGCAGAAGGAGCCTATTTTGAAAGTTTTTAAAGAATTGTAACGATTAGCTCAATAATTTTTTTTAAATCGACTCAGTCCTGTTACTTTCCCTGTATGTCAGTTTTGTAGTACATGTACGTTTCCAACCCAGGTAATTCTGCACACCTATTAGAGGTATTCCAGAATTCAAAGATTCCTCCATACATTTGCTCTTCAAAGTTGAATTATAAATACGAGTATCACAATCCTATACAGTGTGTTACTATAACAGTTTGAATGGTCCTGTATTATTGTTGGACTTTCTTTCAAGAGCGGGAAAGCAAAGCCCAGGTGGTCCAGGGCTTTGTTGTTTGTTCGCGGTTCTTTTAAAATTACAATAAACGAAAAAGAAAAGACAATCCAACTGCCACTTGGAAGATAAATAAACAAAATATATTGTCAAAATTATTATTTGTACTTGAAAGTCTTCCATGGTGTTGGAAATGTCGTCAGTAAACTGTATTTCAAGCCTTTGTGGTTTCATTTAGCGACCAGAAAATCATGGAGATTATTAGAATGAAAAAGACAGGATAGGTTTGAAGTGTTACATTAAATCCCCACATTTACGAAAAGCCTTCAAGGATTATTGTTGTTTTTATACTGGAGCAGCTTCAAAAGAACAACCTAAATACGCGTAGCGCGATTGTCAAAGTTAGTATAAGTTACAGATATTCTGTTTATACAGTTTGATTTTCAAACATATCCGCCGCTCACTTTTTCTTTCAAACAGGTTAAGTTACAAGTCTCAAATTCGGCATACCATATTTTAACGTAAAAATAACAGCTGAAAATGACGACTGCAGCCCATCTTGTAGCAACTAGAATGGGGGTTCATGTCTTAGCTTCTTTTAAATCTCCTAATCAGTACTTACCGACTTACCGTGTAACCCTAAAAAATAAAATGACTATTTTTGAAAATGACTGGAATGCTCTCAAATCTGAGTGTTTTTGTATGTCGAATCACTTATAACTAGACACAAAATCATCAAAACTTGGCAGCCAGTCTGATCGCCAGTTTGAAAGATAACGATTTTATATTCTGGGGTTATAAGGTACTCATGAGCTCAACCATCAAGCTTCCAACCTCAAAAAATATTCCTAAATGGCGTCCTAGCAGCCATCTTGAAATTTTCAACACTTACAAGCAATGCATTCTTGGGTTTTTGTCAGTTTAAAACATTTATCACCAATACAACGTTTCGGATACTTTAAACGCCATCGTCATGTTTTAGTTAGTGAAAAATAAAGACATTTATGCGAAACAAATTTTGGCAGTTTGACAGTAGGTCAACGAAGGCGTAAGCACCTTTTTGGTTCAGAATGATTCAAAACACCTGAATAGCCCTTGCCCGGAGCGAGAAAACAATTTAAAAAATTTGTTTAAAAAACACTTAAGCAATTTTTGACGCAATGTCAGGCACGAAAACATGCAGATTCGCTGAAAGGGCTCCTTTTTGTATAAGATTGTGCACAAAAACTATTCAGAATATTTGTCAGAAGCAGCGAAGAACTGCCTGGACTATTTAATCCTAGCTCTAGGGAAACGCTTTAATCAATGTTTACTGGAGAATTCCGAATAATCAACCTTAAATAATCTGTGAGTCTGAGATATTCCTCTTTTATATAGTAAAACTAACGTTTTGAAGTGGAAAAGCCCATTTACTGCGTGCATTACATCCGCTATACTTTCAATTATATCTAACGTCAGTTCAGGCTTTTCGCTGAGTTTCCAGGTTGATTGACGAAAACGTTATTACATGCTGGAAACCGAAAAAAGTTCATTTATAATACAACAATGTTGTCGATCGAGCGAGCCTTTCGGTGTCAGGTGTCCTGTTCATAAAACGCTGTTGACAGCTTTGGTGGGGGTTTTTGAGTGGACGAGAGTCTTGTACGTTACCAGTGGCGTGTCGGTTATTTCTTATAAATATAAATGGTGGGCCATCATTTGTTTTTTCTAAGTTGGTATTATTTTGACAGTTGGTAACACTTCCATGGTCAACATATTAACAGATATATTGTGCAAACTTCCGCTGTGAGCAATGGATCGTTTTAATCTTGAACAAAGGTGGGAAATATTGAAAAACTATTGTCAAAGTGAGTGCTGTGTTGCAGAAACTTTGCGAAAATTGAGAAGACTATTTGGTCGGACTGGTATACGAAAATTCGTGAAGAAAGTTCGTGAAACTGGCCTGCTTGTGGATAACAGAAGGTATGAGCGTGTTCGACCCGTACGTACGGCGAAAAAAAAATGCTGCTGTTACCCAGAATGTGCGTGAAAATGTCAACTCGCCACAGAGCACAACAAGTGGGTATCAGTCGCACTTCTGTGCGGAGAATATTGCATAACGACCTGGGATTACTTCCTTACAATGTGCAACTCATGCAAGAGTTGAAATAAAATGACCATCCGCTTCGATATCGTTTCTCTGTGTGGGCTCTAAATCAATTGGAAACGGACGTCAATTTTGGTCGCCGAATCATCTTTTCGGACGAAGTCCATTTCCATCTGAGAGGTTACGTTAACGAGCAGAACTGTGGGATTTGAGGTTCTGAAAATCCACAACCCGTCATAGAAAAACCAATGCTTCCAACAAAAGTAATTGTTTGGTGTGGCTTTTGGAGTTTGGAGTGGTGGGATTATTAGTCCCTACTTTTTTCAAGATGAAGATGGTAAGAGCGTAACGGTAAATTAGGAACATTATAGAGACATGTTGAGGAGTTTTTGTGGCCACTATTAGACGACATGTACTTGCACAATCTCTGGTTCCAGCAGGATGGTGCAACATGCCACACCAGCCGTGAAACAATCGATCTTTTACACACTAAGTTTGGCCATCGCGTTATCAACCGTTTTGGAGACGTCAATTGGTCAGCCCCCAGCTGTGATTTGACGCCCATGGATTACTTTCTATGAGGTACTCTTAAGGACCGCTGTTACACTAACGATCCTCAAATAACTGATGTTCTTAAGGTAAATATCCGTCGAGTTATTGATGAAATAGGTCCCCAAGCTATCGAAAATGTGCTTCAAAATTGGGTTGAGAGGATGGACTACTGCCACGCCAGCCGCGGCAGCCATTTAACTGAAATTGTTTTTCATAAATAATTGGACGGTGTATTCTTTTGAATAAAGTATCGAGTGTTACATATTATTGAAGAACGTACTTCTAATACCAATTTAAAAAATAAACCAAGTTCAGCTACTCATGGATTCCTAACCTGTCATCATGAATGTTCATTAGCAACGTATGACGAACAAAACGGTTCCAATCTCATGCACCTAAATAAACATACGTTCCAATGAATATCCAATATTCGCCAAACAGCCACTAGTTCCTACTTATAAATGAGATCTGAGATTTTTCGTCAAATTTTACAAAACTATAACTTTTTCGTAAAAATTTAAAACATTTCGAGAACTAGTCTTCTACACGAACACCTTTCTTCCGTATTATCTTGTCTAGGATTTTAAAATATATACCTATGTATCAATTACATAGGTACAGAAATATGCATGTCTACTACACAAAAAATGGTGTCAAGTAGGTTGGCTCGGTACTTTCTATTCGGTCCAAGTCAGCCCCTTTGAACTAGCTACCGGCATGTATAACAAAAAAATAAACTGGTCAAGTCAGCAAAATAGGCACATATACAATTAATACATATTCCATAGTCCCTCTCAGTTTGATAACACTAACGCTAGTTTCTTCCTTACCCTAAGCACCACTTTGATAACAATCAGCTATGGAACTCTCCTGTCAGTATCAAAAACGACGTGTAAATTCCCCTAGTTCAACGATCAAATATTTTTTACGCAATCAAACCTGATACTTCTTATGACTGCTCCGCTAGGATGATAGGTATTTTAAATACCCTATAAAGTTAGTTATAAAAATTGATGGCAACTGAATTCTCCTTACTAGGAAAATATGCCGCTCTCCACAGGGTGATTCATAATTACATGACAACACAAACATATGTTTGTTATTTACATTGAACACTCAATGGATTGAGAATATCGCAGCAGCGAAGAATACCTGGCAAAATTGACAAATTTTCCATTTACCTGTACCAGTACAAATTTGTTTTAAAAGCTTTACCATAAACATATATTGTATATATATATATATATATGTATATACAGGGTGGCGCATCGAAAACGAAACAGACGCATTTACTGGCAGCTCAGTTTTTTTGAAAAACGCTCAGACCCGTCGATTTTTAAAAATGAAGAATGAACTGACCCGTCAAGCAAGTAAATGTTGAAAATGGCCACCATGACTCTCCATGCAATAATAAAGATTTTGCTCAAAACGTTGCCGCACATTTTGCAATATTTGAGAAGTAATTTGAAGGCTGTCATTCACAATTCTTTGTCGCAGGTCTTCTAATGATGTTGGCTGAGTAGCATAGATTTTGCTTTTTAAATGACCCCACATAAAGAAATCCAAAGGTGATAAATCTGGCGATCTTAGGGGCCATTCAATGGCACCTCTTCTACCGATCCATCGATCTGGAAACGTCTGATCTAAATATTGTCGAACACGTAATGCGTAATGTGTCGGGGCACCATCCTGTTGGAACATCAACCTATTCGCAATGTACCGCCGATCATTCTGATTTTCAAATATGGCTGTTAATGCAGGATCTATGGCGTCTTCCAGTAATTCCAAATACATTTCACCGGTCAAATTTCCAGGTAAGAAAAAAGGAGCAACTAAATGATCGCCAAAAATACCAGCCCAAACATTTAATTTTTGTGGCTGCTGTGTATGAACCTCATGATAAATTCTGGGATTAGAATCGGACCAATATCGGCAGTTATGACGATTTACTACGCCATTTAAGAAAAAGAAACATTCGTCGGAAAAGAAAGTGTTGAATAGAAAATGTTCATCGTTTACAATTAGTTCACTCATATCTTCACAAAATTTTAATCGCCGATTAAAATCGTCCTCATTAAGTTCTTGTACCAGGTGAATTTTATACGGATGAAAACTATGGGCCTTTAGAATCCGTTTAACAGTACGTCGACTAACACCACACACAGTCTCCAATTTGCGGGTACTTATCGTAGGATCTACATAAACTTGCCCTAAAACCCCCACTTCTATTGCTTCGTTCCTTATGGGATTTTCAATGTTGCGTTTTTTCTTGGCGACTGACCCAATTTCCCGAAATTTAGCTAAAAGTTCTAGAACATATTTTCGTTGCACGTTACTGATCTCATGTCACTCATTAAATATTTCTGCTGTTCTATTAGCGCGCTGATTATTTCCGAAAAATATTTCGATAATTTCAAACCTTTCTGCTGTGGAATATACCATGGTTACTTTATGTAATAAAGCGTTACAAGTTGTTTTAGCAACAAAGTTTGGTCAGATCAATCGCAAAAAATGTACTAAATTCCTATTTAAAATAAGTACGAGATATTTCCTTATCTTTCTTCAGGAAATAACTTTTTTGCCACAAAAAAAAACGCTACAATAGCTATTTTCAACAACAAAATGATAAACTTACTTATTAAGTAAATTCTTTTAGTCAAATTTCTTCTGAAAGTAGTACAAACTAATCTGATGTATCTATTAAAGTCTACTTTAAGTTTTAAATCAATAAATCTTCAAAACTACTGAACTGAAGCTCATGTATTTTACATCATTATAAAGGGAATTGAAAGACCTTTAAAATAAGGTATCACTCGATCCCCCTTTTCATTTAAGATTTTAGGGCTGGTGTCACCCCCGCCCAGGGGACTGCACGTGCTAACGTGGTTTTTTGCCAAACTTGTGTCCCCCTCGAAAACAAAATCGACGGGTCTGAGCGTTTTTCCAAAAAAACAACTAAGCTGCCAGTAAATGCGTCTGTTTCGTTGTCGATGCGCCACCCTGTCTAGTTCATCTCAACCTATCATACACGTCCGCAATATTCCTCAACACGTCCTTGTTCCAGCATCACACACATTAACTCTGATGAACGTTCGAGATGGAAGTAGGGCACCAGGAAATGAATTCACATTATTCTTTTTCAGCGCCAACTCACGATAACAGTAAAAAATAATAATAAAGAAGGAATCATTATGCATCTGGCAGAGATAAGCGCCACTTCCACTTTTCCACCCTTCTGGCTCATTTCTCTTGCGAGGAAAAAATGTAAATGATAGTAACTCCTTGACGCCGAGTGGAATCTCAAGAAAATCTACCAAAGAGCTGCGAAATGACCAGAGTTTGTTGAGATTGCGTAAAACAAGACTATTAGCTTGGGAATACAGTTGTAGTAATATAAAATACTAACAGTTGTATCCATATTATACAGGTATGTTTGCTTCAATGCCTGAAAGAATATCCATCTAGGGATTCATTACTCAATACTAGAACAAAAACATTACGTTTGTCTGCCGAAAAGTCATTTGAATACCTCAATAATGGGACCCGATGTGATGATTAAAATATGCAATAAATTGCCTAAATATGTGACAAATGTCTCTAATATCAAGAGTTTTTTGAATAAATATTACTGTGACATTTATATTGGAAATACCAGTTGATTATGACAATTATTATATTTAAAAACTGTTATGTAATCTTTTTTTTACTGACTTTTCCTATGTCAAATATTTAAATTTGATCCCTGGAAATAAAGAATTACGAATTTTGGGAATCACAATATACTAATTAATGCATAACCAGTTCACTATGTGGAATATTTCTAAAATTCACTAAAACAAGGGTTGTCATTGGTGAGACGGTAGCAGAAATTAACACAAGTCCTATATAATTTTTCCAAAGCCGCAGCCTAGCAGTTAGGTATCTCCACTCAAACAAAAGACTGTGTGCGCAAGTAGATGAAAATCTGACGATTTTGCCAAAAATAGGGTAGAATGTTTTATAGGTGTTTTAAACGCGCCCTACAATTGCAGGGCGCTTGTGTGGCCTCCTTGATTGTCATAGTTTTCTACTTCTCCGTGTCAGAACTCTATTTTGAGGTTATGTCACAAACATCTATTTACATCAAATTGTGCTTGCTTTTGAGTTATATCATGTTTTATCAGCCTGAAATTTCCTACAATTTAAGAAGAAAACATATCTTCACAATAGGAGAGCGCTGACGCTGACACGGGACAAGTGAAATCTAGAAATTTTTGAAGGAAAGAAAGGAGTATGACAATCAAGGAGGCCATAAACGCGCCCTACAATTGTAGGGACGACTGACGATACGGGCCTAAGCTACCGAATTTTTCAAAGTATCATACCAAACATTTATCCTATCTTCGTGACAAATTTAAATTTGTAGGTTACGTTCACTCCCCAGAAATGAAACCGCTCATGCCCTCTGGCTCAACGCCTAATAATACAAACGAGGATATGAAGCGTCATCGTTGACGAAGATAAGTCACGTATACATGGCAGCGACCGATAACCGTCGGCAAACAGAATTCATGCGAGTGTGACTGTGGTCGGCAATGTATTAAACGTAAAGTTATTGCCCGTTTAGAAGCGCTGTTATGATGAATATACCATATAGTTACAGTATCATTTTTAGTTCTAGTCTGTACGTGTAACTCTATGGCGTCGCGTAAATATTGATTAGTAAGTGGGTGCCTGGCGTGGTGGTCCGACCCACATTCCCGTCAGCACCATCTCCAACAGCAGCAGCCGTGCACTCTACTGACGGCCGGGCGTTGAGAGCATGAGGGCACACAACCTTGCCTTTGACCCTTTTAGGAAATGGATATAGAGCTAGCCAGCCAGCGGCCACTCTGCTGAAAGATATGCGCGATGGCTCTTCAAGCTTGCAACGTGCTACAATTTGATTACTGAGCTGAAAATTATTCTAATGCGTAACGGTAGCGCCGGGAGATGTATCCTCCACGCTTTTCGGTTGATTTGATTGAAAAGCAGCTGTCGTCGGATACTGGTTTACCTGTAGTATGTTTTATTGCTGCCGTTTTGGAACTAAGTAGACGAGAAAGTAATTTGTAAACAAAATGATTAAATATTGGAAGCAAGTAAAAATAATTGGCAGGAGGAAAATGTCTTTGATGTAGAACCTGAGACAATGGTTTCGTCAAACTCATACTACAGATGTATATCTTATGTATATGTTACCGGACAAACCCGATTTTAGGATAAACTAGTTTTTCCTAAGCCAAATCAGTGTATCCGAAGAGCGATAGGATGAACTAGCTTATCCTAGTCTTAACTGGTTTGTGCTGAAATCAATTAAGTATGATTAGGTAAGACTGATTTATCCTAGTCTACATACAGTCTCTTCACAACATAAATGTCTTTACTACTAATTGAAGAAAATACTATTATTACAAACATGTTTAATAACTTTTATTATTTAGTTGTTATTTCATGTCAAACTAGTAAGGTATTTCGAGTTGCACAGAACGTTATTTTTCTTGCAAAAGGCATCGTTTGACGTACACTTCTTGGTGCAACTACACTTAAAAAAACCTTGGCCTGTTCTATCTGAATGTGTGATCGCTGCGGTTCTTAACGAAAGTTCAATGTTTTTGTTCACTTCTTCTTCCAACAAAAACTTTTGTGCGCGGATATCAAATTCATTTCTGAAATGAAAATATTTAATTTAAATAAAATAAAAACCGAAATAAAATAAACAATTACCTGCAAGCAGTTTAGGCTAGAACAAATCAGTTTTTCCTAATCTTAATTAACTTGTTTCAGTATAAACTAGTTCATGCTATCGCCTCAGATAAACTGATTGGGCCTAGGAAAAACTAGTTTATCCTAAAATTGAGTTTGTCCGGTAACATATACAGGGTGTCCAATAAGTACCACGACAAACTTACGGAGAAGGTAGGCTTTCTACTGACCTCCCAAATAACAAAACCTTACCTATATAAAAGTTCACCGTTTTTGAGATATTGAATTTTTTCTTAAATTAAAAAAAACTAACCTTTTCATCTGTGGTCTTTAGGTGCATGCGTAAATAAGGTTCATTTTTTCTATAATATACTTCTAGATAGTTGTTTTATCATATACAAATGCAATGTAGTTAAAAGATATTAAGGAACAATGATCAAATAAAGACTATTTTGGGATTTATTTAGTTTTATCAAAACCAAGCATAAGTGCAAACTTTACATTATTATCATTAAAAAGAAATACAGGATAGTCCCAACTGCTTGTTTGGCCAATAAAACCACTTGTATTGATAGAATCTTCTTTATTGTAAATATTTCAATCACAAAGGTGATCTTCTCCAGTACAATGCCATATAATGGGTGATTTTTTTGCTAGTATCTTTTTGGCAACACTGTTTTTGACAGATGACGCGTGAACCGTGTCTTGTGTCATTGTCAAAATTGTTCAGTTTGGTCTATAATTTAACCATGAATCGACTTACGAACGAACAACGCTTGCAAATTATTGAATTTTACTATAAAAATTCATGCTCGGTTAAGAGAGTGCATCGAGCACTGCTTCCAATTTATGGGCAATTTGGTCGGCCTACTGAGGGAGCTATTCGGAAGCTTGTGACTGAATTTCGAACCCAGTTTACAATATTGGACATTAAACCACCAACACGCAGACGTAGAGTGAGGACTGAAGAAAATATTGCGGCTGTATCCGCCAGTGTTAGTGATGACCGTGAAATGTCGATTCGCCGCCGTTCGCAGCAATTGGGCCTCTGTTACTCCACTACGTGGAAAGCTTTGCGACAGGATTTGGGTGTAAAACCTTATAAGACACAGCTGGTGCAAGAATTGAAGCCACACGACTTCCCACAACGTTTCAATTTGGTGAATGGGCGCTGGCAAAGTTGGAGGAACATCCACATTTTTATCGAAAAATTGTGTTCAGCGACGAAGCTCATTTCTAGTTGAATGGGTACGTTAACAAGCAAAATTGCCGCATCTGGAGTGAAGACCAGCCAGAAGCATTGCAAGAGCTAGCAATGCATCCCGAAAAAAATACTGTTTGGTGTAGATTATGGGCCGGTGGCATCATCGGGCCGTACTTCTTCAAGGACGACAATGGCCGGAACGTAACTGTGAATGGCGAGTGCCAGCGTGCGATGATAACAAACTTTTTTTTGCCCAAAATGGAAGAGCTAGACTTGGTTGACATGTGGTTTCAACAAGACGGTGCCACATGCCACACCGCACACGAAACAATGGCCCTATAGAGAGGCGAGTTCGGTGAACAGTTTATCTCACGTTTGGGGCCCGTCAATTGGCCGCCTAGATCGTGTGATTTAACGCCGTTGGACTATTTCTTGTGGGGCCATGTTAAGGCTAATGTCTACAGGGATAAACCAGCAACGATTGACGCACTGGAAGCCAATATTGAAGCATTTATTCGTGAGATACCGGCCGATATGTTGGAGAGAGTGTGCCAAAATTGGACCTTGCGCATGGGCCATCTAAAGCGGAGCCGCGGCCAACATTTACATGAAATAATCTTTAAACATATTAAATTATATCGACCGTTCTATCGACTCAAATAAAGATTTAATCGTTTTTTCAAATTTTTTGTGTTTTTTTTGAAAATCAAGTCCTGTACCTCTTAAAAAATCACCCGTTAAAATATATTACCATTGTACTGAAGAATATTCTGTCAATACATGTTTCATTGACCGGACAAGTATGGAGCATTATCGACATGTAAACCATAAGATATGTTTCAGATGTTACACTAAGAAATACTGTTCTGTTTAATTTAAAACTTTCGTGAATTTCTGGGACGCCCTTTATCCCGTGGATATCATCCAGCCATCCCAGATCTAGAGCAATGCAGCTAAGGGGCCCTGCTATTACCAACCTGGCCACATGGAAAACACAAACAACCTTAGCGGATATCTCCAGTATACATGCCAGAATAAAAGGCGGAGCGCGCCCTCATAAGAAGCGCACTCTTCCGCCCTATTCTATCGCGGAATACACTGAGAAAATAGGGCAGGACAGTATCTAAAATATAGGAGGCGGGTTGGTAAAATATGAGGCTTGCTCTGTGCTGATATCGTAGTTCTCTTTGTCCTTTGCGTTGTGAGCTGTACAACGGATAGTGTCGTCCAGGAGAAGTGAATGCCATTTTTAATCCTCGACATGGGCTCTAAGAAATGTATTTATGATATAACAGCTACCGCCCTATTGGCCGTATCAACGTAGTTTTTTTCACAACATCACGCATATCATTAGGTCGTACGCTTATTTAAAATTTCTCAAGTGCTAGATGCTTTTAAACCCTCTTGATTACAACTGCAACAACTGAAAGAAGGTTGTCGAAATTAAAAGTAAATAAAATCTCGTGAGACTTCTATGAATCAACTTTGACTATCAAGCATGGACTTGTCTTGAGAGCTATAGATCGTTTAATAAAAAAAATCGGAAAAAGTAGTGCGAAGTTGATTAACTCGGTACTTTCCAAGCATTCACCTAAGCCTATTTTCAAATAAGCCTTGCTGAAGAAACAAAAATTTTGAGCTCTATAATGTTTTTGAATATGCCCTAACATGAAGCAATCAGAAACAGTGAAAGCAAATGTTCGTGTTGTAGACATCCCAAAACAAAAATCATTGACCCGAACTTCTAAAATTTCCGCATTTACATATATTTTGCTAATTAATAACGCCTATTCATTGTGTTTTTGCACATAATAAGGTATTTCAATAGCTTTAAATGGTGCGGATTCTAAAAAAAAAAAAATCAAATGGGTTACATTTTCGGTCATGGATTCTTTTAACCTCCGTCTAGTTTTAGTTTACTACTAGGTAATTTTGTTACTGTACAAAATTCCATCACAATCGGTTCAATGGTGCCCGAGATTGTGATATTAAATATTTAGCGTGTTTAAATGAGTTCGTAAAAATGAATTTAGAAATTATTTATTTTCAGATAGGAAAAGGTCCCTGTCGATGCTACTTACCACTTCACTATGTCCATCTCCTCCTCTAGAAAGAATTCTAAGTCCACTGAAACTCGTGATTTGATAGTACCTTGGACGTTCCGTACATTTATTATGTCAAATTGTATTGATCTATTATAATATTCAATTGTTTGGGCTTCCAGCAACATTTCAACTTCGATATGATTATACACTGAGAACCAAATTTTTCTGACGGCTTGAATTCAATGTGTACAAGAGAGAAGTGTGTATAGACACATATGTAAGGAGTTAGAGGCCGGATTCTTTTCACCCAAATAATGGTTTTATTTTGAGCGTTTTTTAATTGTGAATTGTGTCGAATCTGTTTAGGATTATTTCCAGATCTATTTACATCAAATTGTGCTTGCTTTTGAGTTATATCATGTTTTATCAGCCTGAAATTTCCTACAATTTAAGAAGAAAACATATCTTCACAATAGGAGAGCGCTGACGCTGACACGGGACAAGTGAAATCTAGAAATTTTTGAAGGAAAGAAAGGAGTATGACAATCAAGGAGGCCATAAACGCGCCCTACAATTGTAGGGACGACTGACGATACGGGCCTAAGCTACCGAATTTTTCAAAGTATCATACCAAACATTTATCCTATCTTCGTGACAAATTTAAATTTGTAGGTTACGTTCACTCCCCAGAAATGAAACCGCTCATGCCCTCTGGCTCAACGCCTAATAATACAAACGAGGATATGAAGCGTCATCGTTGACGAAGATAAGTCACGTATACATGGCAGCGACCGATAACCGTCGGCAAACAGAATTCATGCGAGTGTGACTGTGGTCGGCAATGTATTAAACGTAAAGTTATTGCCCGTTTAGAAGCGCTGTTATGATGAATATACCATATAGTTACAGTATCATTTTTAGTTCTAGTCTGTACGTGTAACTCTATGGCGTCGCGTAAATATTGATTAGTAAGTGGGTGCCTGGCGTGGTGGTCCGACCCACATTCCCGTCAGCACCATCTCCAACAGCAGCAGCCGTGCACTCTACTGACGGCCGGGCGTTGAGAGCATGAGGGCACACAACCTTGCCTTTGACCCTTTTAGGAAATGGATATAGAGCTAGCCAGCCAGCGGCCACTCTGCTGAAAGATATGCGCGATGGCTCTTCAAGCTTGCAACGTGCTACAATTTGATTACTGAGCTGAAAATTATTCTAATGCGTAACGGTAGCGCCGGGAGATGTATCCTCCACGCTTTTCGGTTGATTTGATTGAAAAGCAGCTGTCGTCGGATACTGGTTTACCTGTAGTATGTTTTATTGCTGCCGTTTTGGAACTAAGTAGACGAGAAAGTAATTTGTAAACAAAATGATTAAATATTGGAAGCAAGTAAAAATAATTGGCAGGAGGAAAATGTCTTTGATGTAGAACCTGAGACAATGGTTTCGTCAAACTCATACTACAGATGTATATCTTATGTATATGTTACCGGACAAACCCGATTTTAGGATAAACTAGTTTTTCCTAAGCCAAATCAGTGTATCCGAAGAGCGATAGGATGAACTAGCTTATCCTAGTCTTAACTGGTTTGTGCTGAAATCAATTAAGTATGATTAGGTAAGACTGATTTATCCTAGTCTACATACAGTCTCTTCACAACATAAATGTCTTTACTACTAATTGAAGAAAATACTATTATTACAAACATGTTTAATAACTTTTATTATTTAGTTGTTATTTCATGTCAAACTAGTAAGGTATTTCGAGTTGCACAGAACGTTATTTTTCTTGCAAAAGGCATCGTTTGACGTACACTTCTTGGTGCAACTACACTTAAAAAAACCTTGGCCTGTTCTATCTGAATGTGTGATCGCTGCGGTTCTTAACGAAAGTTCAATGTTTTTGTTCACTTCTTCTTCCAACAAAAACTTTTGTGCGCGGATATCAAATTCATTTCTGAAATGAAAATATTTAATTTAAATAAAATAAAAACCGAAATAAAATAAACAATTACCTGCAAGCAGTTTAGGCTAGAACAAATCAGTTTTTCCTAATCTTAATTAACTTGTTTCAGTATAAACTAGTTCATGCTATCGCCTCAGATAAACTGATTGGGCCTAGGAAAAACTAGTTTATCCTAAAATTGAGTTTGTCCGGTAACATATACAGGGTGTCCAATAAGTACCACGACAAACTTACGGAGAAGGTAGGCTTTCTACTGACCTCCCAAATAACAAAACCTTACCTATATAAAAGTTCACCGTTTTTGAGATATTGAATTTTTTCTTAAATTAAAAAAAACTAACCTTTTCATCTGTGGTCTTTAGGTGCATGCGTAAATAAGGTTCATTTTTTCTATAATATACTTCTAGATAGTTGTTTTATCATATACAAATGCAATGTAGTTAAAAGATATTAAGGAACAATGATCAAATAAAGACTATTTTGGGATTTATTTAGTTTTATCAAAACCAAGCATAAGTGCAAACTTTACATTATTATCATTAAAAAGAAATACAGGATAGTCCCAACTGCTTGTTTGGCCAATAAAACCACTTGTATTGATAGAATCTTCTTTATTGTAAATATTTCAATCACAAAGGTGATCTTCTCCAGTACAATGCCATATAATGGGTGATTTTTTTGCTAGTATCTTTTTGGCAACACTGTTTTTGACAGATGACGCGTGAACCGTGTCTTGTGTCATTGTCAAAATTGTTCAGTTTGGTCTATAATTTAACCATGAATCGACTTACGAACGAACAACGCTTGCAAATTATTGAATTTTACTATAAAAATTCATGCTCGGTTAAGAGAGTGCATCGAGCACTGCTTCCAATTTATGGGCAATTTGGTCGGCCTACTGAGGGAGCTATTCGGAAGCTTGTGACTGAATTTCGAACCCAGTTTACAATATTGGACATTAAACCACCAACACGCAGACGTAGAGTGAGGACTGAAGAAAATATTGCGGCTGTATCCGCCAGTGTTAGTGATGACCGTGAAATGTCGATTCGCCGCCGTTCGCAGCAATTGGGCCTCTGTTACTCCACTACGTGGAAAGCTTTGCGACAGGATTTGGGTGTAAAACCTTATAAGACACAGCTGGTGCAAGAATTGAAGCCACACGACTTCCCACAACGTTTCAATTTGGTGAATGGGCGCTGGCAAAGTTGGAGGAACATCCACATTTTTATCGAAAAATTGTGTTCAGCGACGAAGCTCATTTCTAGTTGAATGGGTACGTTAACAAGCAAAATTGCCGCATCTGGAGTGAAGACCAGCCAGAAGCATTGCAAGAGCTAGCAATGCATCCCGAAAAAAATACTGTTTGGTGTAGATTATGGGCCGGTGGCATCATCGGGCCGTACTTCTTCAAGGACGACAATGGCCGGAACGTAACTGTGAATGGCGAGTGCCAGCGTGCGATGATAACAAACTTTTTTTTGCCCAAAATGGAAGAGCTAGACTTGGTTGACATGTGGTTTCAACAAGACGGTGCCACATGCCACACCGCACACGAAACAATGGCCCTATAGAGAGGCGAGTTCGGTGAACAGTTTATCTCACGTTTGGGGCCCGTCAATTGGCCGCCTAGATCGTGTGATTTAACGCCGTTGGACTATTTCTTGTGGGGCCATGTTAAGGCTAATGTCTACAGGGATAAACCAGCAACGATTGACGCACTGGAAGCCAATATTGAAGCATTTATTCGTGAGATACCGGCCGATATGTTGGAGAGAGTGTGCCAAAATTGGACCTTGCGCATGGGCCATCTAAAGCGGAGCCGCGGCCAACATTTACATGAAATAATCTTTAAACATATTAAATTATATCGACCGTTCTATCGACTCAAATAAAGATTTAATCGTTTTTTCAAATTTTTTGTGTTTTTTTTGAAAATCAAGTCCTGTACCTCTTAAAAAATCACCCGTTAAAATATATTACCATTGTACTGAAGAATATTCTGTCAATACATGTTTCATTGACCGGACAAGTATGGAGCATTATCGACATGTAAACCATAAGATATGTTTCAGATGTTACACTAAGAAATACTGTTCTGTTTAATTTAAAACTTTCGTGAATTTCTGGGACGCCCTTTATCCCGTGGATATCATCCAGCCATCCCAGATCTAGAGCAATGCAGCTAAGGGGCCCTGCTATTACCAACCTGGCCACATGGAAAACACAAACAACCTTAGCGGATATCTCCAGTATACATGCCAGAATAAAAGGCGGAGCGCGCCCTCATAAGAAGCGCACTCTTCCGCCCTATTCTATCGCGGAATACACTGAGAAAATAGGGCAGGACAGTATCTAAAATATAGGAGGCGGGTTGGTAAAATATGAGGCTTGCTCTGTGCTGATATCGTAGTTCTCTTTGTCCTTTGCGTTGTGAGCTGTACAACGGATAGTGTCGTCCAGGAGAAGTGAATGCCATTTTTAATCCTCGACATGGGCTCTAAGAAATGTATTTATGATATAACAGCTACCGCCCTATTGGCCGTATCAACGTAGTTTTTTTCACAACATCACGCATATCATTAGGTCGTACGCTTATTTAAAATTTCTCAAGTGCTAGATGCTTTTAAACCCTCTTGATTACAACTGCAACAACTGAAAGAAGGTTGTCGAAATTAAAAGTAAATAAAATCTCGTGAGACTTCTATGAATCAACTTTGACTATCAAGCATGGACTTGTCTTGAGAGCTATAGATCGTTTAATAAAAAAAATCGGAAAAAGTAGTGCGAAGTTGATTAACTCGGTACTTTCCAAGCATTCACCTAAGCCTATTTTCAAATAAGCCTTGCTGAAGAAACAAAAATTTTGAGCTCTATAATGTTTTTGAATATGCCCTAACATGAAGCAATCAGAAACAGTGAAAGCAAATGTTCGTGTTGTAGACATCCCAAAACAAAAATCATTGACCCGAACTTCTAAAATTTCCGCATTTACATATATTTTGCTAATTAATAACGCCTATTCATTGTGTTTTTGCACATAATAAGGTATTTCAATAGCTTTAAATGGTGCGGATTATAAAAAAAAAAAAATCAAATGGGTTACATTTTCGGTCATGGATTCTTTTAACCTCCGTCTAGTTTTAGTTTACTACTAGGTAATTTTGTTACTGTACAAAATTCCATCACAATCGGTTCAATGGTGCCCGAGATTGTGATATTAAATATTTAGCGTGTTTAAATGAGTTCGTAAAAATGAATTTAGAAATTATTTATTTTCAGATAGGAAAAGGTCCCTGTCGATGCTACTTACCACTTCACTATGTCCATCTCCTCCTCTAGAAAGAATTCTAAGTCCACTGAAACTCGTGATTTGATAGTACCTTGGACGTTCCGTACATTTATTATGTCAAATTGTATTGATCTATTATAATATTCAATTGTTTGGGCTTCCAGCAACATTTCAACTTCGATATGATTATACACTGAGAACCAAATTTTTCTGACGGCTTGAATTCAATGTGTACAAGAGAGAAGTGTGTATAGACACATATGTAAGGAGTTAGAGGCCGGATTCTTTTCACCCAAATAATGGTTTTATTTTGAGCGTTTTTTAATTGTGAATTGTGTCGAATCTGTTTAGGATTATTTCCAGATCGGTTCTAACGGCGCTCCCTTTTAGGTCGAAATGAAAGGTCAGGATCGCCACAAATTCTGCAACATTGCATCATTGGTTCGTTTGGTAACACCGCATCTTGTATATTACAAGGCGAGGTTTCCACCACCATGATCATAGTTGAGCGATTTTGGTCAGTACCCATCTAACGCTCGCTTCGAAATGACTTTCTCACGCAGGCAGTGATCATTTGTATTGCGTAACGTTATTTGTTACATTTTCCGACCACAGTGCTGTCGCAAAATGTAACAATAACTCTGGATGTGTTGATTTTATCACCATCGGTGGAAATCAAAGATAATTCTAAAATAAATCAAAACACTAAGTCACATCAAAATTGAAATAATTAATTGTAATCAAAATGAAAACAAAATATTAAATAAAATGTTCGAACAGATCTCCTTCTTGGGTTTGACAGTAACCTAACCTATTGTAGCAGCCTGTGCGAACATTTTCTTGCAAAGTGGTGATGACCTTCGCCCTTTACCCGGCTTCTATCTGTTTCTAACATGTGTTGATATACACTTCTCGCGATTCGCTCTCGTTCACCTTGTACTCAAGCCGTCAGACGTATTCGGAATTCACTGTATAAGCATTTGCAGACATTGACGCATGTAGTTTCAAATATGGTGAAAGCCTAATGATAGATGAGGAATATATGTGATCTTTCACCATATTTGTAGAAAGATCCACGGCCTTGCGTTGGCATGATTTCCATATCACTTTGTCCAGGACACATATAATTAGCCCAGTTTCTGTGCAATATCCTGTAGAATCATCACGGCGCTTTCATTCCAAAAGCACCCCATAAACTTGTCTTGGGAGGTAACAATGGAATTTCCTATTCACGTCCTGTAATAGTGTTAGATAAAAGCGATAAGGCTTCAGTTCACCGTATACACTAAACCTTTACGGCCCGTCCTAAAAAGTTATATGCAAAACGCCAATGAAACCGAATTGAATGAAATTAATATACGAGCCAGCGAGATACCAGAGCTATAAAACGGAGCTATAAACAGACGAAAATTTACATTGTTAGCTCACATCGCTACGCACAAAGTTATTACACTCGGAGATGCGATGAAGCACCTACAGTTGATGACTTGATAATAAAAAAGTAGAGAGTGCCTGTGCATGTTCTCTAACATTTTAGTTGAAAACTATATTGTAATATTTCAACACTCACTATAATAATAGTACATTACATATCTTGATGGAGAAGTATGTCAAAAGGAAACTTATTAATGACAACGTATGGGATTAGTGAAATGATAATAACATGTGATTTACTGCTTTAATACTCTATAAAAACAAATTTATTACCTTTTATCGTGGTGTTCTTAATCAATATATATATATATATATATATATATATATATATATATATATATATATATATATATATATATATATATACAGGGTTATCCAAATTAAGTGTCCACCATTAGTAACTTTGTTATTAGTGAAAATACAAAGTTGTTTGAATTAGCAAACTAGTAGCATTTTTAACGCTGGTAAAAGTGAGAAATAAAAAAAACAATTGAGAGTCGTTATTTTGATTTTTTTCAGTAAAATAACATTTTTTTAAATGGAAACCCCTGTATATTATATTTTTTTCTGTTAAAGCATCAAATTTTAAACAAAAAAGCTTACAATAACTTTTCTCCTAGGTTACAAATTGTTGAAGTTATGGCCTCCAATCTGAAACAATTAAATTGTATCGACAAACTTTATTTTCAACATCAACTTATAATCTTACAAAATACAATAACAATTTTTTTAAAGAAGATGCTCGAAAACACCACCTTGTTCTTCAATACATTTTTGGGCACGTTTTTCAACTGCTCGAACTGTCTTAAGTATGGTCCTACCATCTATCTGGGTTATCTTTTCCCTAACTGCAGTCTTTAACGCGTCAAGGTTATCGTACCTTCGCTTGTAAATTTGGTTCTTTAAGTAACCCCACAAGAAGTAATCAAGTGGGTTTAGATCTGGTGATCTGGGAGGCCACTGTATTGGGCCATTTGTTCCTATCCACTGATCATTAAAAGTAGTACTTAGAAAATGATAAGTACCTCTGGAGTTGTGGGCAGGTGCGCCATCTTGCTGAAAATGCAGATGATGTCTACTTATAAGATCCAATTCGTCTAAGAAATTAGTCAGAATTTCTGACATAAATTCCACATATCTTTCACCAGTTAGGGTTCCCTCATAAAAGAACGGGCCAACAATTTTTGAACCAATTATACCGCACCAAACGTTGAAACTGAAACGGACTTGTGGGCCTCTTGGATGTACTAACAAAAGATTTTCTCTTGACCAATAATGGTGGTTTTTTCTATTAAACATTCCAGAATTTGAAAAATTTGATTCATCTGTCCATAAAAGGTAACGAAAGTTATTTACATTTTGGCGACAGAAGCTAAGATACCAATGGCAAAAAACAAGTCTTCTCTCTGGATCCCCTGCCAAAAGCGTTCGAACTGGTCGGTACTTATACGGAATAAATTTGTATTTTTTTAATATCCTTTGAACAGTACCATAACTGAAATTAGAGTCCTTGAGAATATCTGCTATTGAATTCTCACGATAAGCTTCAAAATATCCAATAACTGCAATTTCCGTGGCCTCGCTTATTATGAATTCTTTTTTTGCCCTTGTTTTAGCAAAAACATTTTCGTTGCCCCTAAATTTTCGATAAAGTCTCAGAAAATATCGTTCATACGGTTGAATGCGAGCGGGATATAATTCTCTTGCTCTCAAGGAGGATTTTCTGCATACTAAATAGCATTCTAACATATCACACTTTTCTTCATGGGAGAACATTTTTCTTTAAATTAATGACACAATAAAGCTTATAAACAAGTATTTACACTAATGTTTGACATTATTTGATTTTATCATTGTTTTCCAAAGCCTTCTAGTTGCGAGTATGTCCAGTTTAACAATTTGTCGCTTATCTTAATGCTGTCAAATGGCGAACGCCATGTTGTTTTCGTAGCCGTCTTAATATTATAATACTGCAAATAATTAAAAATATTTATCGTTATTTTGACTTTATTTTTGACTTTAGCGGAAAAGTCATTATGAACTTTTTTGTTTAAAATTTGATGCTTTAACAGAAAAAAATATAATATACAGGGGTTTCCATTTACAAAAATGTTATTTTACTGAAAAAAATCAAAATAACGACTCTCAATTGTTTTTTTTTATTTCTCATTTTTACCAGCGTTAAAAATGCTACTAGTTTGCTAATTCAAACAACTTTGTATTTTCACTAATAACAAAGTTACTAATGGTGGACACTTAATTTGGATAACCCTGTATATCATATAAGAAAACGGAATAATGTAAGATAAGAATTTTATTTTATTCTAATATAATGCATTCATATTGAAATTAATATAAATGGCACAAAAGCACAAAAATAAATCTTTTCAACATTTGATAATTCAATTAAATACTTATATAATTACATCCAATAATTACATCCTAAACTAAAAATTATGAATTATGTAAAACATCGTATTTTATGGTAAGTTGAACGAAGTTTTTTTCACGATAAATACTTATTCACAAATAATAAAATTATTACATAAAAAACTAAATAAGTAAAGATCATAACAGGTAATACAGGGTAAAAAGGCAGCACTTGTACCATACAGAAAAGGCAGTATAGTTAAAAAACTACTGCTTTTTCACTAAAATAAAAAAATAGATTGATTTACTGCTCCTATGCCTAGGAAATGCAATTAATATGGAATACCTGACAAACCGAGAGACAAACTGAGATAACTATTTTTCTTTAATAAAATCTTCAATTATATATTTTTTAATTGTAACCATAAGAAAAACTTATTGGCGTCAAAATTTAAAAGAAGGCTGTAAATGAATTTTACCGAAGTCCTACGGTGTACTGTCTGGTCAGCTTGTGTGTGTGTGTCAATATGTAAATCCAATGTTATACTGAAGTAGCACAAATTGCTACTTTTTGGACCTTAATGCACCTGTAAAATCCAACCTCATAGAATTTATAAACTAGCAACCCACTAAAGCAAGATGAACTTCAACACTAACTCAGGAGTCACTATAATGACTCGCGCGGCCTACTGTAATAAAAACTTTCAGGCTAGGTGCCGCCTACGCTGTTTCCTTTAAACAAACACATAATAGGCGGCATACGTTTCTATCGCACTATTTTTACGAGTTGACATAAAAAGGATATCCAGTATAGCGTTTACAGTTGGCGGTGGAAAAGTTTTCTGTCGGAAGGACGTGTGGAAGAAATGACATAAAACGTTTTACGGCTTTTGTTAAGAGACGATGGGCATTCCCTTTGTATTGTAGAAGTTTTACGGAGATTGCTTTAAACGCTAAAAAGTTTTGTTTTGTTTTGCTCATTTTCGTGGTGGGATTTCTACGACTGAAGTAAATAACAGTGTACTGAAATACATATACTTCCTGCCGGTTTTGTTTTTGCTACCTCCAAGTTACGACAGAACATTTCTTGGAAGAGGTAGATATAATTGAGAAAACATAAACTTATGGAGTCATTAGTTGATAAAAAAGCATCACTGAGAAATTTGTTCGGAAAAATAAACAGTCTGGAATTTTTTCATGCTTTCATACAATTTACTGCTGACAGTAAAAGAGATACTTATTTTTTCATATTTGGTGAAATCATGTTGTAAAAAGGTTTACTGCAGACGTGTTAGCCTTTGTACTGTTTATTGATGGTGTAATACAAAAATCAATAGTCTGATATCTCATGAACTGCTAAATGTCAATCATCTGTAAAAAGATGCAAATTCTGTACAAGCATAAAAACACCTGATTTTATCCATATACATTTTCTAAGCTAAAATGGCGCTCTTGTTGAGCCATTACGGTACAAAATTTACCAATATTGCGTTAGAGCTACTCGCTCCATCATGATCTAGACAAGTTACTTGCTCTCTAAATGGTGTTCGTTAATGATGTGTTAATACTTCGGGGTATGATCCCTCGAATACTTTTAAATAAAGTGTAATATGAGCATACGTCCAAAATGGCTTAAATTTTTAGGTACAGGGTGCTGAATTTTCCAAAAAATTGTTTGTATATTATATCCCCAAAGGTACATCGGTTATTTTCATTTGTGGCATGTTATAAGTAGGAGGAGGTACTCAAAAATAACCGGAATAGCATTGCAGTGGGCGGAGCTTGTGTAGTACACATTTCTGCACCTAGAGGCGTACAGCGCAACTATTACCAGTTCAGTGCCACTGATTTAAATTGCGCGCCATTTTTGATACACGCATTTCAGTAGATGGCGCCGTAGTAGTTGTTTAAAGCACATGTGTCCAATTCATCATGGAGCGCTACATGATCCCACAACTTGTCCGTATTGCTAGCACGTTTTATTTAAATAATGATTCGATTGTTGCAACGATTCGGGACGTGTTCGAACTGTTCGTATTCCGCAAAATATCGAGAGAGTTCGTGAAAGTGTGAAACCCAAAATAACGATTTCTACCGACAAATGATAATGAGCGATGAAACTCACTTGGATATGAACGGATTCGTCAATAAGCAGAATTGTCGTATTTGGGCATTAGAGAACAGCCATGTCATCCATCGACGACCACTACATCCTCGTCTAGTCACAGTTTGGTGCGGTGTTTGGTATGGAGGTGTCATTGGACCTTACTTCTTTGAAGACACTGCAGGTAGTTCTCTTACTGTCACTAGCGAGCGCTACCGTGATACGGTGCAAAACTTTCTTTCTCCTCAAATTCAACAATTTAACCTGCAAAACATGTGGTTCCATCAGGACAAAACAAAGCAACTTGTCACACAGATAGAGAAACAATGAATCTTTTATGAACAATTTTTCCGGGACGTTTAACTTGTCGATTTGGTGATGTAAACTGGCCACCAAGCTCACCGAATTTAACGGCTCTTGACTTTTATGACGTTTTTTGAAAAATAGGCTTCATGTCAACAAACCAAATACTGTAGAGCAGTTGAAGAACAATATTACGGCAGCGATTAATATATAAGTGGAAAATGTAATCAAGAGGACTCAGGTTTGCGTGGACATTTGTCTGATATTATTTTTCACTGAAAGATTAAGTTGAAAAAAAGAACGTATTTTATTCCATTTCACAAATATTCAAGATACCAACCAGTCAGTTACATATCGGCCATCATGAACATCGTTTTTCATTAAACAAACATAGTAACTGCGAATATACACATTCAAAAATATCAGTGGCTGTCCATTTTTTTGTATTAAATACACACTTGTGGTGCAAAAGAATACCTTATTATACTAGATAAGAAGAAGTTACTTAAATGCTCTTATAATAAGATAAAATTGAAAATAATATTTAAAACAGTATCGAAAATTGAAAATTAAATTAATTTTTTTCTTAAAAATTCAATACACACCGTGTAGTAAAAAATATGATACATTGCTATCATATCTATTCAAATATTATCAAGGAATACCCTGTCTAACACATATAAGGTTTTGATTGGTTTTGTCCTGCAATTACTTGTGGAAAATCTAAACCCAATGACGTCTTTCAGGGGCTTGTGTCTGAGTAGGTTTTGCTTTGCGTGGACTAGATTCACTATTTACACATTATCACTATTTATAGGAAATAAATATCTACATTATTTAGTTGAATAGAACCTCTTATTGGCAGAGAAAAGCAACACACCACACTTTATCTCTTTCTTAGTACTCTTCAACAGAAATCAATGATTTTTCGAATCTTTCGATAGTACATCCTTGGCTGATACTATAGAGTATCTTAATATGTTCAGTTTTCATGACATTCCATAAACGCTGCTCTGTTTGATCGAACGACCAATCAAATGTCACATATTCACACAATTAAACTCGTACGTTTAACCGGCACATTTTCAAATCGCCATGCAAGATGTAGTGTATATGGTGCTGAATCGTTTATTTCTTTGACCCGTTTCATCAACTGTTTGGTATGAGTAAAATGAACCGAAGGTACCAACTTACTTGAGAAAATAATTATGTCTCTCTATCCTTCACGATCACGGGACTTCGGATACCGCAAACACAACATCTCGCATGACTTAGTTGTAACCAAAACGTACGAATAGCATGAGTTAATATTCAAGCCTTTATGCTCTTTCCTTTTAGTACCGGAGTATAATATAAGGCATTTCTTACATAGAATCTTTCGGTTAACACATTCCGACGAAAGTGAGCCGACCCTCTTACCCAGAAACCAGAGTATACTTTCCCAAAGGTTTTTGAATCCAAATCTCTCTAGTTTCCGAGATATCCTAACCTTAAAGTGCAAAATGGCGACTTTTGCCTATATTTGAAGATATGTATCATGGAGACTTTTTTTCAAAAAAAACATTGCACTGTCAAATGCCGTTGAGTCTCCTTAAATTCGCTTAGAAATTGAAGTTTTTCCTTTTTCCGATCTAGATCGGTCCCAATTTTATTAAAAAAATCATTTTTTTTGTTTTAAAATACATCAATTTGTTATTAAATTTTTTGTGTAATAATAACGTGTAGGTATAGTGAAATTCAGAAAAAAAACTCCTATATCCGATTTAAACAAAAAGTAATAAACTCAACGGGATGTGAAAGGATATCTATTTTTTTTTTTTAACAGAGCAATCCGCCATGCTACATAACCTCAGATATAGGCAAAAATCTATGTTTGCACTTCTAGAAACTAGACCCAGTTGACGGATTTGGAGCACAGATTTGGATTCAGAGCATCAAAAACCTCCAGAAAAGTTTACTCAGGCTTCTAGGTAGAAATCTTGTCGGCCTGTGTAATTCTTAGTCTAATCATATTAGACGAAAATACCCCTGGTTTGCGAAATAATTGTAAAGTCTGGTTTTATCACTGCATGTTGTTCAAGAGGATATTTAAGACATGGACGCATACAATGGGTACACCAATTTTTGTGGGAAAACTTTTTATTCGACAACCAAGAATGAGAAAAAGTGTTTTTTGGGATCCAATCGAAAGTGTTGGCAGGAACGAAAAAACTCTTCACATAAGAGTTTTAAGTATTTACGAGACCTACAAAACGACACCACACGTAAAAAGATCCGACTAATAGCAAAAAAGTTATGGCCGAAAACTGAGGCAAACTGCAGTTTTTGTTCCCTTCAGATTCGTAGGATTCGTACTCCACCATAACCTCAACAATATTGGAGTAGATTGGTCAAGTAGTTTTTGAGAATTTCTAATTGTTTACCTCCAAACACCTGTTTTCTAGCCATCACCACTACTTTATTGAGCAATATGCAGAGTTTGTTCAAAGGGCATTGTATTGCAAAATATACTAGTTGACCTTGCCGATATGAATCACATACCATTCCGGATGATAAATGTTATTTTTATGCAAAAAATGATGGGTTACGGTTTTTCTCCTAAACAAATTCAAACATTACGTATTTGTAACGTATGCTTTTCAAATATCGTAGCTCATTTGTTCAATCACTCATAAGTACGAAATTTTTGAATTTGTTTTAGAAGAAAAAAACGTTAACCTTCGTTTTTCGCTTAAAAATAACATTTACTCGTATCTTTCGGAATGGTTTGTGATTCATATCGGCAAGGTAAACACGTGTATTTTGCTATTAACTTCTCTTTGCACGAACTCTGTCTATTGCTCAATAAACTAGTGGTAATGGCCGGAAAACAGTGGTTTGGGATAAACAATTAGAAATTCTCAAAAAACTACTTGACTTATGATATACTCCAATTTTGTTGTAGTTATTTAGAAGTATGAATCCTACGAACTTGAAGAATTTCAAGTAGTTGCGTAAAATTATCGTCGCATTCCCAAGTGCCAAAACCTGCATTTTGCCTCGTTTTTCATTTTTGCAATTAGTCGGATTGTAGTCCCATTTTGTAGGTCTCAAAGATACCTAAAAATCTTATATGGAAAGTTTTGTCGTCCCTGTCAACACTTTCGATTGAATCCCAAAAAACACGTTTTCTCATTCTTTGTTGTCAAATAAAAAAAAATTCTGCGTACATGTAAAAACTTGAACAACTCGCACCAATAAAACCAGACTTTACAATTATTTCGTTGAAATTTGCTATATGATTAGGCCTCTATTATTCCTAAAGTGTAGTGACCGATCCAAAATAAAAGTGTTCTGGCGTTCTAACCATGACGGTTCCGTGGCGACATTTTGAACAGACATAATTTGTGACTGGTGATCAGTGAATGTTGCCGAATCAAGAATAATTAGTGGGGGCTGGGGAGGGCGCCGCCCTAGGGGCGGCGTGTGGTCATCTGCAGCAGTGGCGGAACAACAGCCGAGCACCTCTGCACACATGGTTCAGCCAAGCAACAACAACAACGGGAGCTCCGACATGGACTCGCTAGAGGACATGCTGCGGAAGGTAATAATATTTTTATAATATTGATATGATCGTAGTCATTCTCAGTCTGGACAAAGTGTTTGTAAATTTCTAAAAAAACTCATAAATATACACTACTCATAAAATTAAGGTTAAAATGGTGGTATCTAGACTTTAAAAAAGGCATTTTGAAGCTTTTAGATTATTTTTGTCGGGTTTTTAGATGAAAAATTTAAGAAGCAACCGTTCTCATTTAATTTCTAACAGATGCGCATGGACATTTTCTGCAAAATTTTTGCCTCCTGCTTAGTACACGGCCTTCAAAATTTATTTTTCTGGTAGGTCATGGGTCAGATGGCCCGTTTATACAGCGTCAATATCCTGTTTTTAAAATCTCGATCGGATCAGTTGGCGCGGAAATATACAGGGTGTTTCAGTTTATTGTTGCATAACTTTAAGATTCGATAGAACTTTTAAAATTAATGCATAAAGTCTATATAAACATGGGTCGAAAAATGCGTGGCTTCCGAAATACAGGGTGTTTAAATTTACTTTCTAAAATAGTTTTTTTTTTAATATTTCGAACAATATTTGATGTATAACAGTGAAAATTGGTATGCAAGGGTTTTTTGGTACGACAAAACGAACCATGGGCATAGTTTTACTGTAGCCGCTAGAGGACGCCCTCTACTGTACCTGTAGTGTATTAAAATTGAATAAAAAACTGATTCTTTGCACTTTTCTGCATAAAAAAGCTCTCCTGTGAGTTTTCGTTATAGTTTGCCGTTTTTGAGATATTTCGATTTTTAAGGTTCGACGCATTTTTAATTATTTATGGGAAAATAATATTTTTTTTTCATTTTCGATTTGGGCATTACAAGTAATTAAGATGATCGTTTAGATTGTGTTTTTAAACACAGCAATAATTCCTAACTCCAAATAAACACAAAAAAACAGAATATTAATTTGTTTAATTTTCCAATATTATTTTTAATAAATTAAATTAATTATTTACAACTAAAATGCTATTGGATAGTTAGGACAAACATACAAAATCTGAAGTAGTTGCTCGAAATGTAAACCCAATTGTTCAATACACAATTCACATCTACGGATGATCGAACGTGGTATAGCATTATTCAAATAAGGCCTTATTTCATCACATCCATTCCTGATTCTGTCTATTAGCATATCTCTTGTGGTTACGGAAGTCTGGTACCCTTTTTTTTTAGAAATCCCCACACAAAGAAATCTAATGGATTTAGGTCAGGGGATCGTGGAGGCCAGGCCGTCCAGCCAGTTTCTAACTATTCTCGAATAATGAGCTGGACAACCATCAAGCTGAAACCAGGCCAATCTTCTTGAATCTAACATAACATCATCCCACATATTTGCATGTTCAGCCTTTAAAAATTCCAAGAAGGTCGCAGCATTTAACCTTGCAGGCAAAAGGTAGGGTCCAAATAGTCGATTACGGTAGATACCAATCCACACGTTCACACTAAATTCATGCTGAAAATTTCTTTCCCGAACTGCATGGGGATTTTCATGCGACCAAATATGTTGATTATGAAAATTTACCACTCCACGTCTAGTGAAGCATGACTCATCGGTCCATAAAACGTTACTCAAAAACTCCCTATTATTATCAGTTCTATCAAGAATCCACTGACAAAATGTGATTCTTCGTTCTCCGTCCCCTGGCTGTAGTCCTTGCACAGGTTGCAAATGGTAAAGACGTATATGTTTCAACAGACAACAAAACTAACTGTCAACTAATTGACGTTTAACCTTATTCTGCTTTCAATTTCAAAAATATTTGCAGGCATCAAATATTGTTCGAAATATTTAAAAAAACTATTTTAGAAAGTAAACACCCTGTATTTCGGAAGCCACGCATTTTTCGACCCATGTTTATATAGACTTTATGCATTAATTTTAAAAGTTCTATCGAATCTTAAAGTTATGTAACAATAAACTGAAACACCCTGTATAACTTTGAATGAAAAAAGATCCTTGTCATCGCCCACTGATATCTCGATAACCAGTGATCGCACACAGAATGTAACGGTATTTCCTTGGAGGATTTTTTTGTTTCCTTAATGTTGTTTTCAAAAGTGTCAATAAAGCAACTTTTTACCTTGTTTTGGAAAATCGACAGCATTTTTAGAACTGCTGGAAGGAAAATTTTTTATAGCTCAATGTACGCCTAAGAACACTACACGACGGCAGATCGATCCATTGTTCGAAAATGATCAAATTCAGTGCCGAATCTTCGGTCAGTCGAACTTCTGTGATATTTTTAAAATTAATACTAAGGAAACAAAATAAAATCAAAGATTGCAAACATTTATTTCAGTTTTGGGAAATACCAGTACATTCCTCTATGCGATCACTGGTTACCGAGATATCAGCGGTCGATCACAAAAGGATCCTTTTTCATTCAAAGTCAGATATTTCCGCGCCAAATGATCCGATCGAGATCTTGAAAAAGAATATTAAAGCTGAATAAACAGAATATCTGATCCATTTGATGTCCTAACAGGAAAAAATTCTTCCAGCCCGTGGACTAAAAAAAGGAAAGTAAACATTTTGCAAAAATATTCCTTGCGTTATTTGTTGGAATTGCACAAGAACTGGTGCTTCTAAAATTTTTCGGCTGAAAGGCCTGAAAACAAAAATCCTAAAGCTACCAATCGTCTCTTTAAAATCTAGATAAGACCATTTTTCACCGATATACAGCCTGTCAAAGATCACCGAAAAAGTTGGAAGTTTTCCTTGCTCCCTTAATTTTTTTGAGTGGTATAGAATATTGTAGATTAGGCTGTTTCACTTTGTAGGGCAAACAATAAAATATAAAATTTTGACAGACTTTTCCCGCCCTGTAAGTAATTTAAAAGAAATGCACGCCACATTTTGAGAAATTGATTTATACTTACAGGTTGCACACTGTGACCCTTTTTATAGAAATAGTAAGAAATATATATTCGTTCAGTCCATATAGAATGTTTGTGCTGAATCTCCTTACATTTCCTCCTCAAAACCTGCGACTTCGAGGAAACTGATATAAGACCCGGAGGTTCTTGTCGAATAGTTCCACCATTCGATACATGCTTACCCGATATAGTCCCTCCCTATTTGGATTTAGAACCCACAAGTGAGAGGAGAGCTGGTGGTCACCAGAGGGTTAAGCCAAGCTGCCTTAATTCGCTCATCATTAATTTATGTGGTACTCAACCCTAAACTAGAAATCACAAACTTAAATCAATATACAGGATGTGCATTTGAAAATTTCCCACCACGGATATATCCAAAACCACTGATTAAAAGAAACAACAACAATTTGTCAAGGACAACTTTTTACAGCTATTGTTTGGGAATATTCCACATTTATAGTAAATTAGATGGTTTCACTACTTTTTCCTTATAATTAAAAAAAGCTTTGCTTTTTTTGGAAAGCCAGGTTGCTGCAAAATGAGTTTTGGAGATGGAAGGTGATAAGAAAAAAGTGTGTGCTGTGTTCTCAAAGGATCTCATATAGAATAGTTTATAGTATAAAAAATAAAACGAAACTGTTTGGTGACGGTGCTTTTGTTACCTGAGCCGCTTTCCAGTGCCTCTTTTTTGTTACTTGGAGTAACTCGGAGCTACCCACCACCGGTCAGTACCATTCCAGTGCTCTAGAGTATCATGCACCTGAACTACACATTTGTGAAATCCCCTGTTATACGCTCCGAAATAGTGGGGATAACGAAAATGACAATGTGTCAGGTTATGTTTTTTTAGGATGACAAAAAACTGATAATGTTATGACCCAGAGTTACAACGTACATTTGAGATGTTCCTGAATAATAAAGATCACAAGAGAGTGCAAGAACGCAGGTTCATAGCGGCTTGTAGTTGGCTTCATCTATAACTAGACACTTTGAAAGTAATTTTGAATGTCTACACTAAAATATGAATTCGACACATTTATTCAGAAGCTTTACAATAAAAATGCAGACCTCTGAGGTGTTGCGCCATCATTCTATAAGCGTTATCAGGCATCAATTGGATAGTCTGACAATGCTTCTGGAAATGGGTTTACATTTGCATTGTTTGGCAGTCTGATACAAATTGTCAACGGCAATGCAAAACGTCAAAAAATAGGTTAGGTTTTTATCGTCGCGTTCACATGCACATTTGCTTGAGCTGTTCGGGAGCGTCACACTCCGGGTGCATACAACTCTCGATTCAAAAGCACTGGAAAGCGACTCTGTTGGGAGCGAAATCACATCACTGACATCTGTCAGATGTTACGAGATACCTATAAAGGATGTCAGATTGTAGCGCTTAAAACTCTTAGACACTTTCATAAACTACGAGTAATTGAATTATATGACAGATACTCAAATCAACTCAAAAATGTGTACAAAATCTTATTTTTAATAACGCATCTGACGCTTAGACTATTGACAAACTCATTAGGCGTAGTAATAGGTTGATGATCTGATTTATTTCAGCTGCTGTGATAGTTGAAGATAACGTAAAAATTTTTTTTGATAACAGGAGTGACATCACTGCTCTGATTGATTGATCCAACTTTAATTATAATTATTTTGGCATTCCACTCACAGTAGGTAAATGTGTATTTTCCCTATTACTGAAAACTAAAGAGGGCTCTCCAGGTATAACCAAAGCAGTACATGCTGTGTGAATGTATATTCGTAGCTAGTATGAAATGGTCAAATCGATCGACATTTTCAGTAACTATGCATAATGCTTGATAACTTACCATGTTTTACGACCGGCATAATATTCTGCATGCATATTATTTATGCCCAGTATATAAATAAAGCAGAAACCGCAGGCGGCAGTAGCAGCAGTGTATATTTCGCCGGCGGTATACGCGTCGAAATAAACGTGGAATTGAAGCACCCCTCCGGGTCATAATTTCGTTTTATTTGATGGTCGCCATGAAAACCGAGGTTTTCGGTGACGGTGGCTTAGGACACGGCACGTGCTCTGCACTCAAAACATGCGCGACAACGCCATCTCAGAGTCTGGAAATGTTTAAATAACTGAGCAACACGTTGGTATTGAGTTGGAAGATCTATAGGATGATTTCTTCCTACACGTTTTATATTCGTCATTTCGTACACTAGGAGGATACACTAACGACACAAACATATCCTGCATACTCTCTACGTTTTATTCGATTACCTCCGGACTTTGCTTATAGTGTCAAGCTTGTGGAAGTTAACATTACTGGGGACATGTTTCAGGAGGATGATGGTCTAAGATACCTAACGAGTGATTTTAACTCACCCATTGTTTCTGAAACATATTAATTTTTATTATATGCCTGACCGTTAGTCTTTGGTTTCGGGCAACGTAAATATATAGTATATTGTATTTCATTCGTACAACGTTTCGTCCATCTAGGCCATCGTACATAAAGTATTCTGGAAAGTATTAAAATTATTACAAAAAGTATTTCTTATAAAATTGTTCAATACAATTGCATAGAATACACGCGCATATACGCATGCATGTACGAGGGCAGTCCGATAAGTACACATCCTGCGAAAGAAAAACGAACATTTTTTAAAAGTGGCGATTTATTTTCCAACATAGTCTCCTTTTAGCTGGATACATTTGATTCAGCGAAGCTCCAAATTTTTTGAACCGTATGAAAAATCTGTTTTCTAGAGGTCTACAAAGTACCTACCTGTATAGTTGTGCGCGAGAATATGAAATTCAGACGATCGCCACCTACCAATGATTTGCCAAGCTGATTTTCATCCTTATCGCATACGAAAATGACAAAAAACGCCTCATAATGCTTCCCGTATATCTACTTCCAAGACTAGACACACATCCCACACTTATCGGTACTAAAATTATTACAAAAAGTGCTAAACAATCAAATCGATTGCCAATTAATATTAGTAAAATTAATGTTCGCGTCCCTAGAGGTCAAGCAGCTAGTATCAGGTTTTGTTTTACCCTGACATTTGTAATACAAACATCGGCACGGTTATTATGAAAAAACCCATAAAACGTCAAAAAAACCTATAAGATGTCATCTTGCAGACTAGGTAGTTTTTAGGGCGCAATCAGTCATTCCACGTTTGCTCGCTAGGATCGTTGTGAACGTCCATCTATGGAGGAATTACTCAACTGAACTACATGCATTGTTGGTTGCATATGTTTTGTGAAGGCGAGTGGTCTGTAGTTTTTATCTCTGAGAAGAAAGTTGGTTGAATAGCAAGATCGCGCCTAGATGATTATGTGTATTGGTCTGCATGTGTATAAAATTAGTGATATTTGCTGTGTAAGAAAATAATTACTAAATATGCTGCCAATGAAGTATATCTATTAGCTGTGCCCGACGGGTTATTTATATGTTGTCTTTTCTGAAGACTGGTTATGCTCAAAGTTATAAATTACGAAAAACTTTGAGGAGAATTACGGGAAATCATCACCGCGCCCGCGTTGTGTGTAATTACTGTTAGCATGTACGAGTAGATGACTTGTAATTCGACAGTGTACAGTGAATATAATTATTTCGTATCTCTCTCATTTTTGAAAATCATCAAATTTGAAAATGTAATTTCTAGAATGGATAAAAAAAGTGGATGAGCAACTAATTTCTAACTTTGAATCTCAAGTAAGTGTATTGGAGACAAGAATCCAATGGAATGGAATATTAACTGTGTTAATCATAACAAGTCACATAAAAAGAGTTTGCCCACAGATCATTCTGCTAACTTTCCTGGATGTCCTGTGTACCAAGGTTATGTTGACAATTTGAAGCAGCGCGTGGACTATGGGAAGTAATAAAAATGATGTTTTAAAAATTTGCCATATAAATGTTCGATCACTTACAGCTTCTTTTAATGAGTTTTCTTTGCTGGTAAAAGATCAATTTGATATTATAGCTGTGGCTGAAACTTGGCTTTCAGGCAATATACCAGATAATCTTACCAGTATGACGATTTTAATTTCTTTCGCAAAGATAGAATTGGCAGAGGTGGTGGGGTTGGCATATACGCAAAGGCTAATCTGAGATTCAGTACTGTTAATATCGATTTTTTGGGTAACAGTACTCTGGAATTATTGTGTTGTAAATCTAGAATCAATTCCGTAAGCCTGCTTGTTGCGGTACTTTATAGACCTCCTCACTGTTCTATCAATGATTGTATAAACCACATAGACAATCTTGTTTCTTTCTTTATGCCTCAATATGATGACATTATTCTTCTTGGAGACATGAATATTGATATGTTCGATACCACTAATGTACTCAGCAGTTGTCTTGATTTTTATGGTTTCAGGCAGGTCATCGATGAGCCTACTCGTATTTCTCGTTTTAGTTCTACTTTAATTGATGTCATATTTTTAAATAATATTGAAAGTTTTCTCAACTCTGGTACCTTAAATGCAGATCTGATATCTGACCACAAACTAGTATTCTGTGAATTAAATATTAAAACCGTTTCATCGGAGGAAAAATTCATAACCTATAGGGATTTTAAGAACATTGATGTAATCAAATTCAAGCAGGATTTGGCTGCAGCTGGCTTAGAAGAAATGCTGTATATTACCGATATTAACTCCAAAATTCTAATCCTTTATGGGGTGCTTATTGAGCTTTTTAACTTTCATGCTCCCATTCGGACGGCTCGTTTCACCAAAAAAGCTGCTCCATGGTTAACTTTCGCACTTAAGGTCATTCTTAAGGTGAGAGATGAGGCTTTAATTAAATTTCGTCACAAATCAGATGAAAATTGGACAGCGTATAAACAGTTAAGAAATTATTCAGTTGCTTCAATCCGGCGTGAGAAAAAGGCATATTTATCTCGCTTTGATAATCTCAATTCTAGAAAAGCTTGGGATCAGCTGAGAGCAAAGAATATTTGTCCCCAGAAACACATTGAAATAGATTTTTCCAAAGCTACTTGGCAGAAAGAAAACAATTAGTTAAGACGGTTAAGGGCGTCTCTTCTAGTACTGTGGTTTCGTCTGGCGTTCCGCAGGGGTCAGTTCTGGGACCCCTGCTATATTTAATTTACACTATAGACTTAGATTCATGTGTGGAATTTTATTCTATACAAACGTATGCTGATGACACACAATTATCATTTCACTTCACATATGCTCAGTTAAATGAAGTGTCGTTTAAAACTAATACTGACCTAATCAATATTACGGATTTTTGTAAAAAGCACTGTCTTAGGATCAATCCTGAAAAGAGTTCAAGTATGCTTTTTTCTCCGAAACACATGTATAATAACATAAAGGACGCAATTGTACTCATTATAAATAACGAGCGCATCCCCATGGTAGAACATTCTAAAAACCTGGGTGTTATCTTGGACTCTAACTTGAAGTTTGATAGACACATCGGTTACCTGTCTCGAAAAGCATATGCCAAATTAAAACTTTTATATTCCAACCGTTTCATTTTAAACTTTAAGACTAGGCAAAAATTAGTTGAAAGCTTGATCCTGTCATCTTTGCAACATTCTCTGATTTTATTCTATTCTTATTTGGATTCGTCGAATCGGTATAGGTTACAAAAAATTCAAAACGGCTGCTGCAGGTTTGTGTTTGGACTTCGTAAATATAGTCATGTCTCTTCGAAGATTTAAATTGGTTAAAGATGGAATCACAGTTTGTTTATGCTATGAAGGTGTTTGTACATAAAGTAGTTCGCACAAAAAAACCACCGTACATTTTAGAAAAGAGGTAACATTAATCAGAGAAATCTCAGACACAACCTAAATTTTGCGATGCCAGTCCACTATACAGCCCTTTTCCAGAAAAGCTTCACATTTCATGCTATCAAGTTATACAACTCTACAGATAAAATATGTCGCAGTAAAACAATAGTGCCTTTCAGGAGACTCGTTAAGAAACAGCTGATGGGATATTAATAGTTCAAGTGTGCATTTGTTTCTTTTTCTTATTATTACTATTGTTTGTTTGTGTATCGAGCTTAACTGTGTTACTCTTTCGTACACAGTGAGGTTAATTGTAAGAGTAGCCATTTGGCTAAACTTCGCCTCACTGATGTATGCTGATTAATAAAGACATTTATTATTATTATTATTATTATTATTATCATCAACACGTACAACTTACGTTTTAGACCTCCAGTAATGCCATCTCGGAAGCACATCAGAGTCAAACATCGACAACTAAAGCTTCATGACGTTTAGGCAACGTGTACAACTAAGTGATAAGTTAACATCTTTTAGAAAAACCTTGGTACCTCGGTGTGATGTATTGTAGAATCAATATGTTTAGAGCTATTTCTACATTTCAAACGGTATACATTTATTTGTATTTTATTTTTTTCATGTTCCGCTGTTGTAAAATTATTGATTTATTATAAATAAATGAGTTGCTAATGAGCACGAAACAGCGCTGTCTGCAGTTGGACATGACTACTGAGACGGAGAACAAACATATACATTTCAGCCTGAACCTCTAGTATTTCACAGATGATAGCTCCTTACATATGAACATCAATAATGACAAACAAATATCTGTAAATGGATTGGACAAAAAAATACTGCTAAAGACCAAACTGGACTGGAGTCTGGTGCAATGAAAATAAGACAGCTCTGAAGTTGATATGCTAGTACCTGAGCCATGTATTGATTCTCCCATTCCCAAAGCTGTGCAAATACCTACCAACAACCCCATCCCATTCATAGTGAATAGATGACTGCAGTCAAATGTTACGGGGTGTCAGTAATGGACTGCCAAAGCAGTTACGCCACCCCCCGGCCTCGCTTATCAGAGCGTTCCGCTACTTACCGCACTGTTTACTTTTATTGATACATCATGATTTGATAAGTGTTTATTCGATTACCGGAATGACATGGGGTAACGAACATAGCCGTAGATACAGGGGTCTACCTTAAGCTCACATAAATCACAAAAATGCGGTGAGGTAATAATTATGATGACCATAATTGGAAAAAGTAGAAGATAAATAGATAAGGCTAGCTACAAATCGAATCGAGTAACTTGTAGTATCAGTTCTTACCTGCTGTAATATTTTATTTTATCCTTGCCTCGAAAAGCACAGACTGCGGGCTGTTCATAACAGTTGCGTGAGATTTATCTGTGGGCCAAGATGTTTTGGACCTGTCTCAAATAAGTTTACTTTTTGCGCAGGTTGAAGATGCCCTCTTTAGTGAAGCTTATTATCTTATTTTTATCCAAAAACTAATGCTTACATCTGGACCGTAGAGATAGTGCGCATAACAGAAGCATCAGGCATAGAACCACAATCAACTACTTATAGTACTCCAGCGCGGTTTCACCTATAATGCTGCTAGAATTTATAACAGCATAGATGCTAACTCTGAAGTGATGTTCGTAAACCACAGTGGATTACACTATGCATAGTCATAGCGTAACATTGATGCCCATCATTTGCCATATGCATTCTGTTTCTGTTTTTTAGGTGTACAACAGCTCATAATTTGAACCATGATGTACCTTGCCATTCATGTTATAAATATAAGTTACCGTGTATTTTGTATTTAAGTGTAATAATAGCCCACGTCTAAACTTCGCCACTGATGTTTGATCTGTATGTGCTTGCATTTACTTAATAAAGATGAATTTATCATTAATATACGTACGACGTTCCACTCTCACCCCTAGATACTTCTATAGCTCCACGGTACCCACGAGTATTTAGGCCTTAGGCATTCGTTGTGGTTCAAGTATAAAGAAATGTAGGGCCTCAATTTGTGCGAAACACACCCGTAGGTACTCTCATGCAGTCAGTAATGGACCAGTTTTAGAAACTGCAAATATGTATGAAGTGCTAGCATAACAGAATTTCGTGTGAGTCATTATTTCGTATAGTTTCTTTCATCTACACCAAAAAATTCGGATCTGTATTAGTTTTCAGAAAACACAGTCGAAGAGCCGGTGATAATTTTACCTGTAACTATGCGTAGTGAGAAATGGGTATGTTTTTCTTGATCATCATTGCTGCTTTGTTTTTCTAGAGGCGTCAAAGTGTCAATTCCGATCGATCTTCGACAAACACCAAGTTTACGGACCGACTATGACCGATAAAATGTACTCTTAAGTGCATGGTTTCCAAGGTCGGCGTTGGGGTTCGATTGCGTTCGATCCTTGATCGGTACATCAGAGGAAGGTTTGATTATTGATTTGAAAGGTCAAATATGCTTTCCTTTCACTTTACTTCCACGCCCACCCGCGAGGAAGTATTGTAATCGCGAAAAATTTCGAAAATGAGATATTTTTTTTATACTCCAACCACCACGAAGGCCTAAGGCCTAAGCACCCATTGGGTACCTGGCGAGGGAACACGTGTGCATGAAACATGCACACATTCTGGCTCCGCCTACGAGATCCGCCGGGTGGTACCTCCGCGTTCGACAGTCAGAGACCGTCTACCACCTACGGACAATCCATAGCCAAGAGAAAAATTCCTCCTGGGACGGGACTCGAACCCCCACAGCGCACGGCGACTGATCAGGAGACCGAAGAGTCTACTACTGCGGCCACCGCTGCTGCCTGAAGAGAGATATGTTATTATATATATATGACATGTAACTCATTCAGTCTGTTTGTCGGTCTGTGCGCAAGTCCGCGACCGTCCATAATTTGCAAAGTACTGCTTGGGTTTGGCTGACATGTACACACAAGTTACCACTACGCCAAGGATGAAAAAGGTTTTTGAAAATCAGTCCAGTTGCGACGGAGAAACATGCAAAAGACGAAAGTAAAAAACGCTCAAACTTCGGTTTTTGACGTTTTCACAGGTTTCTAATCATTTTAGGAAAAACATTTAGGTGTAAAACATTGGGAGGTGGGAGAGGGTGTACGGTAATTTTTTGATATTCATACACCCCCAACGCCGATAATTCTAGGCACCTGTTGACATATTTCACACATTTTTTTTTATATTCCAACCACCACGAAGGTCTAAGGCCTAAACACCCATGGGGTACCGTGGGGCTATAGGGGGATCCAGGGGAAAGTGGGAACGCCACCCGGAATCTGGAGTTTGTATGCACCATGCACACATTCTGGCCCCGCCTACGAGATCCGCCGGGTGGTACCTCTGCGTTCGACTATCAGAGACCGTCTACCACCTACGGATAATCACAACATCCATAGCCAAGAGAAAAATTTCTCATGGGACGGGATTCGAACTCGCACAGCGCACGGCGGCTGATCAGGAGACCGAAAAGTCTACTACTGCGGCCACCGCTGCTGCCTCAGATGTTCCCGTGCATTTGCCCTTTAAACTTCAAAATATTTTTAGCAGACGATTCGGGTACCTATCGGTCGCACGAGCCTCGCACCACGGGGTTGTAATTATTGAATCTCTAGTGGAACTGAGAGGCAGGTAGCACATACTAGGTTGGCGCCATATTATTTATAAATGTACGAGCATTATGCTTGTATCTTACATGATTAGTATAGTATTTATGTATATAAGTACGTATCAAGAGACGTTATGACCCTCTATCAAATATTGTTTCAATCAGTTTTACACCGGAGCTCCCAAGAAATGAGGCTACCGTGTACGGACACGCTCATCGCTGCAATTTGAGAAAATAGTAATGATAGTAGTCTTTTTTCGTTTAACTGCTGCGGAAATCCTTAAAATGTAGTGGAAAATCGTCGAATGCAAAATTACGTGAAACTAGAGCATTGGATGAAACCCAGTTTTGTAAAACTGCGTCTGTTGTAAGCAACTCCAATTTCATTAAACGGTTTCGTAAAGTTCAATTATTGTACGAAAGTGTTAAAAATCCTTAAACATATGGAAAGAGGTTACATTGTAATACTTAGTGAAAATGTATATTTACATATTATTTTTTCCTCAATAATTCCGGTCCTTATTAGCTCTCAGATTTTTATCGTACGAGTAAATCCGCAAATTAGGCCGATATTGCTTATTCATCAAAACTACTGTGCTGGAATGGACGGAAGCAGCATGCTTAATTGTCCAATGACAAAGAGATCACATCTACTTTACCGCCAGAACAATCAGCCTCTAGCGGTCACAGTGATGACTAGGCTATCATATGGGAATTGAGATTTCTACGGTTACAACCGAGAGCTGCTATACACTCTCGCAATGGTCGATTCTGGTAATAGATGGCTCTTGCGCTGACTTAATCCCAAAGGTCTACCTTAGGTAGAGGATAGTTGCTGAGCGTTCGTTCGTTGTCCCAGAGATCAAGCTGATGAGTTGTCAAAAAATACGAAACATCTGTCCATTGTTGACTATTTGTGGTCCGGCGGACGAAAGCAGAACGTTCAGTTCGACTTTAAATTTTTTCGACATTTTTTTATTCGATTGACTTTTCCCGTTGGCCTATGAGGTCGCCCTTAAGGACGCCCATGTCCTCAATCGTCCGGGAATACAGGGTGGTAACTGCAATCACCCCACAGTGTCGGGGGAGTAGCACGACCATTTTTCGTAGCGTAACCGACAAATTCCCGTTGACAGGAGTATACGTCATTGTTTGGTCTACCGGGGGACCCTGGGGTGGGTGATTGATAATCGACGTTTGCAGGGGGGCTGAAACGTCGAACATATTTCACCAATCTTGTAAATGGGGAGGATATGCAAAATTTATTATCTATACGATACCTGTGAGCTTTGGGTGTGGAGTATTGAATGATATCTAGTGGCGCTGCATTGACAGTTCTAGTACTAAAACGTTAAATCATAGAGGAAGTATTGTAAAGGGGGCTATTTGGACAAAATGCAAGTGGGACAATGGCTTGCAGCTTTTACAAAAGCAAACTTTCCATATCCTTGGTTACAATAGATATACGCCCTACATTAATAACCTCGTATCTTGTTTGTCTTGCACGTCAAGCCAGGAATGTATTTTTCTGGACGAGACGAAGCTGTTATAGGCATTCTCGGACAGAAAATCCAGATGCCTTGAGTCAGTCTTTCCTGCCTTTTAAATTCTCCACAATACGGAATCCCTACTAAAACCACTCGCCGTTCGCCATGCATCCTACCATGGAAGTGCATGGAAGCATTTTGTCATGTTGGGCAGCGCACGTTAACATGCATACCAAAGGTATTTGTCTCATTCCGTTACCTCCTACAATTTATATACTTTTGTGCATAGCCAGCAGGCAGGGTATCTGGCTTCTCAGTCTGCTTTTCTCGTCACAAGTTGTCATCGTCAAAATAATAATACGTGCTGTTTACGTATTATCTTATTCCTATTCGCTCTAGGTAGCCTCCAAAGCAACCGTGTCCCGTAAGTAATCTATCTGCACAGCTCACATGTCAATCCTGTCTAGAATCAATGTCCCAGTCTATGCTCTATGTATAGCGCTTTTTCACAATTCCTAGCTTTTTCGCCCTTCTAATCGAGGATACATCATTGTTCAGCCAGCAAATGAATTGGTGGGATTCCAGCCACCATCGGCAGCGCTTCGGACGACACTGCTCTATATGGGCAGATCACGGAGAGTACTGCCTGTCGCTGACACTTGAGCACCAGTTGCTTATATTTCTTCCTTTTCAATGCCTTTTCATAGACTCTAGTCCCATACACCCTAGACAGAAACCACCCTAAAACGGCCCACACACGTAACGATTTATCGTACTGCATATTGAACCATATGTAGTATCAAAAATGGTACTGCTTGCCGTACTGCAATTTTCCCTACACACAGTGCATTGCATAGTACTGCAACAGATCATCAAATTGTGTCATGTCACAGTAACTAGAGTGTTGTTCATAGTATCTATTTTTTAACGAAAACATTTGTGGCTATGTCTTCGCGACTTTCAAAAAGAAAAACTGCAGCCTTTATAGTTGCGAGTTTATCGACTGAAGAAGATGATGAGAAACAAACTAAAAAGAGAAAATGGTGTAAACAGTGGTTGTTGGATAGAAAAAAATATTCCCATATGAGGTTATTGAAGGAACTTGAAGAAAAAGAGCCCCTCGGCTTCAACAATTTCTTAAAGATGGATTCTGATACATATACCTCTTTGCTGACTTTAATTCGTGATAAAATAACTAAGAAAGATATGTACAACTATGAGAAAAGCAATATCTGCTGAAGAAAGGTTAGTGGCCACATTAAGATATTTGGCGACAGTATGTTCTTATGAAGATCTGAAATTCAGAACCGGAATTTCACCTCAAGCGTTAGGTGAAATTATACCAGAGACGTGTAAGGCTATATACGATGCACTGAAAATGAGTTATTTCAAGGTAAGTAAAAACTTTTTTTTTGTATTTTACGTCTGTATTCCAAAACTATACAAAATATCAGAAAAATATAAAAAATACATATTTATTAACTTAAACTTTTTAAGCTTCTTAACAACTTAAATTTTAACTGGGCAAGGGAAAAATATCTGTTTAAGAATCTCTTTCAACTTTTAGTAGGTGGTTGAAGCTAAATATATTCTGATAGATTTGTTTTTAGGAGGGTATCAATATTGTTTCTTTCCTATGTAAATTCTTGACCTTGATGAGACAAATCTGATGGTTGATAGCTTTTTTCCGTAGAATAATACGGTTGAGTTTGTAGTGAAGATCCAGTCACTGTAGAATGCGTGGCCGGCGTTGTCGAAGTAAATGCGTTAGGTTGGTTATGGTTGTAGATTTGAGACTGTTGCAAATTCTTTGATGGAAAGTTTATTGTACAGTCAAAGTCAAGTTTTCCTTGTGCTCCGTAAAATATAATATCCGACCATAACTTTTCTGCTATTAGTCGTTGCGAATCATTTAGTTTTTTTAACTGGAATGCAAATTTTTTACCAGTTACAGTCATTTCATCCTCAACGTCTTCGTTAACATACAATACTTTATGAGTAGCATCATAAAGCTTCAACTTTTTTGTTTCCACCAAATTTTTGTCCGTTTGTCTATGAGCCCTTTTTCGTGAACCTAATTTTGGTGTGAATAATGAGGTTGTATATAGTTCCAGAGTGGGAGCTCAATACGCTTTGTGAGACATCTTCCTGATTTTCTGTAGTTTATTCGGTACTGGCAGGTGACATTAAAGCCTCTTCAGTTTCTTCATAGATATTCTGAAATGAAACAAAAAAACAGAAAAATGGAAAATTTTTGATAATCAGGAAGAACTTAAAATAGCAAATCCTGACTAAATGTCATTTTGTTACGAAAATACCCGTAATTGATGAAAAAATATAATCGGCATTATGTTAGTCAGTAAGATAATTAATCTTGCGGTATGCCTGTATAGGCAAACTGTAGTTTTATATACCTCTTGCTATAGATACACAGGTGTTCACCCGGAAAATATATTTTCCTCTTTGTTATTTTTAGGTACCATCGACAGTTGCTGAGTGGAAAGAGATAAGCAATGGATTTCAATATCTTTGGCAATTCAATAACTGTTTTGGCGCAGCCGACGGAAAACATGTACTTATAACAAAACCAGCCAAGAGTGGATCATATTTCTACAACTATAAAGGAACATATAGTGTAGTACTGTTTGCTATAGTAAATGCAAATTATGAATTTGTATATGTTCATACTGGAACAAATGGCCGAGTTTCCGATGTGGGAATATGGTCACAAACAAGCATGTGCATGCGTCTACTCGCCAAAAAGCTAGACATACCAAGCCCCACAGAATTACCGGGAACAAAAGATAAGGTACCTTATGTTTCCTTTGGAGACGAAGCATTTCCATTAATGGAAAATTTAATGAAACCATATTCTCAAAAAACAATTACTCACGAAGAAAAAATATTCAATTATCGTTTATGTCGAGCTCGCAGAGTTGTGGAAAATGGTTTCGGGATATTGGCGTCGAGGTTTCGAATATTTCTACAGCCAATCAATATTAATGTGGACAAACTTGATATTGTAATATTAGCATGTTGTGCTTTACATAATTTTTTGCGGAAGACTAAAAGTAACTATATTACTGTGTCAATCGTGAGGATATTAACAACGGCAGTATAATACCTTGACAATGGAGACAACAAACCGGGAGCACTATGAACAATTTGGAAAACACAAAGGTGACAACCGCTAGTTTTATTGCAAGGAATGTGAGAGAAACATATAAAAACTAATTTAACAATATTGGTAAGGTCTCTTTTCAAGACCGTATGGTAAAATAATAAATAAATACTACAAAAACAACACCTTATTATTGTCCATAATCCTCTCATCGTTACTGTCCATGTCCGTTTCCTGGGCGTTTGATATTCCCTTTCTACCTATTTCACTTTCTGCTGTAAATAGTAATACCAAAGTGAAGGCTCGTAAATTGTTTATTTATACACAAGTATGCCTCGACTAGAGCATTAACTGTTGAGGCCACTGGTGCAAACGAACTCATCACTAAATTTTACTGTATCTGCATGGCTAAGTTCCAAAAAGTTTGGCTATTGGACTACGAGCTGCGCCATCACAGTCTGTCGCTTCTGTGTACTTTACGTTGGCAGCCATTTTCCACAAAAACCGCAGTGTCGCAAACAGACCCGATCCATATACATTTCCGCCCATCAAAGATATTTATATTTACCGGATGCGTATGACAACCCTCTGTATAAGCACGATCCACCCCTAAATATTCTCCAAGCAGAGATAATGTTATAGTGCAGTCATTAGAATCCTTTTCTTCTATACATTGCACTAAAGCACGTGTTTTCCAATTCCTCAAAATTTTCATTATCCAGATTATTTGAAATTATAAGGATGCCATACTCTTCAGAATGAATAAGTTACTATACTTATTTTGCACAAATTTGGCCAAGTTTTCGATTTTTCCTAATATGAAACAAAAGTGAATGTTTTTCTTGATGCTGTCGTCATTTTTCTATACCGAAGCAGCCGCGCAGGCAGAAGCCTAAATGCCGAGACACCGCGGCTGCTATGAGGATCCCAAATAAATTTTGTTAATCCGATTTTTTAAGTGCCAAATGTTAGTAGAACTGGGAAAAGCTTCCCCTTATAGATTGTTCCACAATCTCGACGCCCTCGGGACAAAGGTGCGGTCGTATCGACCAGTTCTGGATGTAACAAGTTCGACACGGTTAGCGTGGGAGACCAAAGTTAGGCGGGTCTGTCTGGCAGATACATCGCGTGGTGGTACATAAAATACGAATCACCAGTTTTCATATAGTTTGGACATTACGCTAGTCAATGATATTAGCTTTAGCAGTTGCATCTCGGTGAAATCATATTTGTCATGTCTTCAGTGATATATTGATTATTTGCCATATATTACCAGAATCGACGACTGCGAGAGTGAACAGTAGGTATCTATTAGAACTGTAAAATATCTCATTCCGCGTCGGCAGCCGATTCTGGTATTAATTGGCACTTTACGCTGTCTTGGGCTACCGTGCTCTACTTTCATTTATTGTCCTACGTAGAAACTAAGCTGATGATTACCAATAAGCATGAAACATCTATACACGGTTGACCCTCTACTGGTTGAACGGATGAAGCATTATTATTAGTTTTTCAGTGGCGAGTGGACCATCATCTACCATTATATATCGGTTGAATCGACGGCATCATGCGGTCACTATAGTGACTCGACTGTTCACGCGGACTGAGATACTTTGCATTTTTAGTAAATACTCGTAGATGCGGTTCTCACAGAGGTCACTTCCGGTTCTTTGTGCTGCCGTATTTCGATAGACTTTATACCTCAGCTAAAGGATAATTCGCTCTAATTTCAATTACGGTCCTATGTAGAAACCAAGCATAGACTGTGCCTATGATTGCCAATAAGCATGAAACAGCTGCACACGGCTGGCTCTCTTAGGTAAATGGACGAAGGAGTATTTTTATTTTTTCGATATATTATTTATTACGCACACGTTCCGCAGACGTTCACAACTTTGCTCTTTATATGGTTTTATGATAAGGTACGGTCGCCTTGTTCATATTATCATTACCCCATGAGTATGAAAATCTGGCAGGCCTTGATTAAGGTCAGAAAAACGGTATAGAAGTAGGAGCATCATAGATGGCGTGGTGGCATTTCAAAATGGGGGCTAACTTTAGGTTTGTTGCAGCACTTCATTAGTTCGTCCGTTAGTATAATTAACCGAATATCTATTACAGAGGCTATACTGTTAAATTGTTAAAATGGAATAAATATTTCAATAACAGTTATTCCACATATTTGAAAATTTTGCTTACACCCCTTGTAGAGGGAAACTCGTGGAGATAAGGATACTGTTTGTTCTCACAAAAAGCAACTCGACTTCAACCCCTTTTGACTTGTGGATATTACTGTGACACTTCAGCTAACGCTCCGATCACATCCTCAAAAAATGGCGTCAAGTAGGTTGACTCTGCACTTTCCACTCAATGCTCTCAAAAATTTATAAAGGATGATCATGTTTGGCACACGTTACCGAAACAGGTTAGCTCTCAACATTTATAACAAAAAATTGATCGATCAAGTCAGTGAAACATGCTCATACAACTAAAATTTGCATATTCAGCATGTTTTGAAACAACGGTTTTTGTGATTTTACTTGCTGCACCACTGGACACAAGGTTGCTACTATGCCAGGAACGAAAAGCTTTGTAGTTTGTGAAAATCGGTCCAGTGATGGCGAAGAAAAAAGCCAAAAACAAAAAAAAAATAAAATTGTTCAAACTTTTTTTATGTTTCAGAGGTTCTTCATCATTTTCAGGAAAAATTTTGTAAGGGTTAAATTCTGGAGCTGGGGTCTGCCGGAGGTGTGGGAGGGTATCTGAAAAACATTTCATCTCAGTAAATGTATACGCTCACAACCCGGTAATTCTACGCACCAATTAGCCGAATTTCACACATCTTAGATTTCCATTTTAAATCTTAGAGGAATGTTTTCAGTCCGTGTAATCCTGCTGTTTAAGCTCACCGCCCGGCTTCGCGGTAGGCTGACTAACCGCCATACAGCAGTGCAAAAATACGGACCATGCCGCGCTGACCCCCTGCTGTGTACATGTGGAAAGGGAAAACGTTGCAAGATGGACAGTAACTACCGGTACGGCAAGGAAAGGATGTCTATGGACTAATTGTCTGTTTGACTGACTTAATCCGTTTAATTAATCTGTTGTACATGTTCATAACAGCCTTTTTTCTCAGAAGATTTAAATGGCGCTGAACCTAACCCTTTATGTACTGATGACGGCGTTGCGTAGGAAATGCAGAGTCAGTCTACGCAACTCTATTTTTTCCAATAACTATTATTCATTGTCTAAAGCAGACATTAGGCTTATCTCTATTCTTCTGGATATGGTGGTTCTGGGCACTAGTCTTTTAATTCGACCTACATGAACGCCATCGTTTTTCTCAACATTATTAGTCAAGATACTAAATGCAGATACAATAATACATTTGGTACCATGTTTGAGAAGTGGGCAATTATTGGACGAGCACTTATAATGGGTGATTTTTTGCTAGTACCTTTTTGGCAACACTGTTTTTGACAGATGACGCGTGAATCGTATCTTGTATCATTGTCAAACTTGTTCAGTTTGGTCTATAATTTAACCACGAATCGACTTACGAACGAACAACGCTTGCAAATTATTGAATTTTACTATCAAAAGTCATGCTCGGTTAAGAGAGTGCATCGAGCACTGCTTCCAATTTATGGGCAATTTGGTCGGCCTACTGAGGGAGCTATTCGGAAGCTTGTGACTAAATTTCGAACCTAGTTTACATTATTAGACATTAAACCACCAACACGCAGGCGTAGAGTGAGGACTGAAGAAAATATTGCGGCTGTATCCGCCAGTGTTAGTGATGACCGTGAAATTTCGATTCGCCGCCGTTCTCAGCAATTGGGCCTCTGTTACTCCACTACGTGGAAAATTTTGTGACAGGACTTGGGTGTAAAACCTTATAAGATACAGCTGGTGCAAGAATTGAAGCCACACGAGCTCCCACAACGTTTCCAATTTGGTGAATGGGCGCTGGCAAAGTTGGAGGAAGATCCACATTTTTATCGAAAAATTGTGTTCAGCGACGAAGCTCATTTCTGGTTGAATGGGTACGTTAACAAGCAAAATTGCCGCATCTGGAGTGAAGACCAGCCGGAAGCATTGCAAGAGCTACTAATGCATCCCGAAAAAATCACTGTTGGATTATGGGCAGGTGGCATCATCGGGCCGTACTTCTTCAAAGACGACAATGGCCGGAACGTAACTGTGAATGGCGAGCGCTACCGTGCGATGATAACCAACTTTTTTTGCCCAAAATGGAAGAGCTGGACTTGGCTGACATGTGGTTTCAACAAGACGGTGCCACATGCCACACCGCACACGAAACAATGGCCCTATTGAGAGGCGAGTTCGGTGAACAGTTTATCTCTCGTTTGGGGCCCGTCAATTGGCCGACTAGATCATGTGATTTAACTCCGTTGGACTATTTCTTGTGGGGCCATGTTAAGGCTAATGTCTACAGGGATAAACCAGCAACGATTGACGCACTGGAAGCTGATATTGAAGCATTTATTCGTGAGATACCTGCCGATATGTTGGAGAGAGTGTGCCAAAATTGGACCTTGCGCATTGGCCATCTAAAGTGGAGCCACGGCTAACATTTACATGAAATAATCTTTAAAAATCAAATTATATCGACCGTTCTATCGACTCAAATAAAGATTTAATCGTTTTTTCAAATTTTTTTTGTTTTTTTTTTTGAAAATCAAATCCTATACCTCTTAAAAAATCACCCGTTATAACCAAAGGCACGTAGTGCCGAGAGATATAATGTGCGTAACAAATAAAATCCTTACTATTTCACTACTTACACTAGGTATCTCAAAATATTCGATTTTACATCATGATCATCATGATCATTTTACTAAATCTTTAAAATATCTAGTTACCTGGTTTGAAACTGAAAAACTCAAATTAATGAATGCAACAGACAGCACAGAACAAATCCTCAAAATTATTATTTCTCATTCGTTCTTAAATATAAGTTTAGTTGTCAAATTGACACAATGGAATTGACAGAATACAATTTCAAATGACATTATTATTGACCTACGTGTATTTTTGCTTGAAAGTGAAACGCTACTTCTTAATCGGGTATTGCGGTCAATAATCGAGATTTCTCAGGTTAGTATTGAAAAAATAATAGGACTATTAGAACCTATTATAAAATATGTCTTTTTGTCTAACGTAACGGAACTATTCCAGGGACTCTGCAAGGGACTCGCGCAACTAGATACAGAGAAATATGATCCCTATTCCGATGTAAATGTAAAATAAACAGAGGAACGGTGCTTTCGGCAGACGGATGACTGTGCAGACAAACAGAAAAGATCGAGATGCAAACAGCGCAATGTTCCTTGTAATTGTTGTTTGTCTATACGATAGCAGTGCTATAGCTGGCTGCATGGCGCAGAGGGCTTATTTGAATTGGAGATGCTGAAATGTTTTGTGAGGCTCAGGATACCTTGTTATTTCGAACAGGGTTGCTTGCGGGAAGGATATGTGCTAGTACAAATAGCATAGGATACATAGGGACACTGATGGTCCCATGTTGGAGAGTTTTTAGCATCGTTATGATTTTCGTTATTCTGAGCTTGCGTACTTGCGAAATGATCATTTGTTCTCCGTTATGGAAACAATAAACTTCGTTGTCTACAGAGAATGCGAAAGAGCTCATTTTGTAGTGCTGTGTTGCCGGAATTCGTAAAGCTGGAAAAGCTTTTCAAAATTATTTCTAGTTATAAAAACATCAAGACAAAAACAAATGCAAGTAATATGGAGATTTCTCTAGTGATTAAATCGTCCTGATTTTTTGTTATACCGTTTGTTACTAATAAGCCGTAACTACGCACGTAAGTGCGCATCTCTCCACTCGTTAATATAGTCGACAAAAGACACAATTGCTCCTTGTTATTCAGCTGATTATTACTGGTTGTATCAATTGATCTGCGATTAGTGTGTATATACAGCCTGGAATATATAGCCACATTTATGTATATGCTGGCATTAGAGTAATGAAGCGTTCAGTGGCAGTCTATCATGATATGATAATGATATAGGTATTCAGGCTTGTCAATAGTCCTATCACTCATTTGATGTGTTATGAGGCAATTTGCTCCATATGTATATTTCAGGAATCAGAGTAATATGTGTTTATATTCATACTGAAAATACAGTAAAATGGGAGAAATTACCATGTACATTTGGAATATTATGTGTAAAAGCATAAAATACGCGGAAAACGCAACATATATGCGGACATATCGTGAATGTTACATGGACATTCTGTTTAAATGTTTATAGGCTTATTCATATTAATTAGTACGAAAACTCAAAACGTTCTACTATGGTTCTGAAATACAACTCCTATAGTCTAATGCAAAAATTGAGAACATTATCAAAGTACCATTTTCAAATAACATTTGGAAGCGGCATACCACAGTTTGATGGTGTCTTTGAAAAGCCTTCATAGACAGATATTTTCAAATAGAAGTGTCAGGTAGGCAACAAGTAAAACCTCAACTAATTCTGCAAACTATAAAACCTGGAAAATGACGAAAACTTTAAGTAAGCCATCAGTATTTGCGTTGTTGATACTGTTTTGTCACTTGTCAAGGGGTTGGCTTCAGGTGTTGTTTTGAGAAGAGGCAGCTAGGTTTTTCTTCTGTGAGTTGTCGAAATGTTTGCACCTCAGAAATAAACTAAGTATTATATGAGCTTTTGGTATTGTAGACAGGTTGAATCTTAATTCTTCTTTAAGCAGATGATATTTCCAGCAGCTGTTGAGAATAATGGACGCTCTTCACGAGTAATATTTTTATCTTCAAGCTGCCCCTAAGACAATGCCTAAGTACTTTTGTACAGCGGCTGATTTGAAAAATGGCGTCAAGTGGGTTGGCGACGATGTTATTAGCTTAGACCTATGAGAAAAGAAGTTAACTGTGGACACTTGTAACAAAAGAATTGAGTTGATCAAGTCAGTCAAACAGGCCTATACAATTATTCCATAGTGCCTACACATTTCAGAACGTTGCGATTTAACAATTTCTCGCCTACCCTATCGATAGTACCGACCATATAGCAACATTGCTATTACTAAGCTAGCTAGCCCTTAGTCTCCAACACAGGTATATACCCCTACGTTCGCTGCGTTGCGTGCGTTGGACATATGTCTCCATTATTCTAAACTTAGAAAACCTTTAAGGGCAAATGTACGGAAAATCTATGATGAGTAAAATATGTGAGTATATAACGCCCAAAACACATATAGATATACCTTACCACATCCCCTACGACCCCAACCCCCAATTTTTATTTCCTACAAAAGTTAGGAACCTCTGAAATGTCAAAAAAGTTAAAGCGATTTCTATTATATTGACTGTTCAATTTTTCATCACACTCCGATCGGTACCGTTTTAACGGGGCTGCCAAGAATTAGCGGTCAGATAGACCGACGGACAGACATACAGGCCAATGGAAATGAGTGACATGGTTTTTCGTGATGCATATTTTTCTAGGGCTTTCGATCGCGTACCACATAGAAGGCTTCTGTTTAAGTTGGAATGTATGGGAATAAGAGGCGAGTTGTTACTGTGGATTAAGGCTTTTCTCACCGGGAGGACTTTCTCTGTGCGCGTCAGTGATAGCCAGTCTCACCTTCATCATGTAGCAAGTGGAGTTCCTCAAGGCTCTGTCTTGGGGCCAGTGCTGTTCCTTCTGTATACAAGTGACCTGCCCGCATTGATTTCCTCCACATGTTCAGCTTATGCCGACGACACCAAGATTTACAATACTGTCGTAAATTCTGCTATGCTTCAACGAGATCTTGATATTGTTTGTCAATGGTCAGTCAGTTGGCTTTTACCCTTAAATCTAACTAAGTGTTGTGTCCTTCACCTCGGGAAGACAAATCCGCGATTTACATACAAGATCTCTGACCACAACATCGAAGCAGTTTCGAGCCACACTGATCTGGGCGTTGTAGTCAACGATCGTCTTTCCTGGTCAGAGCATATTCACCACGTTACATCAAAAGCCAAGAAACTTCTATATATGCTGGAGAGGTCTTTCAAAGGATCCGATGTCAACACTTGCGCCTACATTTACAAGGCATTCGTGAGGCCAATTCTTGAATTCGCTGGCCCGGTATGGGACACTGTGCTTCTGCGCGATAGAAATCTCGTCGAATCAGTACAGCGTCGGGCTACTCGTATCCCTTTTGGAGCACGAAGACCAAGCTATGAAGATCGCCTTGAATTATTCAACCTGACCTCATTCTCTGAGCGAAGACTTCGTGGCGATCTTATAGTTACGTTCAGGATACTTCATGGTTTGATGGGCACCAACCTCATGCATCTATACCATCTGTCGCGCAGCAATCTACGCGGACACAGCTTCAAACTGCATAAGGAGCCATTTAAAACAACAGTTCGACAGTGGTTTCTTCCCAACCGCATACTCAACACCTGGAATAGTTTACCTGAAAGTGTGGTTGGTGCTACTTCAGTTAAAAGCTTCAAAGTGCAGTATGTTAGCTGGAGGAGTGTACAAACTTTATAGCTATGAACTGTATTTTTTTTTTATTTTTTTCTATTTGATGTATTTGTGTTACGTGTCCGTACACTGTATTTACTGCATGAGCTTATAGTACTGTGTACTCTGCTCATCTCAATTATCATAATAATAATAATAATAATAATATGTCATGCAACATCCAATTTTTAAAGTGTTTCGAGAATACAATATTTCCGGGCAAGTACAATGGTACAGATTTTGTTGGTTGTGAGTTTTGACCTGCTTAGCGTCAATCGAACTGGACAAAGGCTCTTCTGGTAGTGTTTGCCTACCATGATTTCGGTATGCTAGGAATAAAGAAGTTGCCGTTAAGACGCAACTTCAGTATGTACACCGTTTGCGTATAAAACAATTTATTGCCAATAAGAATAAAATTAATTTGAACATGTTATCAATGTTACCTGTTCATGTGCGTGCATACCGCTATTCATTATAGATTGGTGTACACGCATGCAGATCATTCCCTTGTTTGTATTACATGAAACATGGCCAGTAATTTATAGCTATATCAGCAGCATCTATATTCTAAAGTACAATGGACATTGATTTATGATCCCTAATGACTTCCAATATATCACCATGGACCATGATGTTTGCCGATTTACCTTATTAATTGGTTGTATGAGCAATGGAAATAGCTCAAAAAGATCTTCCGGAGTTAATCCGTCAAGAAAAATTACCGAAAACTAAAATATTCCTAGTAAAGTCCCAGTGTACAATTGCCCCATGCCTAGAAATACCTAGTCATTTATAAAAAATTGGCTCCAATATATTTCACTTGACAAACCTAGTTATTCTGCAAGCCTAGTTATTCTATGCAGAACACTATACAGGGTGTCCGCAAAGTTGGGGTTTTCCTTTACACGACGTGTAGATCTTGAAAACATAAGCAATTTTTCTTAGTACCATATACACCAATGTCTTAAGGGAACCGAGATAAAGGACTCTGCAACATCAAAAATATCTGAATACCGTCCTGTAGCCGCGACATCCCCAAGTGGTACTAGGACACTAGTTCAACCCGACGACAGAACTGGGTCGGGGTCAGTGTGTCAGGTTAGTATGCAACCTTCAACCGACGGTTACAGTCACGCGTGTAGAGGTAAACGAACCCGTATAAACGATTGCGTTTCAAAAAACAACAAGCACTAGAGACGTAGCTAGAAAAGTGCAAGTATCAAAAACTAAAGTGTGGCAAACGCTGCGTGAAGAGGGGCTGTATCCGTTTCACGTCCAACGTGTACAAGCCCTTCAACCTGACGATTTTCCAGCAAGAGTGCGGTTTTGTGAGTGGTTGTTGCATCAACATGACAATAATCCGGACTTTTTGAAGTGCATATTGGTGACAAACGAATCTACGTTCACGCGTAATGGGGTGAATAACTTTCGCAACACTCATGTTTGGTCAGTAGAAAATCCGCACGCCGTCCATCGGGCACATTTTCAACAAACATTTTCGGTGAATGTTTGGGCTGGAATGGTGAACGGTATGCTCATTGGACCATTTATTCTCCCAAATCGATTGGACGGGATGCAATACCTAGACTTTTTACGCAACATTTTGCCTTCCTTGTTTGCCTGCGTCTGCTCGGTAGCGCATCAGCTGATTTCATTTTCTGTTGGAGCGGTATGATTTCGGGCAGAGACGTACTTAGCCCTTCTCGTCAACTGGAGAGTGAGTACTTTTCCCTTATTTTTTTTTTACTTGGTCGCCCTCGTTTCACTACACATTACCTTTGTTATTTCATGGGTAGTTGTTTCTGAAAAGGAAAACCCCAACTTTGCGGACACCCTGTATATATGGCAGATCTAATAGCAAAAGCAAGCTTGCACGCATAACCGTCTCCTAAAAATGATGGGGAATATCCACTTCCAGGATACTTATCGAACCTTTAGACCTTGATACAACAGAAGGTTCTGAAGAAAATTGGTTGGATTTTTAGCTGGTCACTGGTTATTCGGGGCGTACCTACATACCTGGATGTTGTGCGTACTAATCTCCCTATAAACGTCTTCGTTTGATAAAACTGGTGCAGTTTCGTGTTTGAAATACTCTATCCTACTTTCTTATAAAATTGTCCTTAAAGAAATATGAAACATCATAGCTCGTGCTGTCATTTGTCAACAAAGAATATGTTTCATTTATTTGTCCTTTTCCATGCTGTTGTGGTCAGTTTTTGAAGAAGAGAAGAGAAAACTGGCTGCAATGTTTGCATGCAAAGCCATAAGTAAAAGCAATAAAATGTGACACTGTTGAAAGTTGGCAATACAACAATGATCTTCTCCGGGATGTGGGATATTTTTGCACTGAGTGCAAAACTATTTTGAAATACGCACCAAAAGAACATGAGTATGTAAACTGGATTCGACAAGAGAAAATAAAATATGCATCACTGCAACACTAGTTTTACCAGGAGGAAAAGCTATATGTAAAAAGTATGGGGGGGAGGAAAGAAATTCCAAAGCATGCGGAATCCAATTGACATGCTTGGATTGAGAGAATAAACATCTACTTAGCAAATCACCTTGATGTTGTCTAAAGAATTAACAAATTCATTGCCAACGGACTTGGCTCCTCAGACCCCTACTACATGATACCAGCGCGCGTTGAGCGTGTTAGGCTGACCTGGCGGGCTTCTGCCTCGTACCCTAACCGGTACGACCGTTCTTATGGTGCAGTTGCTGTTCCGCTGTGTTTAGGTTCCTGCCTATGTGGCTGCATCAGTATCAAAAACTTGAAACGGGGCTGTTCACAGAACCATTAACTGATCATCTACAACACTTCTTATAACTTAACAAAGTAAGCTACTAACAGTCTCAACTCAAAAAAGGTTCTATTCATCACTATCTCAGTATGAGAATGTTTAAATAAAGAAGCAACACGTAAATGGACTACTTCCTCTTTAGTGGGGCATGCCAGCCTGCGGGCGTGTTTTTCTTTTGGGATAATTTGCGCGGTAAGCTGTTTCGCGCAGCGCGCCAGCTACAAAATAGAGCTCCAAATGAGAAAATTCTATTTGATTTATCTACGTGGCTGGAATAGAAGGAGCGCGAGCAATTTCTGGGGAGTGTTTCTATCGCGGTAGCTCCCGACAGACAGAATGGACATTGCTGCTAAAAGGAACGATTCGATTCATTTGTTAGTTGTTGTAGTGGAAACAAAATGGACGGTTTTGCTGGACTGACCATGTATTAAAATTCTTTCAACGTCAGCATTCGCAGCTAGTGATGATGTTTGGCAAATGGGGCATAGAACAAAATCGGAAGAAGCTACTGTCCTATACAACAAATATCATTACAGAGGACTCCCGATAATCCGGCTCCTGTCTAAACCGGCGCCCCCTGTAATCCGACATGTCTTTGAATATGTATTACATACATACGTATTTGACAATCTTCGCTAATGTAGATCACGCAGGTTTGAACAGGTTACAACTTGTACGCGTCACCGCTATCGTGCTCGACGCGTAAGCATTGTTTTACTTAGTTTGAATTTGACTACTGGTGATAGCGGTACGGCCTAGCGTGTGTTCAATGTCTACTATTTATTCATTGTGTATTAAGTATAGTACCTAGTAATGTCATCACAAACTCAGAAGCGAAAGCACAAAACATTGACAATTAAAGAAAAATGTGATATTTCAGACCGCTTAAATCGCAATGAAACTTTCAGTAGTTTAGCAAGTGAATACGGCGTAGGCCGATCTACAATTTATGACATTAAAAGAAACCACGAGAAGATCAAGAAGTTCGTGTCAACTACTGACTGCGGGCCAGGCAAGAGACAGACACTCAAGAAAGCTGAACATCCAGAAGTGGAAGAAGCTTTATACATGTGGTTTCTTTAGGAAAGAAATAGGCATGCACCAATTTCAAGACCCATGTTGGCCATGAAAGCTAAGTTTTTTTATAAGGAAATAACAAAGAAGATGATTTTGTGGCCAGCAAAGGATGGCTACAACGTTTTAAAAGTCGTCATGGCATACGTTTAATGACTATTACATGAGAGTAACTTTCTAACGATGCCACCTGCATAGAGCCCTTTAAACTAAGATTTTTGCAAAAGGTGAACGATTTAAATCTTGACCCGTCACAGGTGTACAATTCAGACGAATCAGGGATTTTTGGGCGTGTGATGCCCAACAAAACTTTCGTTTCTTGTAACGAAAAATCCGTACCTGGACGAAAAGTAAGTAAAGAGCGTATAACCATACACCATGTGCTAACGCTGCGGGCACACACGCGCTTACGATGATGGTCATTGGGAAAACTAATAAACCACGGGCATTCAAAAACATTGATTTACCTGTACAGTATTACGGACAAAAAAGTGCATGGATGACAAAAGACCTTTTCAAAAAGTGGTTTGATGAATGCTTCGTACCTGAAGTTAGAAAATGGTTAAAAGATCATAATTTTCCTCAAAAAGCGTTGTTGCTTCTTGATAATGCTCCCGGTCGTCCGTCTGAAGAAGAACTAACAACTGAGGATAAATGCATCACTGCGATGTTTCTTCCGCCAAATTGCACTGCACTGATTCAACCAATGGACCAGAATATTATTCAATTTGTCAAGCAAGACTATAAGAAAAACCTACTTCTGCGAGCCGTATCAAAAGACCAACCAATAGAAAAAACTTTAAAAGAATTTAATATGAAAGACTTGGTTTTTGCTCTTTGTCAGTCGTGGAATTCGTTACCGTCATCAACTATTAAATCGTCTTGGAAAAAGTTATGGCCAGATATAGTCACCACTCCTAGCAACGTTCCACAAATCAGTGTTATTTTGGAAGATATAGTAAGTCGCTACTGAAACACAGATAAGTCCGAAAGATTTGGAAATCTGGTGCCGTAGAATGGATAAAGAGGAAAATGTTTTTCATGAAATGTCTGACGAAGAGATTATAAAAGAGGTTTCTAATTATACAACAAACAATCAGGAAAATAACGATGACGTGATTGCAACTGCTCCACAAGTCACAGCACAAGACGCAATTGACGCCTTTGAGCTAGGTTTATAATGGACTGAAGAGAATGGTACATCCTACAACGAACTTTCATTTTTGAGAAGACTGAGGGACAAAGCTCTGATCTCGCGTTATAACAACCTTAAACAAAACAAAAATTGATGAATATTTCCAAGCTTCATAATTTGATAAATTCATTAATGATTTTGATTAATAATTCTTGATTATTTTGGTACATATGTATGTGCATTTATGCTTAATTTTATAATAAAATGTAAGCTCTCTATTGTTATTTAATTTACTAAATTCGACATACATAAACTATGTATGATTTGTACTTCAAAGTACATACATATACATAACATATATAATCTTACCATTGGATATGTCATTTGTCGGATTACAAGGTACTCTTTTGTAAAAAATTTCTGACTATAGAGGGTCTTAGGCAGTGCTCTATAATCCGACAAATTCGATAGTTCGACACTGCCCCGCATAATTTTTATCGGATTAGTGGAGATCCACTGTATTAGAAGAAAAAGTCAATCATCCCAAGGACAAACTCAGCTCTAGTTGAGAAATGCACAACTGAAGTTTAGAGTTTCCCGACCTGAAGAAGGGACCCTGTTTTAGGGCCCCAGGATACAGTGGTAGTGTAATGAGAGTGCAGATCGTCTGACGCGGCTGGGGGCAGATGCTCTTGCATAGGCCCCGATACTAGGTTGGGAATAAACAAGCGCCAGGTGAATGTTGCACTGAATTGATTCGCATATAGTAGTATACTGAGAAACTGTACCGGGAGAGATGCCCAAACGGTTCATAGATAGCGACAATAAGTTTCAGACGATCTGGCTATCAAACAAGGTGACCTGCTCAATCTTTTCGCGGTGGTTCTCAGCAGCGATTACAGACTAAGCAGTCACCTGTCTCTCATAAAGATAAAAAGAGCTTCCTAGACGGTTAATGGGACATAGTCCTAGTGCCATTAAAAAAAAGCTTCCTAGGCTTTTGCGCCAGGTTTCGCAATCCAATGGCTGAGACATTCAGAGTTATGGAGTTGGATAGTGAAGTACTGTAATCAGCAGAGTGATCGGACATCCAGGTCTTCATAGAAATATGAGGAAGACTCCACAAAAATGCTAGTAGCTATCATGTAGAGTATGGCGTTGGTACATACGGGGTCTGCAACAGTGTCAAAAGTGGCCCAATTGTCAGGGTTCGCCTCCCAATTACTACAACTACTGCTACAGGAAAACGTTTTTGGGCACATCACTTCCGAAAAGGTTAAATTTAATTTTGATGAAGCATTTTCTTCTTTTAATCCATTGTGCACCATTATTCAATATTTTATAGGAAGTTCAACACCGTAACGTATACACTCATCCGTTTCCGAATTCAGGGCACACGGAAACACCAAACGCAATCATCCTGCCATCCCAAATTTATGCATACATCCAGAAACAAAGCTGGCGTGTCCCCACAGCCTACGCGTTTCATTTTTTATTTATTACCGAGTATATCCCGAATAAATTCAGTGCCGTGACACCATTTTTGCCTTACTTCCATCTATGTGACGTATACAGCTCTCACGTCAACTCAAACAGAACAATTTACAGGCTAGGCATACTGAATCCGATAACTGTACCAGTAGTTCAACCAACTAAAAAGTCAAATTCGACTAGACAAACCCTACTTTAGGAAAAAATAATAACATGGCATAACATGAATCTGAAAATAAACATTTGAGACAATAGAATATTTGAGGATTTTCTGCAAGTTGGCACTAGTTTATGATAATTGCAGGTTACAAAAAAAATTGCGTCAAATAAGTGGACTCACACTTCCCACGCAATGTCTCAATCAGTTCATGAAAGATTATGTCCAGTACAAGTTAGACAATATCGAAAAAAGACAGCGCCATAGACCTTATATCCTGGATAGAAGATTGTTGCTATGCTTCAGTTCGTTGTCCCAGAGACCAAGCGTAGACCATGCTTATGAGTTGCCAAAAAGCAGGAAACAGCTGTTTGTGGTTGGCTGCCTTTGGTTGGGTGCACGAAAGCAACATATTCTAGTTAGACCCTCTAAGAAAAAAGTTAGTTATGAACATGTATAACAGAGAAATTAAATGGATCAAAACCGTCAAACAGGTCCGTACGATAAGTCCTTAACTCCCCTTCCCTGGCGGAACTCGCAGAAGCGTCCATTTGGCAACATCACATTGCCTTTCACCAATGTGTGAAAGCACACGCGGCAAAGCGTCTACCGAGAAGACATACAGGACACACACAAACACCAGCACGCCGGACACGGCCAGTGAAGTCGGCAGACGCAGGGGCGCTTGTCAAAAACATTTCTCTATCGTTTTAAGTTCTAAGGGCAAATGTATGGGGCAATCAATGACGTGCGAAATAAATAATCATCGGTGTTGGGAGAGTATTAATATACTAACATCAAAAAATTACGATATACCTCCCCCCTGACCTCCCCAATTTATACAAATAAAAAATTTTCAAAAATGACCAGGATCCTCTAAAACGTCAAAAGCGAGGTTGGCGCCATTTTTATCTTTCCCGTATTTGCCGTTTTCTCCGCCACCAGTGGACCGATTTCCAAAAACTACAAAGCTTTTGAAGTTATGAGCTGTCCAAAGATTGGCGGACAGACCGACGGCAATGAGTAAACATGGAGGTAAAAGAACATTATTTTTGAAATAGCCTGCGACATTGATTTTATCTTTTTAAAATATGTTCACGCTATATCATATTCTCTTTTTCTTCCAGGTAAGAGGGCAGCCGTTGATCATGTCGTCAGTCGATTGTTGTATTGTGAGTACAATTTTGCATTGGTGTTCATTCTCAGACTCATTTTCAAAACTCAATCTTCTTGCATTTCATTACTATATATGAAAATACGTGCTGCGTGTCTAGTAATAATATTTAGGGTTATTTCAATTCCTAGCTTTACTATCATAATGTTGTAACATTACTGATGGCTTAGCTGGTCTGATACTTTGTGTAATGAATGAACGACTTTATGATTATATATATAGTTTATTGGGAATTGAACTATTTTCACTGAAATCTCGAGCTTTCGACAAACTATGTCGTCATCTTCAGGAGTATTCGATGATGTTGCAGCTAAATGGTGTTTTAGCACAAAAGCGTCGACGAGATCACTTGTTACAATAATTATAAAACCAAAAGACCGGACACATTGGGTTTGTTGTTAACGACGGAAAACATTGCTATGTATGTGTTACAACCGTTTATCAATAAACCCGAACAAATTAAAAAATGCAAAAAAATATTCAAGTTATTAAAGGCTAACACTACATTTTTGGACAAAAAATTTCCTTTATTACCGTATACTTCTTGCACGTGGTGAAACTGAATGACCCGAAAATGTAACGTGGTAGACTGGTGACATATTTACGGCCACGCTTTTGTTCTATTACATCATTTAGCTGCAACCTCATCGACAACTCCTGAAGATGACAACATAGTTTCTCGAAAGCTCTAGATTTCAGTCAAAAGAGTTCACTACGCTTTAAGTTTTGCCAATTCCCAATAAACAATTTAATTCTATTTTTTGCCCAACTGGTCTTTGGCACTGGCAATGACTACTGCTCATATATATATATATATATATATATATTATTGTAGAATTTTTGAAAATTTTCATAATGTGAAGAACGAAAAACTTTACAACCGCATTAATCAAAGAGTCTGTGTCAGTCTGTCTGTGTGAGATCAACAGCTTTTACCTGGAGTTCAAATATTGAGCTGTGATAGAAAAAAGTTTTTTTAGAATTTATATGTTATCATTGTAAAAATCTCTAAGGGTCCTAGAAGCCCTACCCTTACTCCATGTTACGACGAGAGAACTACTTTTTTTTGTTGACGTACCAGAACTGTCAAGCCTTATTACGAAAACTGCAGGTTTGCGACGCAACTAAGAAAATGGAGGTTTATGTGTAAAAATTCTGACAAGATGGATGTTTGATATCAAGATGCCTACTGAACATTCAACCTTGAATCTTTGAAATTATGACATGTTGACATGATTTGATGTTATTGTTTGATAAAACTAATTGAATATCGATGTGATACTGTATACTGTAAGAATTTTTAAAATGAATTTTTGACCATTGACCAATGTTAGTCCGACTCTGTACCTGGGTAAATTTTTACAGCGAGCTGCTGCGGTGGTGATGTCTGGACCGCGGTGATCCTTTTCGTTTCCCTATTTCCGGAATGTGCACATGTATGATAATATTTGGTATTCATCGTGTCGATCGGCTGTTTGTCGTTTTCGGGGGCATTTGCTGCTCCAATTGACATGTTCTATATCACGCCGCGTCGGCTGCCGTGCTAGCTGCTAGCTTCAGCTTCACGCGATCCTCGAAGGAGATGTCGCCCAGGACGTTATTTACGACGCCTTGCTGGATACACACCCATTTCTCTCTGTCAAAATACTTTTTGGGGTTACCGTCGCCGTGATAAAAGATATATGTTTTTTCTTTATTTATAATTAGCTTGTGCAGTGTCGAAAAAATGGATATTGTTGGATAATATGGTAGTTTTCAGTAACTTAATTTATCAACATCCTAAAAAAACTAGTGTATCATTATAACATCATCAATAACATCATTTATTTGCAACACACTTGTATCATAGCCGCTGTTCCGCGTTCGCGTCGACTGCTCTTCGGTAACTCTCTATCATATACCTCTTAAATCTCACCTGAACTCTGCTAGAAAATTTTAGAGTATTTGAGTGTTTTTCTCATCATGTTATTATCTAGAGAGGTGCTACTAGAATCTCTTTGGGCTATACAAAACGGCATCAGTAGCAAATCTCTGCCTGACCCCTTGTCCACCTCCAACAGATGGCGTTCTTGAGGTCACAATATCAATTTGACTAATATGTATATATAGTTATGTACGAAAGAGCTTAGGCGAAGAATCAATCATTTTCACCTTCCGGGCAGCATAGAACTTTGAGCGAATCAAGGCTGAGGCAGCCATAAGTGTTCGTATAAAACTTGCTTATACTACACAGGATGACCACAAGCCTTTCCAACAGTGCACATTTCCCTATATCAAAATCTGAGGTTCTTAACAGAGCAATGTTCAAGTTTTACAAGGTTGACAAAGTAGCCCAAATAAAGTATAGCACTGAGAGCACTGGTAAAAATATATTAAGTTTGAGGTCCCAACAATTTAACTCTGGATATCCAGTAGGCCACTTGTGGTATTTAGAAAAACATGTAACAAACAATTTTTTTTGTATATGAATTTTTTTCTTTGATATTATATTATATATTTCTCATCTGAAAAAGTATGCCTCGTTTGGTTTTTTCGTGACGTGAGACAGTTGAAATAGAGATGAGGCTGTCAAATCACTGAATGTCTGGCTCACATCCAAAAAGAACAGCTAGGCTAACTATGATCACAGCATCATTACCTAAATTTTGTTTTCAATTTATTATGGAGCTGCACTCAAGATTAAATATTTTTGCAGTCTGCTGACTTGGATCTCCGGAAAAATATAATAGAAAATAAGTAAACATGATAAACTTGACCTAAAGGCTACAAGTGATCAGAAATCTCACTCACTGGGTTTTCGTAAAAATATTATAAAATAAACTGAGCAAACTGAAGTGAGATTGTATGTAAAACGAACACAAATATAATTATTGAATAGCGAACATTTTTTTACTTTTACCAGTGATCATAAATCTTTTACAAATAACAAAAACAATTCTTTTCTTATTTTTTTATGGATAAGAAAAGTGTTGTTACAGATCACTACTGATTTGATTTTTTTCTTATTTTTATGAACAGCACTTGAATAATCAAGCCGACTAGAGCAATACTAATTTCAAAAAATAAAAGCTTTGCAGTTTTCTCGTTCAAGTATGTTTTGATGAGGTGTCTGCAGAAGAAAAACTGAATATCGGCGGTGGATATTGGTATTCGTTTTCGCGAGTGCCTAAACGTTGACATTTGTTACATCACTAATACCTATGTCTCGCTAGTTGTGTTAAGTATTTCCATTGTATACAAATATTTTAAATATCTACGTATTCCACGTCAGTACAGCATTTCACCAGGTGTGTGTGTCCAAGAAGTAAAATCCGGGAGCTCTGCTGCTGGGACTCCAATTTCGCTAATTGAAAGCAAATCCCGCAGTCTGATTTTGACGCACACACAGCGCGGTCTCACTCCAATTATTTATTTTCGACTGCTGTTCGTTTGATGTATCGCAACCACTGTGCCTGTTGCTGGGCCAACCGACTCCCCTATAGATTTCATCTGTTAATAACATGGCGGCGCAGCTGGACATTATTTAGTTCAGTCATTATAGAAAAATAAAGTTATATGGTACATATTTCGACGATAGTGTCCAAAGCCAGACAAAAAACAGACACGCTGTTGACACGTCACGTGACCTCAGATTTTTCACTCATACTCGCTCTGTTTCAATGCTACTTACATACATTACACTCGTGATATTTTGCCACATAACAAACAGTGTTTCTTCATGGTGCCCGTCATTCTTTCATCCTTATATATGACAGGACATCACGAGTTTTTTTAGAATTTTGGAGTGGCGAGCCACAATAACTATTGTAAGAAGTATCACTTTGCCTCTAAAGTAGATTTTTCGTGCTTACCAGAGTTTACATAGTTTCATATTTTCTGCTTGTAGACTGGCGTTTGACATGAAAAAGTAAGTAAAAAAACGTAAATTGCTTAAAATTAGCATGATCGTGCTTTTTAGGAAGTATCTAAAATTTTACTTTTGCAACTGGAAAAATACTTTCGTGTATCTTTGAGTATATTTGAAGCGGCATGGTTAAAAAATATTGGAAAAAATTGTTAAAAAACTAACACGTATCCCACTTGGTAAATAGTCAAAAACATATTTCCCTTGGTGGGAAAAAGCTCAATTACGAGGGTCACGCTGAATAGTTTGGAATGCGCATTAACTATACTAGATAAAACCGGCAATAGTACACTATCTCGTAAAATTCGGAAAAGGCAACTGTGGTCTTCAAAACCTCGAAAGAATCCTAGTTAAACAGGGTACAATATATCCTCTAAGGCAAGTGTGGTGAACCTAAGAAGAAGCTGTAAAGAGAGAGGAGCTCCTCCAGACCAGGCGACAGGAACACCCAGGTACGTGCCAATCCTACATTGTCTTTGTATGGCTCGGGTGTCGAATACCTTATTCTTATCTTCGTTATATCTGAACTCGCTTACAGTACCACGGCTCTCCACAATTTAGAATCAACTTTGCAATAACCATAGGCATAAAGTCGGTTTACAACAGGCATTTGGTAATGAAGCTCCGTCCCAAGTAAGTGTGTTTCGCTGATATGCCGAATTTAAAAGAGGGCGTGTTTCATTGGCTGATGAAAAATGTAGTGGTAGGCCGTGTTCTAGTGTGACTCCAGAAAACGTTGCAAAAGCTCAGCGGCTAATTGAAGAAGATTTTCGCTGCACATATGCGACTATAGAGGCAGCTCTTGGGGTGATCATCTTCATTCAAAAAAAGTTGTTGCAGAGGTACAATGCTGCATCACGACAATGCATCTAGCCACACTGCCCAACTAACTGTAGGCTTTTTACGCCAGCGTCAGATTTGGCAATATGTGACTTCTGGCTCTTCAAGAATTTGAAAAACGTCTGCGTGGTCAAAAGAGAAAATCGATCAAGCAATTATTCAGTTTGTTGAATACATTCCGAAAACTGACTGGTTAGAAGCATTTCATTTGAGGAATGTCAGGTTACAGAAGTGCAGTGATACTGGAGGTGAATAAACATAAATAAACTAGTTTTTAAAAAATAGTTTTTAGTTTTCGTGTATCTCAAAATATATAGCGTGGCTCTCGTATTGGCCGATCAGCTTTGTATCCTGGGGCATTACTGACTGTATCCATGAGATATGTACAGAAAAATATGTTTCAAAAATGATTAGCATCCGCTGAATCATCAAAAAATGAGGTTTGAGCGATTTATATTTTTCTCATTTTTGTTATTTTTCTTTGTCGCTACTGGAATTATTCTCAAAAACTGCATAGTTTTTTCGTCCTTGGCATAGTAGTAGCCGTGTGTAAAAGTTTCATCCAAATCCGAGCAGTCCTTTCCAAGGTACTCGTAACAACGGGCCAAGGATTGACGGACAGACTGACTGACAGATGGATCGACGGAAATTAATGATATGGTTTTGTAAATCTCATATAACAAAGAAAAACATAACATCTCATTTTTGAAAATTTCCGTGATTACAAAGCTTCCTCGCCAGTAGACGTGGGAAGTAAAATGTAAATGTTGGTCCACTACGCACATAATAAAAACAGAAACAAATCAATACACAATAATAATTACATTTGTCAGTATTGGGATTGATGATGCCTGTACCTTGAGGGCTGCCGGATGAAAAATAGAGTCATTTTTTGCTAATTTGTACAAACTACTGAGAAATACAACCTGATACATAATACATGTATATTGCAATATTCTTTCAGGTGGTCGGAACCGATTTTTTTTGTCCTTGTCTTTTGTGTGGCCTTGAGAAGGCATCCAAGTACTTCAGTACACGCAAACTGAGCACTAATTTGAACCAAACGATAACAAAAATCGACTGCTAGATTCGTGCTTTGGATAACTCTCTGACCAAAAATTACCTAAATGATGTCTGGTTGGGCTCAATTGCTTGACTTTTCTAGAAGATGACCTGCAAATGCCATCATAAATTCAAACTAATCTCGGATTTGATGTCGGCGACCCAGTAAATCCTGCTGTACCGAATATCGTATATACAGGGTGTTTCAGTTTATTGTTGCATAACGTTAAGATTCGATAGAACTTTTAAAATTAATGCATAAAGTCTATATAAACATGGGTCGAAAAATGCGTGGCTTCCGAAATACAAGGTGTTTAAATTTACTTTCTAAAATGGTTTTTTTTCAATATTTCGAACAATATTTGATGTATACCAGTGAAAATTGGTATACAAGGGTTTTTTGGTACCGCAAAACGAACCATGAGCATAGTTTTACTGTAGCCGCTAGAGGGCGCTCTCTACTGTACCTGTAGTGTATTAAAATGACCGGAAATTTTTTCTTAGTGCAATTTTTTGCCTTTTGAATAAAAAAACTGATTCTTCGCACTTTTCAACATAAAAAGCTCTCTTGTGAATTTTCGTTATAGTTAGCCGTTTTTGAGATTTTCGATTTTTAAGTTTCGATGCATTTTTAATTAATTATGATAAAATAACGTTAAAAAGTCAGTATCTCGATAATTTTTAGAAGTAGGCTGTGCCTGCAAATATTTTTGAAATTGAAAGCAGAATAAGGTTAAACGTCAATTAGTTGACAGTTAGTCTTGTTGTCTGTTGACACCTGAAACGTTTTTTGCAATTGTGAATTCCCGAAATTTAGTTTCTTTTACCTGTTTTTTTTTTGTAAGTTTTATAAAAATGCCATTTTTATTCTCCAATCAAGAGTTAGCGGATATTCATTTTGTGTATGGCTTTGTAAATGGAAACGCAGCAGAAGCAGCCAGAGAATACGCACGAAGATTTCCAAACAGACGACATCCAACTCGCTCAGTATTTGTAAGAGTGCATCGCCAAATAATTGAAAATGGTTTTGGAAATCCCCAAAGGGATCAAAACATAAATGTTCGTCAGCGCAGATTTACCCGTATGATTCTGCGTGAGTTTGATAGAGATCCGACCACAAGGAGAGTTTCTGGTGTCTTGGGAATTTCAACAAGCCATGTTCACCGTGTTCTTAGAAATGACCATAGACGTCCTTACCATTTGCAACCTGTGCAAGGACTACAGCCAGGGAACGGAGAACGAAGAATCACATTTTGTCAGTGGATTCTTGATAGAACTGATAATAATAGGGAGTTTTTAAGTAACGTTTTATGGACCGATGAGCTTCACTAGACGTGGAGTGGTAAATTTTCATGATCAACATATTTGGTCGCATGAAAATCCGCGTGCACTTCGGGAAAGAAATTTTCAGCATGAATTTAGTGTGAACGTGTGGATTGGTATCTACCGTAATCGACTATTTGGACCCTACCTTTTTCCTGCAAGGTTAAATGCTGCGACCTTCTTGCAATTTTTAAGGGCTGAACATGCAAATATGTGGGATGATGTTATGTTAGATTTAAGAAGATTGGCCTGGTTTCAGCTTGATGGTTGTCCAGCTCATTATTCGAGAATAGTTAGAAACTGGCTGGACGAAAATTATCCAGAAAGATGGGTTGGCCGTGGAGGACCAGTCGCCTGGCCTCCACGATCCCCTGACCTAAATCCATTAGATTTCTTTGTGTGCGGATTTCTAAAAGAAAAAGTGTACCAGACTCCCGTAATCACAAGAGATATGCTAATAGACAGAATCGGGAATGCATGTGATGAAATAAGGCCTTATTTGAATAATGCTATACCACGTTCGATCATTCGTAGATGTGAATTGTGTATTGAACTATTGGGTTTACATTTCGAGCAACTACGAGTACTTTAGATTTTGTATGTTTGTCCACACTATCCAATAGCATTTTAGTTGTAAATAATTAATTTAATTTGTTAAAAATAATATTGGTAAATTAAACAAATTAATATTCTGTTTTTTTTTGTTTATCCGGAGTTAGGAATTATTGCTGTGTTTAAAAACGCAATCTAAACGATCATCCTAATTACTTGTAATGCCCAAATCGAAAATGTAAAAAAAATATTATTTTCCCATAAATAATTAAAAATGCATCGAACCTTAAAAATCGAAATATCTCAAAAACGGCTAACTATAACGAAAACTCACAGGAGAGCTTTTTATGCAGAAAAGTGCGAAGAATCAGTTTTTTTATTCAAAAAGCAAAAAATTGCACTAAGAAAAAATGTTCGGTCATTTTAATGCACTACAGGTACAGTAGAGAGCGCCCTCTAGCGGCTACAGTAAAACTATGCCCATGATTCGTTTTGTCGTACCAAAAAACCCTTGTATGCCAATTTCCACTGTTATACATCAAATATTGTTCGAAATATTTAAAAAAAACGATTTTAAAAAGTAAATTTAAACACCATGTATTTCGGAAGCCACGCATTTTTCAACCCATGTTTATAAAGACTTTATGCATTAGTTTTATAAGTTCTATCGAACCTTAAAGTTATGCAACAATAAACTGAAACACCCTGTAGAGGAGGAAAATAGTATTGGCTGACTAGCTGAGTAAGATGCAAGGTAGAAACTCTCGGAATGTAGTCAAACGCAAAGTGAAGTCAGACCAGAATGAACGTGATTCATTGTTTAAGTCAAACTTCAATAATGTATATTTTGTTCATCAGTACAAATTACAAGGAATATCGAATTCCGATACAATATTAATTAAAAATTACTTACAATGTGAAGTCCTCTTTCAGGACAATCAATCCAAAAGGAATGGAGGAAAACCATTAACTTGACGTACAGTATCAAAAATACACATGTTGCAAAATAAACTATTAATCAATATAAACACTTAGACTGTGAAAAACTATAAAATTATCTAACTTCCATAGTATTAGTTTGCAAGAATTTTAATTTTAAGTTTTGTCTCGTCTCCGCTAAAGTTGACCACTTGTAATAATTTTCACACACAATCAATTTTATGTTTCCACAATAACCCTTCAATTATTACCTTTTCAACAAAAAAAATAATAACTTTAGCTTATTTAAAATCGAACCTGCAAGAAACAGCACTTTTATTAACAATTTACATATAAAAGCACTTACGAATCTGCCCCCTCCCTACCCCCGAATATGCGCGGTTTGACGTTTTCCTTTGGATTTTGGCAACATATTAAGTTGTACTTGCGCAATTACTTGTTCATATTGCTTCTTTCTCAAAATTCAAGATGTTGGTTTCCACACCACATTTGCCATCTAGCAACCGCCACGTTGTTTTGTAAAATTGTTATTTACAAACTAATACCACAACTTAGATAGCAATAAGTATGAGAAGTTTAGCTGCCCTAGCCAATGTTGTAAATAGCTTTTAATTGACATGTTTTAATTGACATTCAATAATCTTTACAGTATGACAGTATGACTAAAAGTTTTCGCATCACGTTTTTTCTGGCGTGACTTCTTCTGGCGTTAGGCTGCGATAGAGTTTTGAAATGAAGGGCATTTTCACCTCCCTAGCTTCATGTATATTTTATACATCCACCGGACTATATAAACTGATATAAACAGCGCGGAGTTGGACTACGGAGTTATACGATGTTGATTTGACGCTGAATACGGTAGAGGCGCACTTTGAAAGTTACCCTTGATACCGCCGGCATATTGATTGGGGTTTTCGTTTTATTAGAGTACACATGTTTGCTAACTAGATACATGGATAGCAGAGAGTGATGAATGCTTGTTGGGATTGGGAGATGTCTGAAAAGTTGGCGAATCTGGCATAAATCCGATATGCAATATGTTTGCGGTTGCGGCTGTCTGTTTAGACAGAGGTTTCGATAGGATATTTAGGGGTAATGTTGACAGGGAACATGGCAGGCGGATAGAATGTTCCCTGTAACATTTTTATATGATCTTCTAGAAGAAAAGGTTGTATATGAAAGTTGTAGAATAAAGTTGTATTATTTTAAATTCCTTTTTTTCTGATTCGAAATACATATGGTTTATTAAATTTATTTTTAATTCTTTGTCAAAAACTTAAAGTTTGTGTGTCCTTTAATCATGTGAAGAAGTAGACCAACGAATTCAGACTAGGTACTCGTAGAAGGAGCCACATAAGAATTTGTGTGTCTCCTTATTCTCATAGTCTGTAGTGAGGATCAATGTGCACTTGACATAAGTCAATTTTTGGACAGTTCTGTCGTTAAATTCGCATTTTTAATTTGAAGTTATTTTTTAAAAGTACTAGTGTTTGCAGATAGTTGTCGTGTTAGACGGTTTAAAGACGTGCAACTTCTTACATAATTTGCAAAGAGCAGCACAAGCCTGATGTTTTTACCGATAAGTAGAGAACTATTATGTTGAACAACGCTGTCACTTTTATAGGCATTGCTGGACAAGCGAGTCAAAACTATCCGCTAAAACTACTCAATTTTTGCGACCAACAATGCAAATATTCGAATCCGTTGGTTTAGACAGAGGTTTCGTTAGGATATTCAAGAGTAGTGTAGTAAGAGAACAGGGCAGGTGGATAGAATGTTAGATAGAAAGTTATGATATTTCATCTTAAGGAACTGCTTAGAGCAACCAGTATCGATGTAGATGTAAGTACACGCTAAGAATAGTAGTGTAGCGTTTTTCTGGCTTCTTTTGCGTGTGGATTAAAACACTGGATTCCACAAAAAGAAATGCACTAATTTATTTAACTTGATAGAGAACATTTATGTACACCACTATTTATGTCTGACTAATTCTTATGTCGCCATTGACTGCACTATACTCCACTCCGCTCTGCTCTGGTGTAATCTGTACTCTGCTTCCATCTCCCGGCCGCCGAGTTATATATAGTCCCCATTGCTGCTTCGAGAAAAGTCTGTTGAACCACAAAGCGGCATCTAGAATATTGGAGGTCACTTCGCGTCGATCTAGAAGGTGAGTCGCTGCCACGGTCCGACGGTCCTCACAGACGCCGCCAAGCGGCTTATGCGGTCGTGGTTCGCGTAAAAGCAGAGATCGGCCATGAAGCTCTGGCGAGTAGGAGACTCGCCCAACAGATGGCGCTAACAGTACTGTTTCTCATAGTAGGGAGCGACTACGAGAGTGAAAACAGCAAGCTGTCTGATGGAACTATATCCCAGTTCGCATTGGCAGCCGGGCCACCACTGGGCCGTTAGATGCCGCCGATTCTGGTGCTATAGTAGATATACTCGTCATTGAATAAACTAATAATATAACTTTCGTTCGTCCGACCACATACGGTCAACCATGGACAGCTGTTTCGTGCTATTTATTTTCTACATCCAGTGGGAATAGCGATGAAACCGATTTCCTAAACCCCCTGAAAAACTTCTTAGGTTTCAATGCATATTACCGGGAAATCCATTTTTTAAATGTAAGCTCCCAATTTCATTGGAACAATGAAAATACTCCACTAAGGTCATGTGATTACCTTTTATGTGTTTTGTAATTCCTAAACAGGCAGTTTATAACTATAAGTATTTTTGATTTCATAATTGGTTATTCAGGGCACACGTACAGAAATTGGGGATAAGCGTGTCAAACCTCCCGTGGAGAGCGTACGAAAACAAAGAAGGAACTGCAAAAGGTTAACTTCAATTGGCATGCGTTGTGAAGAAGGGAATCGATATTCTGTTAAGACAACCAGAGAGGAAGAATCACGCACTGCAATCCTTACGCTATGCGAATAAAAAAAGTATCACTTTATATTGACTTATTGTCATTGATTATTAGAGAAATGCAACGTTTTTTACAAAAATCAAGAGTGGCATCACTTAACATTATTCGACCCTTAAGCTTGCACCAAAGCACACTTCATTCCATTATCACTCGGCAGCTAGCGCTCACAAAGCGGTTAATCATGCAACTCTATAATCTCCATAACGACCGAGAACCGTCCTAATTAGTCAATTTCTTTTCATATTGAATCACATTTTTCTTCCACTTCTAATTGAGAGAAACGAATGAGATGTATAATTAATAAGAACCTGGATAGAAGGGCCAAGCGCGGTCGAGACCTGCCCTAAGGAAAACTAGAAAAGTTTTTCGCTTTGTTTTTGTAATTAATTCAGCCAGTAGCGCTGGGGAGCTTTATTATCAAAGTACGCGCGTCATTATAAATCTTTTCTCTAATTCAGTTGGATTATTAATCGGATTCGGCCCGCTTTTTGCTGCGATTTGTAATTGGAGCATAGCCTTATCGGACAGAGAGATTGGAATTGCCGAAAAGATACGCGAATGCGTTCGGAATCGAACATAAATGCAGATGCAGTTATAAACCAGATGATGCGCTAGCTGTTGCATAAATAGAGTATGCAAAATAATGAATATCACAGACAGAGAAGAAGAAGTCTCTTTTGGCCGACTCAGCACTTCTCATCCAAGTCACAAAAGAAGTTTAATTCATGTATGCCAACCTCCGCGTTCAAAACACACAGGCACTTGAAATGAGGTAATTTCATTGCTTAAAAGAATGCAACTCTCACAATGAAGAAAAGGGCTTTAGTTTGAAGAAGTATGCCTGGAAATATGTGTTAGAAACATATCAACGTCACGATCTTCAATTCAAGATAGTCACTGTTAGACCATTTTGGGTGGAGTTATGCCACGAATGTAAAAAATAGCATCAAGTAGGTTAACTGGTATGCTTCTCTCTCCTTCGAAACAACTTCAAATTTTGTCAGAAACATTATTGCTCTATTTAGGCTTTTCATGAAAAAAGTCCCTCAACTGTAGCAATATTGGTACCTCAAGAATTCAAGTAACCTCACGAACATAATCTATATGATAATATTTCGCCCACCTCGTATGTGCGTATTGCTTTACCGCGCCCTCTGCTACCTGCTATTATAAGTCCTACGGATCCACTACCATATACACATATGTCGCACGACAACTGCAACCGTCGGCTGAAGGCTGAAAAGATTTTGAAATAGACATATTTGCTTTCCATCTATGTAACAACAAAAGACGGCAGACAGCGCTGTCTCGTACTAATTAGCAACTCACCATACGTCTAGTAGTAGATGAACAATGAATGCCACTGTCATCATTTTAATTGCTTCGCAAGACTGAATTCTCTTTTTTAATCAAAAATTTGACGCTATAATTGGTCAATTTTTCGACGACAAAAGACATCCAACATTTTATCTCTCACAAACAATCACAAGATGCTGTACAGCTGAAACTATGATCTGTATTTTTCTCAGAGGATTTAAATTGGGCTAAATGGATTTATCAACTGATGTAAGCGTTGCATACAAGTGCAGAGTCAACCTACTTCTCGCTATTGTTTATCAGTATATCAGGCTTAACCCTTTCAGCATGACGAAGTTGTTTAATAATTGGACGCCTATTTCATTTATCTCAATTAAACCGGGAAGAAAAACGCGTTCCAGCTCGATTCCGGGTACCTTGATTAAGTTTTTTTACACTTTGCATATTTCAAACGAAAGAACGAACTCTAATCTTCTTGTTTATGAACAGGCAAACCCGAGCAATTTTTATGCTTACAATTTTGTTTCGTAAATCTACGACTGAAAGGAGGATTAAAAATTCCCTAACAAAATTCGAGATCGCAAGACAGGAATACATAATTCTAAGGAAATCTTGATTAAAGAAAACGTTTCTCTTAAGGCGAATGGTAGATACGTAACAGAAAATGAGTGAATTCTGCGCAATATTTTTATTAACAATATCTGAACCCCCTTTTTATTTCTGCTACAATTATATATATTTTTAAAGCTGCATGTTACCTGGCCATTAAATGAAACTCCATATGTATGCTTGAGTTTTCACAAAAGGCCATGACTCGGGGCGGCTTCAAACAAGGGCGGATCCTGAGGGAAATCATGCGAGTCATGACTTTTCCTAAATTTTCAATCGTCTCTAGTAACACTTTTGTGAAAATAAATCCTGCAACCACCACTGCGCCCCCTCTATAGACACCTACCAAAATCTGCCACTGTGACTAAGTAATCCCCTCCCGCTACTCAAAGGCTGGATTCTCACTTGGGTTCAAGTCACCTCAATCAAAGGTTTTTGTTTTTCTTCGGTTTCTTTATTGAGCAGTAAACCTAAAGTGACTCAGGGCGTTGAAACTTAAAATACTCCCAGCTTATACCCAAGGAGCAAAGAAGCTGCAGTGTTCCAAGTGCTTCCTCGTCGCTTAAGGCTTAAGGCGAATAACTTCAATTCCGAGGTACCACGACTTGTAAAAAACCGCTTCGGGCAGATTGTCCCGCAATATTGACATCCAAGTAAAAAAGGAGTAGTCACACTGGTCAGTATCCCATGTTCAGAGCTTAACAAGGTTGGATTGAGCAGTAGAATCCGGTCACAATAGTGATCCAGTAAAAGGAATTAGATAATGTTTTGATGAATGTGATATAATTTATCGTATCACATTATATTATATTATTTACATACCGAGGTTCCTTAACAGAATCTCGTGGCGCTAAAAAGAGTAAATACGAAAGTATCGTCCCTTTCAGATTCAAGATGAAAGTAGATAAGAATCATTATGGAGAAGAAATTATTTAAAATCAATAAAGATGCATACATAGCGTACGTTAGCATGTCGTCTTCGGATACAGCAGATGAAACTGAGAATATTTCTCCTAATGCCATGCTTTCTCTTCAGAGATGTATCCTCCCCGAAAACGTGACAAGAAGAGACATTTGATTATTCAGCCAAAAGAAATTGTCCTTAACGTTTATAAGAGCGAAATTTTAGAGCATCCTGAAATGAAAATTCATGATATTGAAAGACGTGTGGCGCACAAAACAGGCTTATGTCTTAAGACAATTTTCAACATTGTTAAAGAATATAACAAAACCCAAAAGTTATCTCCACCACCCAAGAGGCTGCATTAACCGAAGCTGTTGGATTCAGTTGATAACTGTGATCGGAATGCCATCAGACGCTAAGTACATCAATTTTTTGAAAGATAGGAACTTCCCACCATAGACAAAGTATTACAGGAGGTTAATAGTGTTGGAAACTTACCTACTTTCAAAAGGACCACATTTTATAGTTTACTCAAAAAACTTCATTTTGAGTATAGGAAACGAAGCAGCAATAGTATTTTGATGGACAGCCAAGAGATTATTTTATAGAAAAGAAATTATTTAAAATCGATAAAGAAATACCGCGACCAGGGCAGGAAGACTTATTACTTGGATGGAACCTAAATAAATACAGGACATACAAAACCAAAGTACGTGCTGATTCTTCAATTAAATCAACAAGACAAGCCTTCTTAGATGGACTAACCACTGGCCTAAAGAAATGGTGAAATGGTCAGGTACGTGTATCTAACCAATTCTTCATTTGTGTTGTAAAAATGGTGCCAAGTAGACTGAATCTATGAACCCACGCTGATAACTTAGCTACAATAAACTTAGCTATATCTGGTAGATTTGGAATCAACACCTGCTAGATACTGTGCTTGTATATATTATTAATATTAGTTTCTCAGTGAAGATGGCTTTGTGCCCATTGCCCTATGGGCATTTGAGTCAAAGAAAACGACCGACTACCATGGAGAAATGTACGGGAGTTCATTTTAACGATGGTTTGAAGAAACGCTCCCAAAGCTTGACGACAATGCCGTCATGGTACTTGATAATGCTCATATCAAAAGACATTAGTTTAAATTGACTACGAATAAGGTATAGTCCGAATTCGTTAATTCGATCCAATGTTCTTTGATCTGAACAGTATAGATGGAGCCGCAGCACTCCAGATAAGCGAGCTGAAGTCCAGACCTCTTATCTAGAGAAGAAGAAGAAGAACTTCTTCCAGATATCAATTTTTTTTCAAAATCGGCGGCAGTTGACAAGACGTGTTCTTGCCAAGTAACATCCTTTAGCATAGCTGGCCCGTGCATCAAAACACGATGTACGATTAGGCATCTCGCGTTAGTTAAGATAGAGATTATCCATCCATCCATTTAAGGGCATGGTGATATCTGCTTCATGGAGTTTGAAGTGGCTCATCATTTCGAGATCGAAAATACCAACCCAGGAAAGATTTTAATGAACGGAGCGGAATAATGTAGACACTCTACGCCTTCTTGGGAAAATCAATGATCGGAAACTTCGGTATTCATTTCGTACAATCAACAAAACAAACCGAACAAAAACTCTAATGGAAATTGGAGTTGAGGTGGAAGTGGAGAGGTAGGAAACGGCATTTACTCCCCCTGTTGCTGGGAACCTTTGAAGTTCCGTAACCGGTAGCTGTCAAGTAGAAAATTACATTAAAGCCCTTCCCATTGACACTTTGTATTATCCGATTCCACGTTCACATTTCGCATCAGTGACGTAGAGAGGAAGTTTTCTGAAGTATTCTGTGTTTTAAGAGGTTTCCTAAATGACATTTTATCTATTTCCTATCACTTTAGTGGTGTTTGTTGATGATGCAACAATTTTTAATTGCAATAGTAACCTCGATAATCCAAAAACAGCAGTGAAGGAAGGAATCATGTTGAGTCGTGGTACACAAATAAAACTCAAAATATTTTCATAAGTACTAGTGATGCGTTGAAAGAAACTCTGTAAAACTTCGAGGCATACATACTGATGACTCGCTGAGCTGGTCTGTACACACTGATAACACTGATCAACAGCCAAAAAGTATCCTAAATAAAATCAACAAAATATTACTATTTTTAATGTGCTAAAATCGGAATGAAACTTATTTTTTCAATATTAGTTCAAGTTTTAGAGATACGGTAATTATATGTGTTCCTGCTGTGACAGTGTTAATATACTGTAATTCACAAGAATGCACGTGCTACATTTTTATATTCGGCAAGGAAAGATGATGTAATCGGCATGATTGTGTTACGTTATGCATACGTGTACATTATATTGTTTTATATTAGCCATTTTTTCCTCAGTTGGCTGACAGCGTTCATGCAAGATGTCTCGAAAGTGTGTAAACAATCCAGATCAGTTTTGTTACGTGTGTGGTGATGTAACTTTTGCGTCTCAGAGACGGTCTATTACTCCACTAATAACAAAGGCATATCAGCTTTATTTCGGTTGTAAACTAGGTGATCAGACACATAGAAAATCCTATTCCAAAACCCCCAGAATCCTACACTTGCGAATCAGAAAACGAATCAGATCATGGCGATCGAGTGATTCGTCAGGAAGAAGATATGCCATCAACGTCAAGAGATCCTGATTTTAAACCGAGCACGTCATGCCACCAACCGCACAAAATAACACAGTCAGAATTAAATGATCTTGTAAGAGATTTAGAACTTCCAAAATGTAAGGATCAAGACTGCAGCAGTGGAACTTGTTAGAAGACGATGTTTCGGTATGTGTTTTTCGTAAACGCCACAAAGACTTAGAACCTTTTTCAATATGGAGAATAACTTGGTTTTCTGCAGTAACATTAACGGCTTACTGGCGGCTTTAAATATAAACTATAACCCAGAAGAATGGAGATTGTTTATAGACAGTTCAACATTGAGTTTAAAGGCAGTGTTATTGCATATTGGAAATATTTTACCATCTCTTCCTGTAGGGTATGCAGTTCACATGAAAGAATCATATGACAATATGAAGTACCTATTGACATGCATAAAATACGATGCGCACCAATGGCATATTTGTGACGATTTGAAAGTTGTTGCACTTTTATTTGGGCTGCAGCTAGGCTACACAAAGTTTTGCTGTTTTTTGTGTGAATGGGACAGTCGGGCAAAGGCACTTCATTACACCAGACAAAACTGGCCTGTTCGTCTATTCCTAGAGCCAGGTCAAAAAAATGTACAGCATATGCCATTAGTAGATTCGAAAAAAATTTTATTACCACCACTGCATATCAAGTTGGGCCTAATGAAAAACTTTGTCAAGGCATTAGATAGAGATGGGTCAGCTTTTCAATACCTGCGTCAGAAATTTCCAAGACTAAGTGAGGCAAAGGTTAAAGAAGGTATTTTTGTTGGGCCACAGATTCGAAATATTTTGAAAGATAAACAGTTTGAAAACACTTTAACAGGTATTGAAAAAACTGCTTGGAATGATTTCCGTCTGGTGGTCACTAATTTCTTGGGAAATAGAAAAGCTGACATCCATAAAACCCTTGTCAAAAACATGCTGTCATCGTATCAAAAGATGGGCTGTAATATGTCTCTTAAGATACATTTCCTACACTCACACCTGGACTTTTTTCCTGACAATTGCGGAGCCGTAAGTGATGAGCACGGCAAACGTTTTCATCAGGATATTTCAACAATGGAAAAAAGGTACCAGGGAAAGTGGAATCCTTCCATGCCTGCAGACTACTGTTGGACTCTTGGTAGAGATGCTCAAGAAACGATCCATAAAAGAACAGCAAAAAGACAGCGCATATAGTGATTCTTATAAGTATATGAATCTTGTTACTTTTTTTAATATATCCTTAAAAATAAAAAGTTTTTTTTCTAAACCGCAACTATTTTTTTTATTTCATTGTCATTTTTGGACTCAGCGCCCCAAAATTAACAAAGAAGTGCACTTTTCCCACAAGATACAATTAAAAAACTAAAATTTGTTGTCCAGTGTAATCTAGCAGAAAGATATCTTCCTATGTTTTCTTATTAAGACCGCTAGAAGGAACGACCAGTCCAAAAATCCAACCGATGTTATATTATGGGCTAATCTAGTCGCAGCTGAGTTACGAGGTTACTCTGTGGGGTCAATGCTCTATCACAAAAGAATATTTTTAAACTGCAAAAACAAACTGTAAGGATCATAGCAAGTGTCAATACTATAAAACACCGTAGGCCACTTTTTCAAAAATTCGTTATGATGCTACTTCCTTGTGTGTTTATTTTCTAAATCGTGTTAGACATCCATAAAAATAAACATGAATACTTAACACATTCTGATTACCAGAAAAACCCATCACCTAAAAAATCTTAGGTATCTCCTGACTTTACCACAGAAAAACGTCTGATTTCAATTTTTATATTTTCCCTGATGATTGGAAAATTTTAACACTTACGCTATTGTCCTCAAATTAAGGGCCTTAGGTGGTCAAGAACAGACCAACAAAAAGATGAACTAAAATGGTGCTTACCTTGCTCCTATGGTGCGGACGTCGGCAGGGGCCCCTGGTCCCTTCTGGAACTTCTTACGAGCCACTTGTGTAGTTATTAGCGTTTATAAAAAAAATGCGGTTTGACAAACCAGCGTTAGCAAAAGTGCATGATTCTAACAGCGGTTTTAGCGATTCGACGGTCTTTGTCTGCTTGTGGTCAGTGTGCGCTCTTCCTCTATCTTCCAAAATACCATAGGCGCGCCCAAATTTAGTGCCAAGAAAAACAGTGGCGGAGCAAACAATGGAAACAAATTAAAATTGGCATTGCGGTCGTAACACCAGGATTTACTGAAAACAAATTACTTAAATATCGCTATGCTATGACTCATGTCATATGAGGTATACTCACTTATTATTATTATTATGTTTACGATACTGCAATATTGCTTAAATTTTTACACCCTGTATAATACTGATCCGAAAATGTTTTCGGAAAGTTTTATCTAAAAACAAATATTTTTGTTTGCTAAATTATTCTGTTTTTTTGTTGCAACACTTCTGACTTAAATCTGAAACTTAACCGAGTGACGTAACAAGTACGAGCCCCTTCCCACTTCAGTTGGCCCAACTATTGAAATCTTAGTTTTTTTCTTATCAAACACAAATAATAAAAATGTAGCAGGGTTTTATAGGTTTAAAATATTAACAATGAATATTTTGATAATATATAGTAGAAAACACCAACTTTATCACTCCGTAATCAAATTTGCAGCATAAAAATAACACATGTTGCAATTACAACATATCAACGTATTTTCATTTCAATGCAAAATAAGTCTATAACGCATAGGTGGCTGTGAAAAATAAAAGCCATTACAATTGTTTTTATTAATCACAGCTGTCAGAATACGTTTAAAATAGTTTTGGGTAGTTAAGGTTTTCAAAATGGGTAGAGGAAAGGTTATTAGTGAGAAAATTCGGTTACTGATAATTAAATTTTTTAATTCTGGGAAAGCAAACTCAGAAATTGCAACTTTGTTAGACTTATCGCGGTACAGTGTGAGGAATATTGTTAGAAGATATAACGAAACTGGTTCAGTTAATATTAAGCCACGATATGTGAAAAAACTAATATCACAAATACCGACCGAAGAGCATTAAGAAGAATAATTGTGAAAAAACAGGCGTGCCAATTATTTACAATTAAGTGCTTTGTGGAGGACGCTGTTGGGAGGAGAATTTCGAGAGAGGCCCACAAACTGGGATTTAGCACTTGCAAGGTAAGTTTTCATATGAAAAAAGTGAAGTAAAAACCCTAAAGTTGTTTATAGGCCAAAGAAAAGCCACTATTAACTCTACTGCAAAAGAAAAATCGGCTTAGATTGGCTAAAGAACATAGACAATGGACACCTCAACAATGGAGTGCAATACAATGGAGTGATGAGACCCGATTCGAAGTTTGTGTTGGTGACAGTCGCAGTAGAGTTATTCGCAAAAAAATGAAGCATTCCATGTTGACTGTCTGAAGAGAAAAGTGAAATTTCCAGCATCCATTATGGTCTGGGGCACTATTTCATCAAAAGGAGTAGGAAAACTTCATTTTATTGATGGAAATGTGGATACAAACGAATATTTCTCATTTTTAGAAGAATCGCTTTTACCAGTGATGGAAGAATGTTTGACATCCGGCCCAGATTTTGTGTTTCAGAAAGATGATTCACCGTGCCGTACCTCAAATCGTACAATAAACAAAAATTAAAACATATATGTAGTTTGATTCGTCCAGACAATGGAGTCCTATGAACATGAAAACCACAGGATAAGTTTCAGGAGTTACATTAACAGTTATTATCATTTTGAATATATGTAGAATGATGATTTTAAGATCTTATCACGAATGATGAGCTTCACAGACTCTTTGTGGAAGTGTTCCACGCCTCTGTGCTGTCCCTTTTCAATCCACCGCTTCGTGCATTGAATAAGTAGCGCACCGAAGCATTGGTAGAGCAAAAAGATGCCGCTAAGATTGAATACGTGCACAGTTTTTACCGCTTAATAAACATAAATGACGCAGGTGCTACGGCGTAATAACGTCAAGTGTGCGCCGCCACCTGGCAACCAATCAACACATTTATAACGGGTGCTGGATTTGACAGGACCGGCCTTTGAACTCCATCGGTATCAGGTGTTCCTAATCTAGAATGAAATTTCATTACTCAATAAATTAAACTTGCAATATTGTACAATATTCTACATCTCTGTAACGAAGACTAAAAGTATTTTAACATGTTTAAGCTTTTAAGTACATGAAATTTGAATTTTTATGTTTACTGTGTTGTATTGACATATATTATTGCAAAGTTTGAATGAAATCGACCGTTTTGTTTCAGAGATAACTCATATAATTCTAGTGTAAATGGAATATTATATTTTTGGAAATGATGGAAATGATCATGTGAAACTTAGATGCACTATGCGGGTTCGTTGAGAAAAGAACTTGATATTGTTATCTAGATCTAGAATATATGATTTTGCAACTTGGAACCCCGCGCCATAATGAATAATATCGTACGTAGTTTAAGTGACGAGAACACCAAAACAATACTGCAGTTTGTAATAGATCAGTTACTGCTATTAGTATCAAAGGAAATAATGTGTTGTTCATACATCTTTCTATATACATTGGATGTGATACTCCAGCCAGAAATATTTATGTTAAGAGAGCACCCACATTTTCTAAAATGTTCCTACTTTTTTCCAAAAAAAATATAATAAATTCTTTTTCTACTCCTTCAACTAACGTAAACCTAAACACAGAAAGTCATTACTATTTTTCATTCCAAAGAGTACCACTTTCCCTTTATTTTTCTTACACGTTTTTTATTGTTATATCCATTTTGGATACAAGTATGTTGAATCTATTGTTTACATGCATACATAATAGTATAATAATAATCGTGGAATTCCGTTGATGTTTTTATGGTCAGTATTTAATGAATATTTTTACGTGGAAGTACGCCGGACCAGCGGCTGGCAATTTGACGATACAAATACTTAGCTCACGTGTTGCAACGTGTTGTGTCATTCTTATTCATTTTCAACTTACAGAGCAAAACTGTTCACCCTCAATCCGCCCCTATTCCCCGTAGTAACGACGGATGAGGAGGCATCGAGTGGGCTCGCATTTAGCAGCCCTTTGCATACCCGCATGGCGGCGCGGCAGCTCGAAAGCATTTACATTAATTAAAGTTAAAGCTGATGCTTGCGCTAAGTCCGCTATTAATCCATATTTTCCCAAGCTCAATCCAACGAAATCCCTGGAAAAGGTTGCCATTCAACTCTGAAAACGTCCTCCGATTGCTGCATATTAATAAGCAGATGAAATATGAATAATTGAATGGAAACCTGTCTACTATTGAAGGACTTGGGAAACAAGGGAGCTAAGCCACGTTGACTTTATTTCGAGAAATAGGAATATGTCCATCGATTGTGCATAGCATTACTTGAAAACAATGTTTTGTGTTAGTAACAGTTTCAAGCGTATGAATTCGCGTGTAACAGCCGGTGGAAATTAAAACGTTTATATTGTACGACGGTCACAGGTAAAAAACCTACATAATGTCAAAAAAAAGATAAAATGTCAACTCATTGTCTAGGTAGGCTAGAGTGCAAATAGTTCATTCCGCGCTTGCTACAAGGGAGCATGAAGTGGACGACAGCTAGTTCCAAGTTGACGTCTTGTCATAAAAAACCTACATAATGTCAAAAAACGGCATAATGTCACTTTTTAAGTTACGAAATACCTCTGCGGGTGTTTTAAATTCGATCTTCACCATTGGGATCTCGGAAACGGTAAGAGATACGAAGTCGCTTGAATGGGTGCAACGCTGCGCATTTCGGTAACTAACAAAATGCCGCTTAGAAAGTTTAGAAACTCTAAGTACTTCCAAAGACGGAAAAACCGAATTTTCCCAAGATCATTTAAATTACATCCTGGCACTATTTGTAGTGGGATTTCAGAACAAATTACACATTAACATTGCCACTTTTTCTCCTCTACAAGATGGCATAATTAGAATTCCAATACGTTTCGTCTCTTGTCCTCCAGCATCAGCTTTATGTTTTTTTAAGAACAATATTGGATTTTTGCACAGGTGAATATATCAGGTAACCAAATAAGTTCGTGCGGTTGTTGTATATCGCACATTGCCATGGATGTTGTTGATCGATAGCGATTGTTTGTTACCTGTTGTCAGTTTAGTATGAATCCTTCTCTCACTCACATAAAAAGTTGCTGAAAATTATTACATACCTAGTTTTGATAATTGAAAATGGCGACGAATAAATCAGTAATTCGAAGTTGTTTACTGTATGAGTACAAACTTGGTACAAAAGCTGCAGCGGCGGCGCAAAAAATATGTACCGCATTCGTAGATGATGCCGTTAGTGATCGAACAGCACAGAAGTGGTTCAACAAATGATGATGAACCGCTCTCAGGGAGACCAAAAATCATGAACAACGAGGATCTTCGACAGGTTGCGGACGCAAATTCCAGGACAACCAGGACAACGTGCCAAGAACTTGCAGAAATGTTCAGAGTGAGTCCTGAACCTATTCGTTTGCATCATCAGCTAGGAAACACGTGGAAGTTAAGCAAATGGGTCCCACATGAACTAACAAATGATAAATTAAGTCGTCTTACCATTTGTTCAGCAAACATTTCACGCAACGCTAATGGACCATTTCTTAATCGGTTATTAACCTGCGACGAAAAATGGATCTTGTATTGGAATTCTAAGCTTTCGTATCATTGGTTGCCGCCTACTGAATCTGTACCACACACGCCCAAGGCTTCCTTGCACACAAACAAGGGTTTTGTTGTGTGTTTGGTGGACAGCAACTTAAATTGTCCATTATGAGTGTTTGGAAGGGGATCAAACCAACACTGCTAACTTGTATTGTGAGCAGCTTCAACAAGAACAAGCAGCACTCATCCAGAAACAGCCTTCTTTGATCAATCGGAAGAAAGTGATATTCTTGCAGGATGACGCCAAGTCAAAAGTGACCCAAGAAAAAATTTCTGAACTCGGCTGGGAAACGTTACTGCACCCGCCATATTCTTCCGACATTTCGCCCAGTGATTATCACCTTTATTTGTCTCTTGACCACTGTATGAGGCACTGACTGTTCACAACTCGAGATGGTGTAATAAATGCAGTCCGACAATTTTTTGAATCCAAATCCACTAAGTTCTACAATACCGGCATACAAAAATTGGTTCCACGTTGGCAAAAAGTCATAGAATGTGACGGTAATTACTCCGACGAATAAATAGTGTCTTATTTTTTCTCAATAAAAATTTATATTTTTCTACTAAAAACCGCAGAAATGTATATTACGTCACAGATTGATATTGCCAGACCTTTCAAAAAAATAAAATTTCCTACGTCGGCCTTGAAATTATAAGACAGTCATTTGTTTCGCATACTAGATTTATTCCATAACCATTTTTATTTTTTCCTGACGTTATTTGAGTTGGGATTTATAAATAAATTGCATAATGTCGTTGCCACTTATTTTCCTCTACAATTCAATGTTACCTATATCGACTTCCATCACCAACCTTGTTTTGTCATATGGACTCTATATTGGATGTATTTCCTTTGTTGGCGATGAAATTTTTGTCGGAATGAAAATTATGTGTATGGTGAAACCTGAACCCAAAATGATTTTTTTTATTTTCTGATGACGGGCCGCATTTGATATCGCAGACTTTTTTAGAGCCTGATATCTCGGTTACATTAAAGCTTAGTTCAGATGACGCGCGTCGACGTCACGCGGGTTTGGTGGGTCGGGCTCCATATGACACTTGTACAAATTTGGGGTAATCAAGCGTCAGTTTATTTAGACAACGAGAATGGATATGGAAGAAGGTATTTGCGAATGGTTAACATACAGAATAGTGAAACGACATAGAACAGAAAGGGCATTACTTCTCTAACTTCATCCCAGCCTCCGAGAACATGAACCAAAGTTTCCTAACTACGTCAGAATGCCATTAAAACCGTCGGATGGTAGGACATAACACATATACCTAATGTTTGCTTTTTCTCTTCGGTATCATAGGAACTACAAAAAATTAGGGCTACCTTCTCCCAGGCGATTTTATTTTTATTTGAATATATGTAATCTATGGCAGTCCCCTGTTCAGCTTCATCAATAATAGTATGTATTTCAAATTGTTCGGTATGTCTATTGGACAGGCAAAGGGCACGTCTAGTATCTCAATACGTGAGTCCACGCTGACTAACAATCCCATTAAGATATGTCTAGTAAAATTGTACGCACGTACTTTTTCTCTCGCACGTATCATGTAAACAGCTGGTATTAAGTCTGTGTATTTTCAAAGTCAGCGTCAGGCGGACGTCATCTGACACCTAGAACTTTGATGTATGTGTTACTAAGAGGATCTGTTTATTTCTACAAGAACTATACTCTTGTAAGGAAAAGTGCTATCTTCAAAAACACCCTCTGCCGACAATTTCAAAAATATCTTCCCAGATATCTGCATTTAACCCTCACTTTCCCTGTTTTACCCTCTCGTATCACTGTGAAAAACCGGTGCTCAGGCGTTGATAACCAGGGCAAGGCAGCCTGATGAATTTTTAACGTTTTGAGAGGGATTCGGTATAAATAAATGAGTACGACGGGGAGAACGAAATAATAAATTCCTGCTCAGTGCTGTGTATGGAAATGCGGAGATTTATATAATGGATGAAATACAGAAGAATTGAAGCTATTCTGTTTAATATCGGATGGGGTTTTTATCAGTTTTTCAGACCCAAATGCTAAGGCAATACTTACTGAAGCATATACGCAGGTAGGACAATAACTTTTTTAAGTTGTACGTTTTGTCAGAAATAATTTGTAAAATATCGTGCACATTTATGAAAGTGGTGAAAGTGCACGTTTAGTGTATCGGTTTAACAGGGAGCGCATTCACCAAATTTTTAAATTAGGGATGTATGGTATTGATCTACTGGTTGTATGATGTTTGAGAGGAAAAATTTTCAAAACGAATTGTTAATAATATATAATAATAATAAAACCTTTTTTATCAAGGTACCTTAGGAATTTCACGCCACAGTATTGTATCACGAAATATTTAGAAATTGTAATATTATGCTTTTTAGGTGTTGTATGACAGGTATGTACATCACGGAGAACCATGTCACTCAAGTCTGTTGCTCTAACTGTCTCTCGGTCTGTCAGTCAGTTGTCGGTCTGTCTATCTTTCGATCTACCCGTCCACTAATCCTTGACCGGTCTATAACTTAGAAAGTACCACTCGGATTTTGATGAAATTTTAGGTACTAGGTACTATGCCAAGGACAAACATTGGGTGGAGACAACGAAAAAAAGTCGTTCAAACTTTTCAGAAAGATTATTTATGGGTTAAAAATTGGGATTTTTGAATTGAAATATGAGAAATTACGAGAGAAATCTTAGGAATAATCACCTGAGAGGTTGAATGGTCATCTTTCCCTGGAAGGTTGATGCTATGTTTAAGAATAGAGCTTTTATTGGTTGTAAGAGAAATACTGCTTAGCAACATCGCAGTGGAGATGAATATTGTATGGGAACGTCCAAATACAACATAGGAAAGGAATCAGAGAATCATATCTTTATGTTTCGCGCACTGGACCATTTCCAGAGTATTTTTAGAACCAATAGAAAAAAATAGAAACATTAACATGCCATATCAACTTCACAGACAGCGCCATAGGATCTACGAACAGAAATTATTATGATGCTTGTAGCTTACAACCCGCAGCAACGAACGTTGCTAATTGTAGTCAGGCTTGAATCTACGCTCACTTTACGATGATTACTCGGTGTCTAGACTGTTCGCGTTTTGTTCTTCTCTGTGCATTTATACTGAAACACGTTGAAACGGATTTGTGCGAGTTTGTTTCTGACGTTTCATCTGTTATGTAATCAACTCAAATTTAGAAATCGCTTATCACAGTTTTGTAATATGCAGAGGCACCAAGACGTCTTGGTCTAGAAAGTGTCCTAACTGAGAAGGGATTGAAAGTTTCGTAGAAACGTTAGTTAATTAGTAGCTTACTAAAAATATTCATGAAATGCGATAGTGTTACTGACCTATAAGTAGGCTGACTCTACACTTCCCACGCATCGCCGTTTTCGGTTCGTGAAGGATTATGTTCAGCACAAACTTGACCCTTTAAGAGAAAATTTCCTGCCCTACCGGTAGTCCAACTGTCAACGTCGCCTCTTCCCGATACCCAATCTGGTAATACATGACACCGCGGCCACTGCATAGAATACACTATGCTATGGCGCGGCAGTAATAGCAGAACACTTACCAGAACCAAGAGCAAAAGCAGACGCAGCCGTTAGATTCGCGACCCGTATGCTGAGAATATTTTACTAAGTAATGTACGAGGAAATCTATGGCGTGTTTAATAGGTGCGTAGAATTACCAAGGCTGGGAGTGTATAAATATGCTAACATCAAAAATTGAGGTATACCCTCCCCATCTACCTACAACCCGATCCCCAAATTTTTTACTTCTATAATTTGTTTAAAAATGATAAGTATCCTCTGAAACGTCAAAAAAAGTTTGTGCGATTTCTATTTATTTATTGCGTTTTTGGCCTTTTTCAGATTTCCAAACGCTTTTTCGTCCTTGACATAGTAGTAGCATTTTATACAAATTTGATCAAAATCCGAGCCGTACTTTTCAGGCCATAGGCGATTATACGATTAGCATGGAGACAGAGAGAAATGAGTGATATGGTTTTTCGTGATGTACATGTCATATAACATCCAAAAAACACATCTTGTTTTGGATTTTTTCCCGATCATCTTTTTCGAAAATTTCG